>FR990076.1:5431589-6031589 GCA_905404285.2 Erannis defoliaria
TGGTAACTTATTAAATATATTTACCGACATAGATAACGTGCTAGCTGAGTGCATCTGCAGTCGGGACGTGGGTAGCAACAACCGGTTCCCGTGCCGCAGAGTACACTGTGTACCCACGTGCCGCCGCGTTTTATATAAATGCGAGTTATTCCGTACGAATTTACAAATCTCAAACAAGTATATGCATGGCAAGGTTAAAATATTGTATTTAATAAAATAAGGTTTGCAACTGTCGGTCTGCTGTATGTTTGCCAGGATGCGGATGAGTTTTTTCTGGATAATGAACAGCTCACTAGCGGCGCTGCTGTTGCCCCATAGTATAATACCATAACTTAGCCTCGAATGAGCGTTTGCGTAGTATGTCGTGATTGCTGTTTTCAAATCAGTACTCTTTTTTATTTCGCGGGGTGCGTATGTGAGAGACGATAGCTTGGATTTAAGCTTTATTACGTGTGATTGCCAATTTAAATGAGTGTCAATCACTATACCCAACAGAGTGAACTCCTTTACTATATCTAGCTTTGTGCTGTTAAATGAATAATTTAATTGAAGCGGTTTTTTCTGATATGGGTGAAAGGTCATTAACTTAGTTTTTGACAAATTCAATTCCAGATTGTGTTTATTCATCCAGTCAGTTACCTGTTCGAGCATCGAGTTGAGTTTTGAATGTATGTTAATATTATTTTTTGTTGAAGTTAGTAAGGAAATATCGTCCGCAAAGCAAATGCAAGGTTCGTTTATAATTTTTGGAAGGTCATTTATGTAGATTAAAAAAAGTAAACACCCAAGGACGCTTCCCTGGGGAATGGAGGCGTTTATACTAGTTATATCGGAATGAATGTTATGAATTGTTTTGTTTTTATGGTCAAAATGAACAATTTCTACGAGCTGTTCTCGGTCTTTTAGGTATGACTTAACTATGACCTAACAACTGCACACTGAGTGACCTGATAGAAAGCCTCTCCTCTTGGGGTGGCTGTTGCAAGAATACTGGTCTGATAAAGTATAATTTATATAATTTAGTATAAAACCATCCACACGACGAATAAGAAGAAGATGTTATAAATGCGTTTTTTTTTATTATATTTGGTTGTTTAGATGTTTGCTACTCAATTACACAAAACGACTGGGCGGTTCTGGAAGAAATTTTGTATAGAGGTGGCTTATATCATGGAATAATCCATCATGCTACTTTTTATTCTAGGAAACGTGGATGAAACCACGGCGCACTGCTAGTTGTTTATAAATACACTTGTTTTCACTAGTTCTTTAACATTGTAAATAAGACATTAAACATTTTCTATCATTTGCAGTAAATGGAATCTATCCAAGATTTAAACAAATACATCTACAGAATTAGTTACCTCTAAGCCTTAAGGGATATAATGTCTACCTCAAGCCATTCTTCAAATTAATATTGATGCGAGCAAAGGCCGATCATAAATTTGATAGCAAATCCCAACTATTGTGTTGGTTTACCACAAGTCGTAGAGATATCGAGTATTCGAGAATAATAAATGTGTTGTCATTCAAAGCGTTAACTAAAGTATGCTCATCATTGATTGCCTTAAAACTCAGTTGGTAGTATGTTTGCCTTCATTGCTGTAGGGGTGTGGTTTCAATAGGGTAGATGTTTATATCGTTGAAACCAATAGCTATGATGAAGAATTTAAGTGAATATAATAATTATGTTTATTGAAAAAAATATTTTAATCGGTTATTAATGTTCTGATAAGCGCTTAAAGTTTTTGGTAGAGAAAACTCTGTCCCTTTCCACAAAACAAAATTACGTCACGCACAGAGGCGTGATTATTTCATTATCAGAATATAATTTATATGGCATACAGAGAAGTGACGTCATAATCTCTTCTCTATCTAGCATGATATTGAAATGCTTATAAGTTGCTTATTTTTGATCATATTTTCATATTTTTTTTCATCTCATAATCAGCTATATTTATAGGCCACATTTTAATAGGACAATTTAAAAAAAAACAGTTATCTAGCCTATTCCCATCCATGGAAAACATTTATGAGACGAACAAAGATTTTGGTTCTGTGCCTGGGTGTTATATGTATTATATGTATGTATTTATATAAAAAAGTATACAAGTTGATATTTGACCAGCTATCTGGTTCCCATACCATAGGTACAAGCTTTTTTTTAGTTTCGGGTGGTTTTGGGCTAGATGGCGCTGTGTAAAATGTCCACCAATTTCTATTATCTAATTATTTATTTATCATTTATAATCAATCATAATCATCATCAGACTTCATCGGTCAGCTGCTTATGATGTTGTTGTAACTGTTAATGTAGTATTACTTATTATGATATTTGGTGTCCCCTTTGCAATCTGATTTACCTGCCGCAAATCGTCATTCCAAGAGTCCTATGCTAATTTTGCAGTCTCTCTATAGCAATGCATGTATTTATTTCTGAAAGGTTATTTTGCGATCAGTATATTCAAGAGTATTACCTACGTAGTAAAGCAAAGTCGCAGCATTCATGATCTATAATTTTAAAATATACGGTACAAAATGCAGACTAAACACCTTGAAATGGGGAGTGCCTTAGAAAAATGAGGCCCACAGCAGCGGTCCGGATGCGTGACAATATCAAGGTGACGGGCGTAGCTAAGAATTAGGGCTTTCGCTTTTCTGTGAGCGTAGCTATATCATGCGCAAGGGGTCAAAAATATGTACAAAGATAAATGTAGTGTGTAGTTTTTGCGGGGGGTGGGGAATCCCCATTAGATATATAGATAGATAGATTAACTCTTTATTGTACAAGACAAATCAGTCATGATGATCACAACACAAAAAAGGAACTTAAAACTAGTGTTAAAATTGGCGGCCTTATCGCTAAAGGCGATCTCTTCCAGGCAACCTTTGGATGGAAAGGATTCGAAGAACATATAGAAGACGGGGTGTGCAATATTAAATAACTACAAGATACAGACATAGAACTTAACTTAACAATTTTAAAATAACAATACTAACAATCACACACCAATCACATTGTGGATTATAATCGAAATTTGATGGATAAATATGGCGAGGCTATTTTGTTGAAAAGAAGACACGCCCTTCAGATGCTTTTATTTTCATTGAACTTTAAACCGCGAAGTTTTATTTATAGGTTCAAAATATATTTTTATTTGCAACATAAATCTTTATTGTCTCAAAACCTTTTATGTTTCGCGAAGCAATGACATTGTATTATTATTATATTAGGCGTGAAAGTTTATTCAGCGCATGAAATGCATAGAAACGAAAATAAAATCATCTAATATAGACTCTTATTTTACGAGTAAAAATCCTTTGATGTTCAAGGAGAGAAAGTAAGCTTTGACTTCAAAATCATATTTCTGCTGTCTGAGAAGCTTCTATCTCTGAAAACATGGAGGATTACAGTTACGTTTGAATTAAATGCATTGTTAAAAGCAGTTTGAACAACAAAAGGCATAGGTATGAATGAGGGTAATATCCGAGTAAAATTTTACATCTCTGGATGTAAATTACAAAAAGCACCTCGGAAAACTTTAGCAAGAATAGGTACTTAGCGTAGCCAACACACCGAACTTCGTTACCGACTCAAATGTTTGCGAAACCAAGAACACATGGGTATTGTTTGGAAGTAAAATCGAGTTAGCGAGAAACTTGCGCTCAATCACAAACTTTCGGTTCGTTATGGCAAATACGGTTGATTGTAGGACAGGCGATACAAGTATAGTTTTGTTTTATATTTTTAGCTTATTATGCAGCTGGATATTATTGTTCAACTGAACTTGACCTGTGTAAAGCTGATTAATCTAATACTATAAGAATCTTTGTCTGACTGACTGGCTAATTTAATGACTGACAGACAACGCACAGCCTAAACCGCTAGTCGCACAGACTTGAAATTTGGGTGGTGTATTCGTCTTGATGCGTAGGGGTGTACTAAGAAAGGATTTTTCGAAATTCTACCCGTAAGGGTTGGGGTAAGTCCCAAAAAATTTAAATGCGTTAAGAACGTCAATACTTTTAAAGATATTTAGGAAACTTGCCTAACTTAGTACATGATACTTTGGATAATTCTTAGAGATTATATTATAAACTTTTTTGTGTGCAAGCTTTTTGTACTAATTATTATTAGGTACTCCTAATAGCTACAACCTCGTGGTATTTTCCGCTATCCCATAAAATGATATATAGTATTCTAAATCGCAGGTATCTAATGTTTAAAGTTTATAGTTATGTTAGTAGGTACAAGGTTTAAGTTTAAGGTTTACTTTTTCCATAGCAAATTTCATCCAAACCCATGGAACCGTTATGGAGTTCAATGAGAACGAACATACTAACATAAACTTCCGCATTTAGTGATATTTATTAGATAAATAACATAGTGTGTAACACCTGGCAAAGTTTATATATTCAAACAAAAATTTCACCGTGTTTTTCAAAACAAAAATACATTCATAATTAACACAATGTCGCAACAACTTGTGTACTTAAGCCTTCTCGAGTTGCCAGCAAGCTTTTTTCCCCAGAAATGTTGTTACAATTGTTGGGTAGCAAAGTTCACGGTTTAGTCAGACTTCTCTGGGTGATTTTGTAACTGTACAAAATATGTCTGTAGGTACGCATAAAAAGTTAAAATCACAATATATTGCTTGGTATTGTTTATAATTTATTACAGAAGGGAAAATTAGATTTGTGTGTGGTAAAATAACATTCCGAGCATTTTCTGTAATCATTTTCAGCATATCTACCTGGGCCTCATTTCACCTGGTGGTTAGGGTTACGCCTGCCACCAACAGTAGCAATGCCACTATATGCCAGAATATAGTGCCAGAATATATGTTCATGTATTCACATACAATCCGCCGCACTGCACTGCGCTCGTCACCCTGAGATATCAGATGTTAAATCACTTCATACAAATCTCTATGTACTCGTATGCTTGTCTCACAATTTATACTTTATTGAGAACGCAACAAGGTAGTGCTCATGGTTGGACCTGGATTGTCCTAAAACTTCATCCGCGGACGGGCAGCAGCATCCTCTTGGTTTACGGTGGTGAACATTATGCGATCCCGAAGCCACCTGCCAAGGGTGGGGGATTATGGCCTTCAGCAGTGGGTCTTCTGGCTGATGACGATGATGGCGAACAAGCTGGTGGACGTTCAAACGTTTATTTTACGGATACGTGGACGTTTCAGACCACTTACCTAAATTTGTTCTGCCCAACTCCATTTGAATTTTGTGATTGCGTTCTTCCAATATCATGAACCTTATAGCAAAACCAACATTTGTTTTATTTATTTATTTCTAATGTATTTCGTTTTCGTCAGTGGTATATATATCCCTTCTCCTATCAATTCTTGAATCGATATATGAGCGGATACTTTTGAAACAAATAGTCAAAGTCTAGTCTATTTTGGTCAAAATGGACTTCCGCAAAGTAGCTCCTGAATCAATCACACATCTTATTGCTAGATCTACATAATATTTGGCATAGACCTAGACTCCAGGGCTCTTTGTGCTACTTATATTTTAAGCTAGAGGTCTCCCGCGACTTCATCCGCATACGGAAGAAATTAATTCGGCCCGCTCCCAAAATTCACCACTTTAAATCACCATTCAAGGGACCTTTGAATGAACTACCCAAATATCAATTTTCATAACTTCAAAAACATGGAACTTATTTCCGTAAGTTTCAAACATTTCACCTAAGTACTTATTGTATAACTGATTTAGTTGTATACTGATTGATTGATTGAGAGGTGTATTCCCGTTGTCCCCATTGACGCTGTCCCCATTCAATGGGGACAACGGGTCAACTGATACTGCATTCTATACTACTAAACTACAACATTAAAGGCTGAGGACATTTTCCATACGCAGGTGGCCTAGTGGTACAAATTTACCATACCTTCTTGAATGAGCTAAGCCAAAATGTCACATGCCCTTAGAACCTTTTGTGAATGTAGTAAAGTACTTACTGTATTTCGAACGTATTTCGGTATAATTAAGTATGTTAAAAATGGCGACTTATAACCACGTTTTCTTGTGATCTTTATACAAGACGAGATACGTACAATAAAAGTATTTCATACCATTTTGAGTTTTATTTTTAAGGTAATACAGGGAAAGTTCAAAAAACTGCACATTGGCACTGTTTCAGAAACGCGGACGTCCGCATTGTTGAAAAAGCATCTCGGCATTACGATTTTTAGGTAGAGAGTCAATAGGGTGACCATAATGTATGTGGACAAGTAGTGCAATATAAATTACAAAAAAAGTGGTATTTTTCTAACATTATGCACTTTTTAAACTGGAACTCGGGGATATGAACTCTCCGCTTGGCGGTACGGCCCCTGTAGCCTGTCTGTAAACCCTAAGAGGTTAGAAGAGATTAGAAAAGGTTAGAAGGGGACTAAAAATCTGTAATTACAATCGATCTGTATATTTTATGTTACCTAGTTTTCACAGACAAATAAATCATTCAATAAATGAGACTGGACTTTATTGGTTATAACTTAAAATTCTTGTCACCGCTGCAATAACCATCTGCAGGCGTTATCTCTCACCATCAGAAGAGCGTCTTGCTAGTCTCATTACTTATAACCAAAAAATATATTAGACAAAACATGATTTGCATTAAAAAAAATGCAGCTATTCTATAACAGAATGTATATTTTTAGTTTTTTAGAATGTCAAAGGTAACTAGAATTTTATTTTTCAGAACAATGTAACAAACCAACGACGTTTAGCAGCTTTTTTTCGGCACACGGACAGCGAGGGAGGATTTGTCGGATTTGGGTAGTTGCCTTTGTCACGGGATGCCGCGCTTTGACAACGCGATGACTATATAAACAAAGGGATTTCGGGAACGTGGTGAGTTATTGTCAGTGATGTCATGATACGTCGTGGTCCAGATATTAAAAATAAACAGTTTTATTACTTATTAAAATAATAAAAAAGTTATTATAAAACGAGTCAACGGCCTAATTGAGAAATTTCATGCACATAATTATTCTAATGGAATATAAAAGTAAATATAAATAAGTAATGGAGTATAAATTAAGTATGGTTCAACAGAACCGAAATAATTGATAGGATTTGCAACTCCTTTCTAGCCTACACAAATATCAGTGAAACAAAAAAGTAAAAATTTATATTTGCAACAATACTGAGGGTATGTCTATGTACTTACCAATAGGAAACTTTTACTATGGGCCAAACTTAAACCGCGTTCCATACATTCTGTCCAAGGTCAATAAACTTATTTGTATAGAACAGCCGATTTTTTTTCATGGTTTTTGGGTTGGCCCCATAGTAAAAGTTATTCATAATGAAGAGTACATACATACCCTTCAGTATTGTTAAAAAAATGTTACACATTGTATATAAATTATAAAACTGTTTAAAAATGTTGCCTTTAAGGATAATATTTAGATTTGGTTTTTACTAGTTATTTCAACATATTATATTATAGTGATCTCAGTATTTGTTGTTCGTGTTTTTCGAATCGACTTTAAGTAAGTACATAAATTCCGCTACAGAAAATTCTAGCCAGCTGGTATAATATAAGTGAGTATAAGCGTAGCTGAAATATTGATAATATCGGTTATGGTTACCCTACTAACGCCCTAGTTAACTTGCAAGCCCTGTGACTTAACCTTACCAAGCCAAGCCAAGCCTTACTTACATCTACGAAGTATTCTAAGAAAGTAGTCAAAGAAAACCTACGTAGGGAACTGTTAGATATAAGTTAACAATTACAAGTATGCTGTATTTATAAAACGTGAATTAAAGCATTAATAGAATTAAAAAATACATTTCTAAACTATCTTATATAATTATACACATTTTTACATTCGTAGTCTGCGACGGTGATAATGGAATGGACGGGCCCAGCGCTTGCAAATCTATCAAAATTAACAAGACAACACAATCAAGCATACCTAGCTAAAAGTATGCATATTACATTTGCCGGAAAATAGAGATAGCGAGATAGCAGCGTGGGGATTATGGCAACCCCTCCCTATTAAGGGGGAGGCCTTCGTCCAGCAGTGGATGTCTTCGGGCTGATGAGTAGTGAGCGAGTAGAGATAGCGAATCTAATTACTGCGTGACAAAAAGAGAACACATATGTACATGTATTATAAGCCGTACGATAATACATCGTACGGCTCGCATATCGCAAAGGCAGAGTATGACTGAAGCGTGTGGAGAGCCGGCGCTCAACATATAGTCTTCAAAATCCGTGCGCTTATTTCCCGTCCATTCATCTTATCATTGTCGCTGTTCGTAGTAACATCTTAAATCTGTCTTAAAGTAAGTGCTTGGTGTATAAAATAAAAACATTAAACACACGACTGCTCTGCCAAAACACGAACTAAATGTAAAAGAAATAAAGGAATTGAACTGGCGACTTTCTTGTTTCCTGAGGGATGTAATCAGAATTATTTCAATGTCAGAGTGATTAAGTATTCTAAGCCTAAGTGCTTCATCTTCTTCATCTTCTGCGACGTCCCTTTACAACAGGCGATGGTAAAAACACGGGCTCATTTGCGACAGAAATACTCTTAAACTATAAAGAAGCAAACGTTCAGTGCGTAAAGGTTTCTAGCCAAAAGAAAAGCCCTGTGAAATCAATCGTCGGTCTACCCGCCTGTCAGAGTCGTTCAGCTCAGGAAATAGATAAAGGTCTGAGGGTAAAGAGGGCATGGATCGATCCAACTTACATTTTTGACAGAGGTACCTACTAGTCGAGATTAGTAGGTATAGCAAGGAAGGTATCAATCAACCAACATGCGTGTTGAAAATTATTTTTAACACCACCTGCTCGACAATGTCCAATTAAATATCATGCAACCTCAACGTAAAGTAAAGCATTATCTCTTAAGGGATATAAAGTTGTATGAAACTCCCTAAGGAATAAAGTGAATTGAATTTGGAACGTCAAATTCGTGTGGAAACTCGTGTAAAACTCTAAGTAAAAAAAACCCATATGGCATTGTAAAGAGGTTTGTTCGAAAATCGAACTGGCCACCATAAGCATGCAGAAGTAAAAAAAAAGGTGCGTTTACAAAGAATGTGAAACAAAAGACGGTGTTTGGTCCTGTGATTGTCAGTGAATTTGGAGCTCTGGCTTTTTATTGTCTCGCAGAAGGTGTGAAAAGTAGAGTATGCTCCTCTGGAATAAAGCCTGTCTTCGTCTTAGGCAGCTTGAACCCCTGGCTTCACTCAGGACTCTATAACTCTAGGCTCACGCCCTAGATTATGCTCAGGGTTCAATATGCCGCCCGCGACGTAAAACACTGCTTTATTCCCTTATTAGTGCATAATCTACAATTTTATCACATCTATTCAAAAAGAGCTAGTTTATTCTTCGTAAACTAGCTCTTTAATCCCTAGGAATTAAAAGTGATTTGAATTTGGAATGAGGATATTGTTAGTAAAAAGTTCCAATCACCCAAGAGATCATTGTATGAACATTGTATGAATAAGTAACAAGCGCGCGGTTGACTTTATTATACAGATAACGTAAGCCGCAAGCAAAATTAAAAAAAAAGTTTGCGATAAAAAAGCGTGAAATACATTCCGCCTTCATTATGTACTATTCTTATTCATAATTAGGTACTTATTTTGTCATAGAAGGTGATAAAAAAAGTAGAGTGTCCACCTCGGGAGCAATACTTTTGAACCTCGAGCGACGTAATTTACATCCGTCGCTGCGCTCAGGATTCTACTTTAAAATCCCGAGTCCAAAGAAATACTCTCGCCTTTAAAATAGTTGTTTGCTCCCTTGGCAAACAATCTACTATTTAACGTAATTCATGAAAACATCTCTAAAATGTTACATAAAGTACAGTGATATAGAACCTTCAAAAAACCAGTCCATAAAAGTCCTAAAACAATCGTCGAGGCCATAGAGTAACTTTATATATACCGGTGAATGCTCAACTGCTATGATTCAGTTGAAAATTTCCCCAGTCACATGTTTGCGAACACGTGATTCCTTTCAATCACTAACCCTTTTTAAATCTCTTGTCGCCAGTGCTTTCTCGCTACTGGAAACGGCATTTGATGTCCAACTTCAGCGCTGGAGCGTGATTTCGATTAAACTTTAAAGTACTTTCCGATTCCCTCCTAAAGAGATGAAACTATTACTTAACTGAGCCAAGTCGTGATTGCATGTCGAGTTAAGCGTCTGATTTAACGATTCATTCGGAATCTTGATTCGGTTTGGTTTTGGAGTTTGTTTGGTTCGAAAGTTATGTTGTTATGTTATGAATTAAAATTAAAATAAGACGTGACTTGTTACGGTCTTCTAATCAATTTTGGTTGTGATTAGGTAAAGGCCTAATAGAATTAATGACGTGTCCTACTTCTGGTTTTGTTATTACCCCTTCGGCCGTCTACGTAACATATAATTTACAAAGATAAAATTAGATTCGTTGCGATTACGCCGTTGTTTAAAAAAGCTAACCTCATATTTAAAAGATTTGTCGAAAGAAATTTAATAACAAAAAGCAATCAATTTATTAAAAAAATATTTCCTTTTTTTATTTGATAATACGCGTGCGTTAGACGGATATTCAATTTTGTACATCTGTTTAAATTAAATAGACATCTTTTTCAATATAACATGCTTTCGGAGAAAAATATACAAATGTCGACTTGCCGTTGTCACACGCTTTGGCTCTGCAAGTTTTTTTTTAATACTCACATCGAATTTGAGAAGATTTAGCCTCTGCAAGTTTTTTTTAATACTCACATCGAATTTGAAAAGACCAAGCTAAAATGGAGATCCATCTAGCCCGAATTTAGCTGGATGGATCTCCATTTTAGCAACTTTTCTACGCCCTCACTGCATGCGGGCAATACGGTGAAGAGATTTTTCCAAACGACGACACCTCTAACCATTATTTACAGAATAGCCTGAATAGTAAGTGCATAGCGATCGGTTAAAATAAGCAAACATTTTATGGGACGGTATGTGTTGTTAATAGGGAATATGCATGTGTTTCAATTATTAAAAATAATAGGATAAATGGAGAGTTTAACTCAATCTGATGCTAAAACCGAAAAAATAATTGAAATCAGCTGGTAAAGTTCTGAAATATAAGTGTTCAAAGTATTTGGGAGGGATTCATCAGTCCCTGTCTAGTAAAACATGTGCATAGTATAGAATTTGTTTGGAATCGTGAACTTTGATGTCATAAATTCGTCTAGTATAGTGCCCCCCTGTCTAACACGAAACTAAAATGTTTATAACTTCGTTATTTATTTTACTTATTATTAAAATTTTACTTTCGATGATTTGTTTTGTTGCCAGTCACCTTTTTTGTGAGTCAATAAAAAAAACACATGCCCTTTCCCTATTATTCACACTGCAACGTCAACGGATTCGAGTTATATTTGCAATAAAAATAGCTGATAAAACATAATACTGCTATCTATCCCTAAAAATATACGTATGGTTCCTGCAGGATAGTGGATGAAATTGCGAGAAACTGGTAGTGATTGTATAATATCACATAAACTGAAATTCGAATAGCAGACTATAAAATGGTGATTTATCTCAGAGGTTATTGTATTCCATTCACTGCTTAAATGATTTTTTAACGTAGGATTTTAGAAAATTCCTGATACGCCCTCTAGATTTATTTTGCATCTACTATTTGATTGTAACGATATTTTTTTACAAGGCTGATTTAAATAAATAAATATCGGTGGACATTTCACACAGCGCCATCTAGCCCCAAACTAAGCAAAGTAAGAGTTGAGTATTAGCGTATAAATAAAACAAAATAAGATTTGTATAGCATTAACCAATCATTATGACTCAATATATTTGTTTTTAAATTTCCCATTAAACTTTCTTCCTATTTTGCCTTCCTTGTCATTAATAAGTACACAAAATAATCAGAGTGATTAAATATTAACCAAAATTCCCCCTAAAACAACTTCTTTTGTAATTTTGATGGAATTATTTTGTATTGTTATAGGCAAAGGTTACGGTTTAATTGAGATCAAATATTAACGAACTTTACTAAACAAAGAAAGAATAGAGGCCTTGTTGCTTTATAACAAAGTTTTTGTTCTACGTCTAGACATTTAAATTGCGTATTCAAAATTATTACGTCGCTTCATATAATAAGGTATCGACTTTAACTAAAAAATTAAACTTCAATCAAGTAAACAAAAGCTAAAGAGTAATTTTTCGTAATTAAAATACGTCATTAATTTTTAACGGCTATTTTCTGATCAATCAGAAAAATAATCGTATTTGTTTTCGTTTGATGCGCTCGCTTTTAATGAACTCTTGCTAACTAATTTGTTTTAGATGAGATATTTTCAAAGTAAATTGCATTGATGCCATTTACAAAATGCTGGTGCTGGTGCTGGTGCGAAATATTTATATACTTATCTTTTTCTGTAGGTTGGTGGAAATATTTTTTATGCTACACATGGTTGTCATATATCATACTAAAGGTCGCCCGCGACTTCGTCCGCGTACGAAAGAAATTCGGCCCGCTCCCAAAATTCACCGCTTTAAATCATCGCATTTTTTTTAGTCCAACCCCAAGTCCCTCAACTCTAACAACTCTACCGACTCTACCGACTCTACCGACTCTATCGACTCTATCGACTCTACCGACTCTACATAGTATTAGATCTAATATAGTATAAGATAGAGATATCAAGAAAAAACCTGATAAGTCATCCTGGTATCCTGACCTTTAAAAAATTATAAATGTTCACCTCCACAGTCTTTAAGAATCCAAATAAAACAAGATACATTTTATTTAAATCTGCAATTATTTATATTGCCGCGATTGTGTCTTTTGGTGTCTCCGACGTAAAATAATTAACGTTCTAAAAGAAAAGTTAGCAGATAAATTCCAAGCATTTAAAAATGTTTTATAACCTCAAAACAATTTTGGACAACAAATATTTAGAAGTCCTCGGCAAGCCCAGAACCACTGCAACCCTGGACCATCAAGCTATCTACCGTGAAGAGTGGAAAAGGGAAGCAAAACATTTTTTCTGCAGGGGAACAGTCATGACTGTAAAGGAATAAAACGGACATTTCGTTTCATTCGTTTCAAATAAATTTACTTTGAAATTAAAAAAAAAATACTTTATTACAATTTTACACTTCATTTATTTTCTAAAAACATTAAAAAGTAAAATTACAGGAAATTTTATAACAGAAAATTCGAGATATAGGATTGTGGTTATTTAGTTTAACATAATAATTATGTACTGAATCCTGGTATGATTATGTCACGTCACGAACTTGTAATTTTTTCCTTTTATAACGTCCCGTGCGACAAATCGGCACATTCAATCATTAGCCTTTGAGTGTCGCTGCAGTAAATTTAATAATCTACATGGATTTATTTCAATCAAAAAAATATGGATAATAATTATACCTTACCTAGTTGAGTTTGAAATAATTAAACACTGCTAAATTTATCAGGTCAAATTAGATTACACATTTAAAGCTAGAAAAGGTTTATAAATATCACAAACAATAATATTCGGTTAAGTGACTTTTTTGGTTCACTCCTTTTTGATAAATTGTACTTTGCTTGATTGAAACAAAATCTAAATTAGAAACATAACAAACACAAAGGTTTCTAATTTCGGTCCTTTCATAATAGATTCAGCACAATATGTTCCTACATTCTATGGATTTTGTTAGAGAGAGACTAAAAAAGGACTATAAAAATATATATAGTGCAAGCCATTGAGATACTATGTAGTACCTACGTACATAATATCTCACTGGTGCAAGCAACCTTTTTTATGCTTTGGCTTTTTTTAAACATAAATAGCAGTTTTAGTCTGTTTACAAGGGCATAAATAAGAACTTTACGAGCATAAGAAGTGAAACCACGTATTAGATACTATTTTCGGTTATCTTTACTAATCAGTAGAAACACGAGATTTTTTCATTATATTATATGTCCTGCAACTATAAAAAAAAAATGAATTAGATATAGAAAAGACTTTATTTGTGACAAAAACATAACACACGCAAAAACAAAAGAAATTCAGACAATAGGACAATACAATAGACAAACACAAACAACAACAACAACAAACGAACAATAGGGTAGATCCCCGACTGCCGCTCGAAAACTGCACCGTCAAAACAAGGCAAAAATAGCGTAATATGCCTTGTTTTGTTCTCAGGCGCGTGTGACCGCGCCAATCGACGAATACAACGCTATTACACGGCGTTAAGGTTAATTATAAAAAAATATGAATATTTTATCCACTTGTGGACTATTTTTATATTAGATGGAGAGGTATAATATCTGTATATCAGTACATTGGCGCGGGGACACTGACAGTGTCCGCGTCCCCCAGTGTCACACTGGTTGAGGTTTGATTTTCATTGAGACTCTACCATACTATGACCATCTATACCATGACTATCTATAGTATATTTGATTTAAGGTTATTATAACCTATGCAAAACATCAAAGGTCGCTTCAATCGTCTTCCAAGCCGTTTATTTGATTTTTGTTTGTTACAGAGCCACGTTACGAGTAAAAGGTTTGAGAAAGAAAAGCTCTGCGTCGTCGTCGTCTTACTTTCTTTCGCCCATTTTGCTTTTGCTTTTATGAGAAGGACGTTAAAGGCAGGTTATATTTTATCTTGCTCAAGTGATTCAGATCCCTGTCAAGTAGGTCATCTCTACTTCACTTACTTACGTACCTTTTTAAATCTTGATGAGTGACCGCTTAATAGAATTTCAATTTCGAACTCTATTTTTTGAAGTAAATAATACTTTTTTATAACTTTACGATATGAATACAGCGAATACGTTAAAACAGAAGTGTTTTGTATTATCTACCTATGCTTATTTGTGTGTTTGGCTTAAAACTTTGAGATGCTTATGTAAATAATATGCTTTCGTATACTTTTTTTATCGAAAGAAAGATAAATTACATACTTACATTACGATAAATTACTTGCTTACAAAATTAAAATATACAGTTAGTAGTTTATACTGATAAAATCCTAGATGTAAAATATTGTTTTCATTTCAAAACGTGTATTACATTATACTATACGATTTTAAATACAAATAAAAAATGTAAGAGTGATTCAATTAAATTCAATTCATTTTTTTTTGGTTAAATTAATATGACATATTAATTTAACTTTAAAAAAAAGAAATTAAATTTAATTGAATATTTCATATTAATTTAATACGGTACATTTAATAAATCACTAGAAGTCGTCATTGACTCCGTCCGGTCCACGTACGAAATTCGCCCGCTTCCAAAGATCTCCCATACCGCTGGGTTAACTACTCATTTTTATCCTCCCCATATTCACCACTATTAGATCAAAGTTTTTGGCCTAAAAAGTCAATCTAAATACCAATAACTTCAATACAAAGAACTGTCCATACAAAATGAATCCCCTATTTCACCTCTCCTCTCTATGTCATCGCTGTCAAAAATATATTAATGTACCATATTTAATTTTAACTGAACCAACAAAATAACTACCAATTTTCATCACAATAACTTCAAAAACAAAGTACTTTCCATACACAATTTCATCCCCCATTGTATCCCCTTGTAAATATTGAAAATAGCATTTTTTGTGTAATAAACCATCCAAATACAAATTTTCATGACCAAAAGATCAAAAACAAAGGACTTTAATACAAAAGTTTACACCCATTTTTACCCCCTTAGGGGTTGAATTTGGAAAAGTACTTTCTTAGTACCTCTTATACCTCAACGCATCAAGACAAATACAAATTTCTCCAAGTCAGTACGACCAGCAGTTTAGTCTGTGCATTGTCAGTCAGTCATTCAGTCAATCAGTAAGTAACTCAGGAGATTGTTGATTCTTAAAGTATTAGATATTGTGTAATATTTGGTGTGCCAAATATCAACAAGAAGTCATTATAGTATGTATGCCCGACATAAATTTGATCGGTCCTAAAACAACAAAAGTGTATAAACATAAACTTAACCATTGTTAAATTTGGTATACAAAGCAGAAAGCCTACTCAATCATTGAAATTAAACAATTCGGTATAATATGTAATATGTATGGACATGTTTTACATGAGGTATACCGTTAGTTAAGATTTTTACAAAGGTGGAATTGTAATAAAATTTACCAATTAGATTGGTTTCATATATTTATATTAAGTATTTAACTTGTGCTGTACAAAATAAAGATAATCTACATAATCTAATCTACCTCATTAATTGAAAAAAAATATATACGTACACAGATTTGCGATGACTCTTTATAACAGTAAACAGGTAGCTAGACCAAACAAGTTAGTAAAAATAACAAAAATATCAATAAAAAAAATACATTTCAAATTATCAAATACTAACAAAAAAATATTAGGTGTGTATAAATTGTTAATCAAAATCTATCTCTTGATCAAAACAGGTTGAACAGTACGTGCAGTCGTGTATAATATCGACTGACTACGTCGGTTACGGTGTGATTAGATGAGATAGTATTCATTCGGATTTGCATCCTGCCAGCAGCGCTGCGTACGCCACGCCGTGTCGCAGTCGTCTGCACCCTTCTTTGTGCCACAAGCACGCAGCGCTGCCTCGTTGTGTGCACGAGTTCGGTCATCTAGCAGCGCTAGCACCGCTTCCACTTCAACTTCTCCATCGGACATCATGCCAGCTGTTTCCATCACGCATTTGATATAGCATTTGAGTGTGGCGTCTTCCATTAGACTGGCGCCTGCGTTGACGCGCTCCACTAGTGCTAAGTCGACGCTTGATTCAGCGGCGCAGCTAGAGCGAACCATTGCTGCTAATTCTGCCATGTCTTCGTCCATTGGCGGAGGTGCAGCTGACACAACCGTTACTATCACCGCCAATACCGTTAACCGATGTAGCTGCTCCATAGTGTGCAAATGTGCCGAGTTGCTACAATCTTGCCTACTTTATATCAAACAGCGTGTGAGACTATAACCACATAGAATTTTTAAAATCCCGTGATTAGGAAGTTGTCGTTTAACTAACTTCGCGCGTGCGCCTATAATTTAAACTGCGATATTTTCCATGAACTGTGATTACGCGTGGGATAAACGTCGATTACCGCCTCTTAAGCAGTTATTTTTTTACATGAGTTTAAAAAATTGCAGGTTTCAGCTTCCTGCTCAAAACAGTCGTTTTGAGATGTCACCAGAGTTAATAATGGTATATGAGTATGTGATAAGTCACGTAAAACTTCGATATTGAATACGGCATACGGGTTGAACCTGTTTGAGTGACAGCCGCGTTATGCGGACTTAGGCGCATTCAAGCGACGGTGTAGAAAACAACTCCTTCACAGTGTGTATCTTCGGTAAGTATGTAGGTACAAATATCGCGTCAAATTCCACTTACTGTGCCTTTATCATAGGTATAAAAAGAAAACAAAACAAAAGCTTAGGAAAACAAGATGTGTTTTTGTGAGAAGTGAAAATAAACAAGTGCAAAAATAACCTTATTTATATATCTATGCGTTTATTATTTATTCACAACTGATTAGATAAATCGTGCTTACTTTGATAGATAACATTTATTCATTCATTGATTCATTATAAAGACGGACATAAGATATTTATTTCTCATTTATAAAAATAGAGGTGGGCTGGATTATTGCGAAATAGAGGACTGGATTAAATCACAAGGAGCAGCAGGTAGTCTGAATCTAAAAGTATTGTTTGTTGCATTTGTACCTACTGGCAAAATTACACTGTGGCAGAAGAATGAATGACGAAACAGAACAAACATTGGGGTTGTTTTACAACAATAATAATTCAGCTTGGTTGAACTTTGTAAAGGTGGCTGTAAGTTTTCAACTTGACTGGTATTGTGTGAGCCAAAGTAAACTGGAACTTGATAAGCATATTAATGTTGTGTTATATTCTCAGCTTGTGTAATTTTAGACATAGAATATTAATCAAAAGCACATGTTTAGCAGCAACAATAGCAGAGATCGCTGTTACTAATTTATCTATCAGGAAGTCTTTAAGGTCTCTGACTATGTGAGCATCATCGATAATAATGTATATATATAATTGTATAATTAAGTAATTCATTGATATAAAATTCTCAAATTGTATGATTAATCTTTTTAAATTTAAGTTTTAATTGACATTTTTATTTTGACTTTTTTGTTTAATTTTACTCGAAAATATTGTTATTGCATGCTGTCTTCGCCTATAATTATTGTGACATTTGGCTTCATATTATTAGTTTTAAACCGTTTTAAAAATGTATTGATGTACACAGTGTTGGTGAACTTATATAAATAAATAAAATAATATAAAATAAATCTATCTAATGATAATGTATGTACTTTTTACTATTAACTTTCTGTCTAAACCCGAAAAGTTCATAAACGTTTCAATATTTTTTTTAGACAATTTATTATAAGATATATAGTTATAATCAAGAGCCAGATTAAGAATAAGATTAAGAGAAGATTAAGTGAGCCAGTAATGTAAGACCTTGCAGACTGTCTTTGCGGGAAATCGATACGTGTAGTGAATTTATATTATACGTTATAATCGTATAATTTGATAATGATAGTATGATTAAAATCTATGACATTTTATTCTAGAGACAATGATATTATACACTGTTTTTTTTTGTATATAATTTTTTCATTTCATTAAAAATAATGATCATGGTTATTAATAATTACTTGAGGACTCAGTAAATTATGACTCATACTTTGATTCCATAACTACAGAACACACAGAACAGAAAATAAAGTGAATTGAGTTGCAATTAGGTACCGATGTGATCTTGAAACAAAAATAATGCAAGTTTCGTGTGCCACAAAACACAACACTCATAAAATGAGAAATTTTATTATTTCTGGTAAAATTATTTTCTAATATTGGTTTTGTCATAGAATAAAAGTTTTAAATCATCAAGCAGCAACGTTTCACGGACAGCGAGTGAGGTAGTAGGTAAGGTCCTGCAACAATCTTGCCAGGCGGAAAACTCAGGAAAACAGGAAACTCAGAGAGGTATTATAACATTTGTAACATTTGTTGTATTCTAAAATTTTAGTACTATAATTTTAATTTCGAAACCGTCGACCCGTAAGATCATTAAAACAAACAAGAGCAAATGATAATGTATGAAAATTACCCAAAAACGCGTCACCGTCGAGGCCTTTAGCATTTTATCACAGTCATTATTAACTTGGCAACTCCTGTTTTTTTATACAATCAAGTGACAAGTCGAGCAAGACGTTCACCTGGTGGTAAGCGTCACGCCCGCCACTAACAGTAGCAGTGCCAGAATAGGCTAGATGACTGATGTTTATATCGTTAAAACCAATAGCTTTGATGAAGAATTAAAGTAAATATAGTATGTTTATTGAAAAAAATAATTTAAATCGGTTAATAATGTTCTGATACATGAGCGTTTAAAGTTTTTGTTATAGACAACTCTGTCCCTTTCCCACAAAACAAAAAATGACGTCACATCTTACTTGTCAGAATATAATATATATGGCGTACAAAGAAGTGACGTCACGATTCGCTGTTTCGCCTCTCTGTCTAGCGTGATATTAAAATGCTTATAAGTTGCTTATTTTTGATCAGATTTTCATTTTCTTTTCATTAATTAGCTATATTTACGGACCACATTTTAATAGGAAAATAAAAAAAACCAGTCATCTAGCCTGCACTGTGCTCCTCACCCTGAGATATTAGATGTTAAATCTCTTCATACCCAGTAATTTATCTGGTAACATTGCCCTACAAACCGGAACACATTAATGCTTACACACTACTACTTGGCGTTTGAATAACTGGCAAAGGTGTGGTACTTCCCCAGGTGGACTCTGCAGTAGAGTCCTGCCACTACATCACCTGATTATTTCTGATTCGTCCGTTCATTGTTACCATCTGTTATTGTCTAAGCAACAAAGCGTTTACCCCGTCTATAATCAGCCAAATTACTGTTGTCCTCCCTATTATTTAGCGCTGATAATAGATCCCGTAGTATTCTCTTGTCTTTATTTTATTGAGTAAAATCTGAGGTGTCATCGTTGTGATTCTTAACGTAATAATAATTAACAAGTTAATAAGAAGGTTAATAAATAACAGGAATTTAAGGGTAAATTAACAAAACACTAACTGCGTGCCGCGGTTTTGGGTACGTGGAACATCTTACAAAACCGATTTTCCTGATAAAATTAAAATGATTTTTACGCAGGTGAATCTTGTTAAAATTCACAGCAGTGCTTAAATCGACAAATTAACATCGAGCTAGTAATTCTAGTGCACTCAATAATATAAAAGTATAATAATTTGTTTAAAAAATAGCATGTATACGTAGATATAAGAGCCGGAATAGTTTTAGGGCAAAATCAGTGAGTCATACCAGCTAACGTCCTGATTTGAGATGCTTTAGTTCAATGAGTTGGAGGAAAACTCACTGAATGTCTTCTTACTACAGCTACATTAGATTTGAAAACATTGGATGTTAAAAAAACGCATTTTTTTTCGGTCTATCAAGTGACTAGACTCGCAAGACGTTCGCCTGGTGGTAAGCGTCACGCCTGCCCATAACTGCTGATGCTGTTATGAGTGCAATTTGCCTGAATAAATCAACGAATTATTATTATTAATATTATAACAGTAGTAGCAGTACGAGAATTGTGAACTTGCGAATACAATCCTGCCATTTATATGTTAAATCTCATGATACCCAGTAATTTCTCACATAACACATTTGGTAACATTGCCCTTCAAACAGGAACACAGTAATGCTTGCACACTACTGCTTGGCAGTTGAATAACTGGCAAATTTGTGGTACTTCCCCAGGTGGACTCCGCAGTAGAGTCCTACCACTACAAAAACAACAGTGCTATGGCAACAGTGTTGAAAATCGTATTTAATACTAATTCCGCCCCGCTGTTTCACCCGCGATTATATTATTATATACGACTGTGTTATTCCAAGTTATAATATACTTCTATATCAAATTTCATCCAAATTCTTTCAGCCGTTTCAGAGTGAAGAAGTAACAAATATACACAGACCGACAAATTTTCGCATTTATAATAATAATAGGATTACTTATGAACTTCAAACCCATAAATGCTATGCTATGTGCTATGTTTTTTGTCGCAAATAAACTACTGTCTATTGTCTATTGTCTATTGTCTAAAACTTATTCCATTACATTTCTATGATTATTAACTGGTTATATACCATACAATACAATACAATACAACTTTATTGCACACCAGAAATATAGAACAACTTACAACTAATCAGGGTACATTATTTGGCAGCCTTTATCATCTTAAGCGATTTCTTCCAGGCAATCTTTGGATGGACTGGACTAACGGAGGCAAATGCAAATAAATAAATTATAATAAATTATGTAATATTGCATATATAAAAAAAGGTTAAAATACAATAATTAATACTATACATAACATATTATATAATTACCAATATAATATATACAAAATAATGACTCAACTCTAAAGGGTTAAATGAGAACTATTTTTTTTAAATAATTAACTAAAAAAGGAAAACATAATCATTGCATCTGAAAGGTCATATTTTTAAGATTATGTACACGTATTTAGATATTTCTTACGACTTTTATATCTTATTCTACAGGAAGTTAAAGAACATGCTGTTTTTTACAAAATCTTTCAACGTCTATTGCCACAAATGTGTGATTTAGATTTGAGTCAGTATTTTACTAAGAGTGCGAATGTATATACATGTTTTAAACGTACCAATTAATTTACCATGATTATGTTGTGTAACGAGCTCCCGAAAGGATCATAGAAATAAAATGAACAAATCTGATATCTTAAAACAGAACTTATTCCATGTTTTTTAAGGGCTCATAACAACAATATTATATAACTTAAAAAAAAACCCACTTCAATTTCGTTATGTACCTGGTTGACATCATTTTGCAGTTATATTGATTTCAAAACCAAACTAATAAATCGATTACTAGAAAATGTATTCGGGAATATCTCTGAAGTATGACCTACCAAACAACAAAATAATCTTTAAAATCAATTAATAAATGGCGGAGTAATAGCAAAACAAATATTTTTTAAAAAAACAATCGAATTGAGTCGGTAGAAAATTAATAGATTTTTGTATATTTGATTGTACCCAGAAACAGATTGTAAACTGGTTCCTAGACTTTAACACAAAAGAACGCTTGTTTTCTATTTTTTGAGCTAAAAATAAAAAGCCAATATTTTTCTTTCTAAGAAGTAGCCCATTTTTTTTATTTGATCATTCGAACCCACCATGTGTTTTTTAGCTTTTACGTCCTTGATTTTCCAACCGGAAGTCGTCTGTTGACGTCGCAGAATCTGAAAATATTAACGCGCTACACAAAGTCGGAAAAGTCCTTTTATCCCCGTCTGTGCCTACAAAATCTCGCGTATCTCGGGAAATCGCTCGTGCGTGAGCCGAAAGCAAACAAAATACAGAAACAAAGATGTATTCTTCGAACTTACCGAGATTATCGGCGCGATATAAGGGGAATATAGCGACCCAAAGCACTACCAGGAGGCCCGTTTTCCTCTTCATGTTGCGTACACGTGTATAAACTGTCAATATGACACACACAGTTCAGTGAGCGCCGTGATTTCGGTTTGAGTAAGCATCGCAGCGCCGAGCGGAGCAGGTTTACGTACTGCAGTGGATGGGTTAATCTGTAACAACAGAGATTAATGCTTGGATCGTGTTAATCAATATTGGCCTTAATCTTAGTCGTCAGGATAATGTCACGTCAGAGGTCAGAGAACTTTGAAAATCATACTAAAGTGCGAGTCAGTAGCTGGAAAGACAGCACTGACTTTGTTACTAAATGCTAGTAAATAGGCATAACAAACACAGACCTTCGTTACTAACCAAATTTAAAATTACTTATTTAATTTTTATACCATGCGTGTGAATTGGTTTGAAAATTAACTTATTTTCTTACACGTCATATTCATAGCGTTTCATGTGTCGTAATTTTAATACTTCTGGCTTTTCAGTGTAGGAAAATATTATGAGGACATTTGTTTACGCATGTTTAATCCACCAACCCGCCACTGGGCCAGCGTGGATCTTCGAGGGTAGGTCTATGTCCAGCAGAGGGCTATTAAAAACACTGATTATTATTATATCACTACGTCGAGAATGCCTTGAAACACACACAAGGACAAGAAAAATGTACATCCTTCCCAGAAAAGATTATCAAATTATCATTCAAACATCTGCCCGGCCGAGAATTGAATTCAGGATATCTAGCTCTTAAAGCCTATAAACTATAAACATTGATCAACAGACGTGGTCAGTTCGTGTGAATTTTACAGTAAGCAAATCTTTTTTTTTTCTTTTTTCTTTATAACTGCTCCATACAAGCCTAACTATAACTATTTTTGAAAGCAGACAAGGAGGGGTCTTGCGCAAACCTATTTCAAAACGTTTACCTAATTAGTTAACCCTTAAAATAATAACATACTAAAATATTTCATTTCTACGCTTGGTTGGCGCATTTAAAAACTGCGTAGTATAATTAATTGCCTGTATTAATAGTTACGTTTAGAGTGGAAACTTTTCTAAAACTACTCTAATCAGATGGAGTTGCACAGTGATTTATTATGACGAATGCTTTTAGTTTTGTTTCCGCCTCCCCTGAGGCCAAATCGTGAAGTGGGTCATTCTATTCCGAGCTTTATTGCCAATAAGTAAACAGCCTTTGTTTTACGCATCAACATAACATATTTATCATAATAGAACATCAGAAACTATGCATGTGAATTATTGTCCAAGTATATATATATATACAAACCAGTTAGGTACTCGCATAAATTCGTACATTTTATTTCTTCATCTAGGTCGCTAAGTTGCTAAGTTCAACATAATGAGTTGCTAAGTTCAAACTAAAACAATACTAGCAATACAAAAAAATATGTTTCTATATATATTTTTAAACTACCTAATTAAAACTAAACTAAAATAAAATAAAAAAAACGATGTAAGAGACCGTTTAAAGTATCCATAGGTAGCAAACCTATAGATATTTGAAACGGTCTCTAATTTCGGGTAATGTGCCCAAAATGCTGGCCACGTTTCCCCGCTGGATTGCGATGCTAATTTTCTGGCCCAACTAAAGGCCAGCATTTCGGACACGTATAGATTCTTTAAGTCTCCCCGACAAATCCTTAAAGATACGCAAAGCACCTGGCCCCACGGCCCAAGTGTCTCTATCTCAAACGGCACAAACATGTAACCTCTATCGAGGCTAAAATATTTGTGCCGTTTGAGGCAATTATTTTTTTTGGTCAAAGAAATAAAAAAAACAATAAAATCTCTCTTGTTGTTTTTTTCCAATTATTATTCTATTCTGATTTTTTATTATTAAGTAGGTACTTATATCTCCTTACTTTCAGCAGGATTCAGCACACATGCAGCTTTTAAAAATTCAGTAGACCAGTAGTAATCCTTTTGTAATAATTTATTATAATTTTATGTATAAGTTGTGTAGTGGCAAGACTCTACTGCAGAGTCCACCTGGGGAAGTGCCACACCTTTGCCGTCTATTATATCGCCAAGCAGTAGTGTGCAAGCATTACTGTGTTTCGGTTTGAAGGGCAATGTTACCAGATAAATTACTGGGTATGAAACAAGAGATTCAACATCTAATTTCTTAGGGTGACGAGCGCATTAGGTAGAGTGGGGCGCAGGTTGCATTCGCATATAAGTTCATAATTCTGCCACTGGTACTGTTATAGGCAGGCGCGACGCTTACCACCAAGCGATAAAAAATAAAAAATAACATCTTAATCTGCATTTTAATGTTGCTGGACTTATGCCTACTCTCGAAGGACGATTGAAGCATATATCCACCACGCTGGCCAAGTTGAGGGTTGGTTGAGTCACATACCTAATTTTATCTCTTGACGTAGGCAGATTTCCTCGCGATGGTGGGAAATGTTATAATGTTGGTCAAATATAATTGATCTTTGTGATAATGTATCAGTAAGTACTACTTTATCTCACTAACAGCATCTAGTATGCAAATAAAACTATCCCATAAATATACCGCAACTATGTAGACATTCTTAGCGGGCATTAATTTAAAATGTAAATGAAGAAGAACGCGAAGAACAAAGATATCTTATGCAGTTGCGAGCTTCATTACTCGTAAGGAGTTTAAGCAAACTGCATGGACGATATCTTATTTATAATACTTCCTATATTAAATGCGGTTGAAGTATCTGAACAAGGGAAATTAAGAAATTAACGCGTAGTTAATAAATATATTATTACGAGGATTATGAGTTTTCGCCAGCGTGATAAAAATGGTAATAAACGTGATAACCATACGAGGGCAACATTGAACGTTTTTAGAACATCAGCAAATAAACAAACTAGAAACTTTTGATTTAAAAAAACCTAAAAATATCGATCAGATATTTGAATAAATGCATATTTTGTATATTTTTTTTTTATACCATCAAGTGACGAGACGAGCAAGACGTTCGCCTGGTGGTAAGCGTCACGCTTGCCACTAACAGTAGCAGTGCCAGAATTGTGAACGCAAACACAATCCTGCGCCGCACTGGTTTGGTAATTGATTTTCGTAGGCAGCTACGAAAGAAGAATTATTTTTCATTGTTTCGTAATCAATTATGAAACCAGAATTTTGTTGCCGTTTTGGTAGCTGAGTTTCGTAGTCAGCTACTATAGAGGAATTCAGTTCCCTTTTCGTACTGCACTGCGCTCGTCACCCTGAGATATTAGATGTTAAATCTCTTCATACCCAGTAATTTCTCTGGTATCATTGCCCTTCAAACCGCAACACAGTAATGCTTACACACCTCTGCTTGGCGCTCGCTTGAATAACTGGCAAATGTGTGGTACTTTCCCAGGCGGTATTTGCAGTAGAGTCCTACCACTATAAAAATAAGTACATAAATATGTTACTTTAAGCTTTCACGATTTCATATAGTAGACTATCAAAAAATAAAACAAAAAAAATTTTGCTCGGGTATGATTAAATATCAATAGGCATATCAATTAACTCCGCAGTTACACTTTGTGAATATAATTATTACTCAATGAACATTGGTGCCAAATGTGTCAGCGTCGTCAGCTAGTCTGGCACTGGCACAAGAGACAGTTGAAATCAGGTTACAAGTTTATTAAGAGGCTAAAACTCGAGAATTTCGAGAAAACGATAGAGCTAACTTCAGATATTCGCTATTTTAGGACCTGGGCAAGTCCTAAAACTGCATCCAGAACCACCAGAGCACGAATCACCTCTGCAAATGTCAGACTTGGAAGATCAAGTAAAAAATATTATGTACCTGTTATAGCGAGGTATTTTTGACGATGTCTCCTATCGAGAAAATTTCATGAGAAGTTTTCTCATTGCGAAATCATAGAACATACTTACTTACTCACAGACTGGAATAGAACCAGTACTTTTTTCCGTATAGGCCCTCATGCAAGGGCGGATCCAGGATTTATTTCTGGGGGTTGGGCACCCATGGGCCATAGGCCAAGTTCCCCTATACTATTATCCTATGCTGTCTTTGGGATCGATTCTTTTTCAATTACATTTAAGAATAACTATAAAAAATATTTTTTATAAAGATTCATCATCATCAGCCCGGAGACGTCCACTGCTGAACGATGGCCTCCCCCTTAGATCGCCACACTGTACGACAACCTGCCACTTGCATCCACCGAGATAAAGATGAGTTTATAAAGATTAAATAATGAGAAATTGCATGTTTATTATGCAAAAAGGAACAAATGTTATTAAAGCGGCATCTTATAAATCTCCCAGTTCTTTGTTATATTTAAACCGTTTTTGCTCGTGCCCCGTGCCCCACCCCTGGATCCGCCCTTGTCCTGATGCTATTATATCTATGGCCTACGCCGTAGGGTTTAAGGTTTTTATATGAGAGTGTATGATACCGTAGGGTAGGGTATAAATAATAACTTAAAAAATTATTTTAGGTTATACTTTTGGAAGCATAACACGAACTTTCTGGGAAAAGCTCTAGAGTTCACAAATACGGGATAGGGTAAGTTGATTAAAATTTTATATCTACTTTGTTAGCTCTATATTCCAACTCGAGCTAACATCCGCTTCTGAAAATTTTATGTTTTTGTTACGATAGGCATTTAGGTCGCACTTTCATTAACTAGGAGGTACACTTAAGGCGCAGAAAATAGCGCGCTGCTTTTTTGCTCGCACATTTCAATATTTTTGAAGAATTGAAAATCAAAATCGGTAATGTTGCTGGAATTACTTTGAACACTTAGGTACGTAGTTTGACATATTTTTGTCTGTTTATACGTGATTGATTACGTTTAATTAAGTCGGATGCTGAGACCTTTCAATCATATCGAATGACCTTTCCCTCTCCGATTTAGTTTTATTTATCCCATAAAAACAAAAAAAAACTGTATATAATTTCATACAAAGATACACCCAAAATGTGTAGGTATAAAATAGGATTTTATGTGAAATTTGGTTATTCGCATGGAAAAAAAAACTTGTTTGGGTTAAAATTATTTAGTATTTTTACTGAACCATTGTAATTCTCAGCAAATGTATCGATTATAAAAATGTGTTGATCAGTGATATCATCTGCCGCGTAAACTAATAGGATCGCACATGGAATAACAATGTACTCTCGACTAAGCTGCTCTGCGGGAAGCACGGCTTTACCTTATTTGTTTGACTCTACCGTAGGAATAAAAAACTCCGTTAGCCAGGACATACAGAAACTGTACAGATTTGTGACTTTTTTTTCTTATCTTCAAATTATGTTGAAATACGCGAGCAAAACAGAAGCATGCCATTTTCTGTGCCTTAAAAAGAAAAATCGTTAAACAAGACTTCTAGTGCTACAAATAGGTTGACATAAAAAAAATTCGACACGAACACAAGCACAAAGAAATGTCAATATCAGAAAAAAATTAATAACCAGTCGTGAATTTACGAAAAGTCCCACTTCGCATAAAGATATCGAGCAATTGACACGGTTTGCGCGAAAATTCGGTTTTCTTTACGAACTCCGAAAAGGCTAGGAAAGTTTTTCGTTTATATTTGACACTTGGCTGAAAGTTGCCGGGTTTTCGACTTTTGATATCTTTGATAGTTTTCCTTTTTTATTTGTACGCAATTTACATACGTAGGTACTTAAAAGAATATAAAAACTTATTTATTGTTATCTCAGATTTTCAAGAAACATACAAAAATATCCTCGAAGCTGATACAAAGAGTACTTAACATATACCGGTAGCGTAAACAGGAAAAATGATAAAATATTTCCTATAGTTCGCATTATTCAGCTTTCTTGTTTCTAAGAAATCTTCCAAAACAATAGACATCTCTTAGGATAAAGGATATATTTAGCTTGTGAATCTTCTCTCCCCAGCCTACTCAAAGTCCTTGATAGAAAAACATTAACATAAATAATTTATACTGTCATCGAATATATTTCGTCTCAGAAAAAGAAAGCAATAATGATAAAGATAGAATATCCAGGACTATTTTACCATAAAGATGGAAATTTGTTATTTAGATGGTCATTAAAATATTAGGAAAAACTTTAGTCTCTTTTGTTTCATTTAAGTTTTTCTTTCTTTTTTTATGAAATGGAGTGATTTATTAATAACTACATTGGCCGTGTCAAAAGTCTAAATATTTAAAGTGCGACGCCATAATCCTCTTAGGAGGAAAAAAGAAAAAAATAACGACATTTAAACGATGTTGAACCACACAATAAATAAAATTAATACTGGGGGACATTTTACACACAGCGCCATCTAGCCCCATACTAAGCAATGCTTGTGTTATGGAAACCAGATAGCTGATAGAATACTTATATTCATTTTTTTCGTAAATACATACTTATAATACACACTACACCCAGGCACACAATAAACATCTATGTTCGTCACATAAATGTTTGCCCTGGGTGGGGATCGAACCCACGCCCTACAGCTCTGAAGGCAGACATGCTACCAACTGAGCTATAAGGCTGTCAAATAACAGTGAGATCACTCTCACTATCGCCCAAGGATTTATTAATCACCAAACAATGTATTCGGTTAAGGATCCTTAGCGCGAGCTCACAAAAAAGTTGCTAGGTTTTCATAACATTACTCCTTAATTTTAAATTATAAAATATTTTTTTGTGGGAAATCAATCAATATTCTGTAAGAATTTTAGTTTGTTACCCATCATGTTATGTTTCACTACATAATTATAATTATAAACTCTTTATAGTTCTGACCGACAAACATAGAGTTGAGTATAAGCTACGTAAGCTGAGTAGCATAATATGTAGTCTACCACTCAATAACATTATTACCACTTTTGGATTAGGAATCCCAAGAATAAGACTTATTACCCACTAGCTTTTGCCCGCGGCTTTGCCCGCGTAGTAATGTTGAATACTTGAATTCGGTTAAATCGGGGCCCAACTCAATTGAATCACTAAAATACGTATATTATTGCATTTTTTCCAAGCCGCTTGCAAGTCTTTAAGTTTGCTTGAGGATGACCAAATTTGGCATGTCGCGTTTGCAATACTTACTTCAAAACAAAGCCGTCTTGTTGAATTTTAAACAGACAGACAGATGGACATGACAGAATAGATGGATGGATGGACATGGAACTTCTGAAGATTGTGAGGCTTCTTTAAAAATATATGTGGGAGATATATCACTGCAGGTCGGTAAATTAGAATGTGATGAACTGGGAATAGTTGGGATGGTAAATGTAGGTGAAATTAATTTGTCATTTGTTAACTGAGTAGGCTGTACCGTAAATGTAGGTGAAATTAATTTATCAGACTGAGCCGTAAATGTTGGTGAATTCAGTTCAGAAAAATATCGGGCTGAAGAAGTTTGGACGGTATGAGTTGAAGACGTTTTGTAATTATTTTTGGGCATCTCTACAGCTAAAGAATCAAAGTACAAAGGCAAAGTAGAAGTTGCGTCAGAACTTATATCTTCTGTTTGAATGGAACTTGGAGATGTAGGAACTTTTGGTTTCGTAAGTGGCCGAAGGGAACCTCAACACGTCGCTTAGTTATTTTTTTCGCTACTACTGGAACACGTGGAGTGCCGTTAGAAATTATATCTATGTCTTCTAACAGATACGCATCAAAATGATTTCCCGTAAATTGTAGCCGCTTTATAGGTCTTCCTGCTGTACCAAACTTTGCATACAATTTGCCATTTTCATAAACTTCAAACTAAAACTCATATATTTGTCCTGCAGCGGCTAGTTCACACGCAGTGCCCCAACTCGACTGCCGTGACATGTCATCAAAGTATGCAGTCGCAGTGGTGTAGTTGTCGCCGTTTGAATCATGAGACATGATTTCGAACTCCTCCCAATTAGCTACTACATGAGTAACGATGTTTTTTCGCACCTCAATTGCCTTTTCTTGGGTACCGTGTATTAAAAAAGAAAGCGCACGAAAAAGACACGCTCCATCACCAACGAAGGGAACAACATAGTGTTTTACCTTCGCTCCATGAATGAAGAGAAGTTCACTAAGCATTTTAAATAACAAACTAAATAACAATATCAACAGTAACAATATAAAAAAACCTAATAACAAACAAAGTAAACTAAAATTTTAAAAAAATACGAATAACAAACTAAATAGCAATCTAAATAATTAAAGGAACAAATAACGATAATTATACGAAATCTAAATAACAAATGAAATGAAATAAGCTTAAGCATAAAAAGGATGATAACAAAGAACGCAAAAAGATCACCAAAATATCGCAAGAATTACGAAACTTCGATAAAATACAGTGCTGCACTGATCGCTTAGGTAGGCTCGGTGTGGGTTGGAGTGGGGCGCACTCGACGTACAGCGCGTCATTATAGTCGGGTTTTAACGTATCTGAGCCGACGCGGGATGGACGTTTCGAAAGCGCTGTGCTTGGTGCGTGCACCGGATCAAGTACATGTGTTTAAAACATTTATCTTCTTACGCATAAACTCTCGATTAGCTATTATTTTTATTAGCTAATCTATAAAAATAACATTTTTTTTCAAATGAAAAACTGACCCGTGGCCTTCCAGTTTTAAAATTGTTTGAAAATTTTGAAACATGTTTATGTTTATTTTATCTTATCTCTTAAGTCAAAAAACTTAACAGCCTTAAATGAATGGTTTCGGCAAAATGGTATTTTAATGATACATTGAACCCTTTGCGAATTTTTCAAAATCCTTGCTGAGTGTGCGTTTCTCTGCATCAGCCCTTAACACTAATGGAATACCGGCCTACCCTGATTGGGCCATATTCACTACGCTGGCCCAGTGCAGGTTGGCGGATTCACATACACTATCGTATTTCTTCTCCGGAAATATGTAGGTTTCCTCATGATGTTTTCCTTCACCGAAAAGCCAGTGGTATTATCCATGCGTAAGTTTCAAAGAACTAATTGGAACGGGCTCGCCCGGGTTCGAACCCGCAACCCCAAGAATGTGAGTCGAGCTTGAACTCACTGAAGCTACCACAGCTTGAGCTGAGTGTAAGTTTACACCACTCAAAATTTAGTTTAGGCATTTAAAAGTAAGTTAATTTAATATTAAAAAATAATTTAGCAGCTTAGGCTGTACAGTATCTATAATAATTATGTCCGTCAAACAGTCGTCTGCGTGGACCTACAAAAAAATTGCCTATGTCCGTTTCCGAACCTTATGCTATAACTACCTATCCAAAAATTCAGCCGACCAATAAATACGCCCATCCCCGTCCCCATTCCCAGCCTCATCCCTATAAGCGCCCCCTTCCCCATCCCGATACCAAATGTCATTTTAATATAAACACGCCCATCCCCGTCCCCATCCCCGTTCCCTCCCTCATCCCCATCCCGAACCCCATCCTCACCCCATCCCATCCCCACCCCCATCCCGATTTCAACTTTCATCTTAATATGGACACGCCCATCCCCGTTCCCAGCCTCATCCACATCGACATCCCATCCCCACCTGTCCCCACCAAATCCCGACCCATCCCCACCCCATCCCCATCCCCATCCCGATACCAAATGTCATTTTAATATAAACACGCCCATCCCCGTCCCCATCCCCGTTCCCTCCCTCATCCCCATCCCGAACCCCATCCTCACCCCATCCCATCCCCACCCCATCCCGATTTCAACTTTCATCTTAATATGGACACGCCCATCCCCGTTCCCAGCCTCATCCACATCGACATCCCATCCCCACCTGTCCCCACCAAATCCCCACCTATCCCCACCCCATCGCCATCCCCACCCCATCCCCATCCCGATACCAATTGTAATCTTAATATTAACATGCCTATCTCCGTCCCGTCTCCGTTCCCAGTATCATCGCCACCCCCACCCCCATCCCCACATCTATCCCCATCCCCACATCTATCCCCATCCCTATACCAAATTTCATTTTAATATGTACAGCCGTTACAAAGTTAAGGAGAAATAAACGTACTATCACTAAAACTTAGTTTTTTTTTTTATACTAACGGGAGCTGATTTTGAAAAAACTGTGACACCCGTATCTTCTTATTTTTATAGTAGAATATGTATACCAAGTTTTGTATCAATCGAACCAGAGAATAAAAAGTTTCATACAAACTTTAACACCCCATTTAACCCCTTTCGGGGTTGATTTTCGAAAAATCCTTTCTTAGTGGGCGTTTACACCTCTCCAAAAACATACCCTCCAAATTTCAAGTCTCTACGTTTAGCGGTTTGGGCTGTACGTTGTCTATATGTCAGTCAGTCAGTCAGTCAGTCAGTCAGTCAGGACAAAGCCTTTTATAGTTATAGAAGATAGATAGATGTCGAATTAGTACATTATGATACGAGTGTGCTATGTTGGTCATTACACTTGAGGCGGTATTATGCGCGCGAGCCGCAGGCGAGCGCGATAAGGAAGCCGAGAGCGTAATGACCAACATAGCACAAGAGTTCCATACGACTGTTTTCGTCACACTTGCGAGGAAAAAACTTTTTTTTTTTGATAATAATCAACCACACAGCGAAAACGTCAACAAACATTTGCGGAAAATGGCGCCCAAATCAGTAATGCGCGCGCAGGTGTCAACCTGCAGCGGCATAAGAACTCTTTGTTGGTATTACAAAAAAAATTGTAAGTAATACCCGGCTATATTAAGAGTGCTTCGTATACGTACGTCTAATTGCAGTCACGTACAAACTTGACTTTACCGGGTTATACCTATTATAGCACAAGTGCCGTAATGTAAAGTAAAAAGCACGCGTGCATAATAGCTTGGATTATGAGCCTAAAACCGATGCAATAAGATCCACTTTACGAGCAAGTGTGATGAAAAAGTAGATGAACAATGACATGACATATATGAACATCCATAGCATCTCATAAGAGAAACTAAATCCACTGGAAAATTACGATAGTACAATTTGTTTTTCCTCCCATATCGATACGCCTCCAAGGACGGAATACATTACGTGAGTGTGTACAATATAGATGACCTATCATTCATTTACTTATCACTTGGTTTTGGCACACAATCAGAAACGTGTTATAGATTGTCTTGCAGAACATAATGGGTCGATGTTATACCAAAAAGACTCCTTATTTGTAACAGTTAGGCCCTTCTCCCACGGTGCTATATATAAGGTACACGACTGAGATGTTTACCATAGGTCACATTTTGAAAGGTGACTCTAACGACGTGCTTTTCGCAGACGACGCTACCTTAATTCGACTATATTCGTTCATTAATTCTTCATCCGTGGAGTACGACCACAGAATAAACAATAGCAATTTTAGAATATGTATATTCGGACGCCATATTGACACAACGAGTACTCGCCTAGCGTAGCACTGACCTGCTGCTAGCGCGCGACTGATGACATACGTGTTGTCGACACGTCGCGTCGTGTACGTTGTACGTTTATGTTAACATCATCGACATCATCTGATGTTATCTGAAGCCTAAACATTAGACTATAAACTGTAATTGATTTTAATTTTCTCTCGCTAGATTCGGTGTAATTCAGGAACGTCACATGTCATTCACTTCATAGTTTCAGCCCGATTATAACCCTAACTAGTTAAAGAAGACATAAAGATAACTCTATACCATTTTCATTGTGTTCTATTATGTTATAATGAACCGTCCGTCATGAAAGCGTCTAGGAAGTTCATTCCTCTCGGACATAATTTGGAGTGTTAGACACAGTTACCCTTCCTGTAATGCTTCTTCAAACAAAGCACGGATATCCAACATAAACAAAACAATGGAAGCTGCTTAAATTAAATTCACAATTTCTGTAAAGGAATCATTTATAAGGCGTCTAACATTAAAACGTTTGTTTTGAAAGACCTGAGGCTGGTGGGATGGTTTTCAATTGTTGGGTAAGAAATAACATTTAAATGACTAAAACATACAAAGAGACAATGAATAATAGTTTTTTTTTGTGCGGCAAGTGCTCTTATTCTAAATACATAGAGGTTTATTGTTATTTTTTTTTAAAAGTAAAATTACTAATGAATACAGTGAGTATGAAGTTTCCGATCAAGGCGACCTTAATTATCTTTACGGAAAGATAGATAGAAAGAGAGATTATCGAAAGTAAGCTAAAGTAACCAACGACATAGCTAAAAAAATCAGCAAACTGAAGTGTGATATGACCAGACTCATATCACATCTCTGGTCAAATCTGTAGAAGGTCCGATAACCGTATGTATACGGTTATCGGACCTTCTACAGATGTGTTATGTCTTCTACAGATGTGTTACAAAAAGGATCATCAATACAAAAGGGTATGTATGTACTCATCATTATGAACAACTTTCAATATGGGGCCAACCCTGAAACCGTGAAAAAATAATCGGCTGTTCCATACATTTTGTCCAAGGTTAATAAACTTTTTGTGTGGAACAGATGATATTTTTTTCGCGATATCAGGGTTGGCCCTATAGTAAAAGTTGTTCATAATGATGAGTACATACATACCACCCTCTCGTATTGTTGAACCTTTTTGTTACACATTGTATATATTAGTTGAGTGACTAGATGACCTAGACATTTGCCTGGTGGTAAGCATTACGCCTGCCCACTTGCCCAGATTCCAGAACTTGCGAATAAAATCCTGTACCGCACTGCACTGCACTCGTCTGAGAAATTAGATGTTAAATCTTTTTCCGGGTTTTCGCCTTTTCTTTATTTTAAGAACACTCTTTGGTCTTACCCAAAAGAACTCGAAAAGGCTTTTGGCTCTCCGAAGACTGAAATATGTTATCACTTATCAGTTACCACAGGCATGAAAACGAATTTTTCAGTTTTTAACCAGTTATAAATCAGGAAGCATGATCCATTGTTACTATAAATTGTTACCAGTTTCCAAACGGAATATGATAAAATTTGAAGAAATAAAACCGACTATTTTTCGATAACATCGGTGTTGTTTGTTTAGCGTGGGGATTATGGCAACACCCCTCTATTGGAAGGCCTTCGTCCAGCAGTGGATGTCTTAACGCTGACGATGATGATGATGATGATGATAATATCGATAACATTACTTCCACAAATAATGGACACACTTAACATTGTCTTGTATACACAACAAAAAACAAAAAATTACTGTCTCAGTACCTCACGTGAAAAAAAAAAACTTATAATTGTTTTACATTGCTTCTCTACTACTAAACGTCAAAACAACACTAATCACGTACTTACATACAATACATTCTCACGAAAAGCGCATAAGAAAGCAAACTACATACCCGTAAGTGCTTATAGCTCTGAATTCGAATCCCAATTCCCATAGTAAACAAACATTTATAAAAGAAAAAGGTGCATTTCATCCCCTTTCTGAGTGTTATAGCACGTTGGTTCTGTGTCTTTAATCTCTAGGGATATTTAGCGATTTACAGCTGAAACTTTAAGCTACCTAAATAATTTTAACATTGCCAACCGAAAACGAGTAGGTACTCAACTATTAAGGAGTGTATGTACCTAAGCCATAGCTCTGTACCTAGGTATTTTAGTGTTTAACCTGACTATAATAATATATTGCATTGTAGTTAAAAACCTATCGCAAAAAACCCCATCGCCAAAGATCAAATGACGTGATCATCCGGCTAGTCAAAGGAAACGCAGTGGACGTCTTTTGGCAAAGGATGACCTAGCTTGCTCTTTAAAAAAATACGAATGTTAGTTATAATTAAAATACCTTACATTCATTCCTTCAGCAAAACCTTTCTATTTCCTACAAACTCATCACGAATGTTTATCTTATTTTCAAAAGAGAGAGATAGCTAAATCCTCCAAAAAGGAAACCCTATATTAAATAAAAAACAAATGAACAATTTGGGAGTTTTGGCGGGAACGCGAAAAAAACATGTCACGGCATTGTATTTTTTTCCAAAACTTGTGTTTTTTCGAGTGTGTCATAAGAAAATTGTGATTTGACAAAGAAAGACAAAACAAATAACAAAAAGAATAAAACAAAAAGTTAGGGTTCCTGGATACGTATCAGTCACGAAACATCAGACCTCTGGAGTACAGGGGGCCTCTTGTTGAAAATGAAATTGATGATTTATAATTTACCTATCTATCTTGTGCTAAAGATATATGGGAGAAAAAAGAACAAAAGATTATTTGAGGTTACAATGCGTTTACTATTTTGATAAGTCCTAATACAATATTAATATTAAAACGCTGATGGCGATAGTCCAATGGATGACGGCAACGAGAAAAATTGGGAAAATAAAATAAATGAAAGGAGGTTATCTGATGGATCCTTTGCTGACGGTGTCTTCTGCAGGATCATCCGATTCTCGAACGCTTCATGGAGCTCCTCCAGTGAAATGACATTGCCTTGTCTTCAAAGCTTCAAATGAGAATTTCGCTCGAGTTCCTTAGTTTGGTGACCGCATGGCGCGTCACAAAATAATTCTTGAAAGTTGGAGTTTTACGTCATCTCAGACGGAAATATGGACCTGGTGTCCCCTGCGGGATCGGCGTTGGCTCCCTCAGGTCATTCTCTTCTCAAAAAGATGTAAAAAAATCCAAAAGGTGATTCACCCCGTAACACGCGCAACGGCGGCTCCGACGTGAATGTCTATTTTTCAAAATGGTCTCCTCGATCTAGCTTCTCTTTCTCGCTTATGGAAGAATTCTTCGAGTGCGAGCGAGTCAGCGTATATGACGTCATGTCGTAATACGGCTTCCAACAGATAACCAAATATTTTGTATAAAGCTATCCGATAGATTCTAAATTTGAAACTAATTTTATTACTAGTTTACAATTCCAAAATAAATGCTTAAAAAATCCTAATTTGTTATTTAAATACAATTTTGATAATTAATTTCACACCAACATTTTATGTTGGTTTCTGATATATTTTATGGAGCAAAGCACAAGCCATCCTGTGCGCCAATTTGCAAAATGGGAGCTAATAAAATAAAGTAATAATATAATTTAAAGATTATATGACAATATCCCCCTTTTGAAACAAAAGACAGTTTACTGTCTGAACAGACGGGGTAGGCATGAAAAGAAACTTTTTGTTATAGGTTGGAATCCTGAAATATAGTGAGGTTGATACTTCAGCAAGCTTCTTACATTCCATCTAGCAAAATAAACTGTTATTCCACTTTCATAAAATAAATCACTCACATTCTTTCATACATAGGTACCTATAAGGAATTCAAATAATATTCACACTGCCTAGTTCTTACAAAATCACCACTCACACCTTTAAACTTACATCGAACTTCATAAATCTCCTTGCATCTCATAGTTAAATTGAGCTATTCTGACATACTTGCTTCACTTTTCATAATCCTCATGACTCCATACATAACGTGATGGTATAGGATATACCTATAGAAATAACACATTGTGTAATAAAACAAAAGTAGTATATAGCAAGTAGCTTAAAAGGTAACTGTTAATATAAATATCCATTCACTCTTATGTAGGTGCGGACAAAACTTATCTGAAAAACAATGATATCTAAATGGTTTTAAACGGTAAGTAAATATGTGTTAGTATGTTTGTAATTCTTATAATAATCTATACCCTACAGTTTGGGTTTTCTAGTAATGACCTAATTCTATGAGAATAAAGTCTCACTATTGTCTAATAGTATGAAGTGAAAACTTCTAATGTTTAAAGTAAATATCTATCGTTGTAAACATTAGATAAACTAAGTATAAGCTTTAATTAAGTACAGGTAAATCTTAATTATTTAAACCTAAATTAAATCTACGCAGTGAATCCGTGCACTAGATGCTGCTAACTATAATTAAAGACTAATTGTTAATCTTAGAAGGTTCACAGACAACCTTTGGTATCTACAAGACAAAAAGGTAAGTTTGGTATGTATGTATGTATGTAGATCTACTAAATATTGCTAGCATGTCCGAGTGTTTTAACTCAGCCATAAGAAAACATTTTAAGTCATACTAGGTATAAACTTGTCGTTAGTCAAATCCGGTATGTATGTTAGCATGTAACAAAAAGACTAGAACTAAATCGTTCCCAAATAATTAGCTAATAAGCTATAGTTAATGGTAGGTTGCCTTTAAATAGGATCCTCCAGAAAATTGCCCAATATGTAGGCTAAGAACTAATAAGCACACGAAAATATGCATTATTGAACGTTTGGTTTATTGTTGGTTATGTAAAAATAATTACTCATACTTAACCTTAAAAATATTGCATCACAGACTTGGTTTTAACAAAAATTACCAAGTCTCAAAACACAAAAAAAATGGTATTAACCTTAAAAAATTGCTTCACAGACTTGGTTTTAACAAAAATTACCAAGTCTCAAAACACAAAAAAATGGTATTAAATATACTGCTTTTGCTTTATATAGCAATGGATACTTGTCCAAAACAAAACAATAGCTTTGAATACTGTTATTAAGTTAATTCAAAGTAAGTATTTAAGTCTTTCCCTGAATGTAGGTCAACACTTTGTTAATACTTGAAACTTGTCTTTGAGACAGAAAAAGAATCGTCTTTTCTATACAAATTGGAAATCAAAATAAGTAAATTCTTGTATAAATAACGCTTAAGTAGTTCAATGTCTGAATAGAAGTCATACTTAGTCTGAGTATAGACCATATAGTATGTCATTTTACCTACATGAACTTGTTGGTTTACAAGGAAAATTGCAATGTTTAAATTCTAAACTTGTTTGTAAAGAAATAATTATTGATTTTATGATTTTATCAGTATTTGTTATGGATTTACAGTATCCTAAAGTATCCGTAGAAATAATAATGTGGGTAAAAACGCAAACTTAAAACTTATGTGTTTCTTTTTTACTTTTGAGAATTTTGGTTGTGAACATACGGTTTTCATTTTAATTTGAATAATACTGAACCGATAGCCAAAATTGTGTATCTATAGGTAGCTAGATATGCGTAGGTACGATAAATCAAAAATAATTGTCTGTAACTACAATTTTGAAAAAGTTATAAGCGCCGCCATATGTGTGTTTACATACTGCATTGCTTTGAATAAATAAATATTGTTTTTGTTTATATTTCAAAAACTATTGATCTGAATTTTGCAATAAAAGTATACATTGACTTCTGTTAGCGTCTACTATGGGTAGTAAACAAAATATTTTATTAAAAATTTTGAGAAGAGAGTGGGTAACGAATGGCGAACTGATCTGTAAAATTTCAGAGCAGTGCCTTCTAACAACTCTGAAAAACCTCTCAACAGTACACTTTCACACACATCTCTTGCTAACTTAATTTCGTTCACTCGATTCAAAAATTCAACAACACACGTATCACCACTATACTTCAGTCCCCAGGACTTCAAATTGGAGTTGTAACTGTTATTAATTGCATATGTTACCTGGGTGACTGGTACATGACTGTTTTGTGTCGAGTGCCTTTGTTTCATAAATGGAATATACTTGTCACCGTCTGTGGCTGGATCTATAACACTAGTGCTAGGATTTGTGTGGATATTTTTGCATAATGGCGACTGGATTGTTCCTTGAGCCATCCTCACATCGGTATTGACATAATTCATTTCTTCTGAATCTGAAACAGGTATATCTATTAAGCTCTGTGAATTTTGGAGTTCTGGTTGAGGTGAATCTGACGTTTGCTCCGCTGTTAACTTACGGTCAACAGACGGTGTACTATACATCTTTACAAGAAAAATTGTTACACAAATTCAATAACACAATTGTGAAAATACCTACTTCTACAGTAGATTAAATTGTAATCTTTTGTTTATAAATTCCAACATACACCTTTGCACAAGATAAAATTGGTTTGTTTTTTAAGTTAAATTCTAAGTAAATAATTGTTCGGGCGCCATTTGTCATAAGAAAATTGTGATTTGACAAAGAAAGACAAAACAAATAACAAAAAGAATAAAACAAAAAGTTAGGGTTCCTGGATACGTATCAGTCACGAAACATCAGACCTCTGGAGTACAGGGGGCCTCTTGTTGAAAATGAAATTGATGATTTATAATTTACCTATCTATCTTGTGCTAAAGATATATGGGAGAAAAAAGAACAAAAGATTATTTGAGGTTACAATGCGTTTACTATTTTGATAAGTCCTAATACAATATTAATATTAAAACGCTGATGGCGATAGTCCAATGGATGACGGCAACGAGAAAAATTGGGAAAATAAAATAAATGAAAGGAGGTTATCTGATGGATCCTTTGCTGACGGTGTCTTCTGCAGGATCATCCGATTCTCGAACGCTTCATGGAGCTCCTCCAGTGAAATGACATTGCCTTGTCTTCAAAGCTTCAAATGAGAATTTCGCTCGAGTTCCTTAGTTTGGTGACCGCATGGCGCGTCACAAAATAATTCTTGAAAGTTGGAGTTTTACGTCATCTCAGACGGAAATATGGACCTGGTGTCCCCTGCGGGATCGGCGTTGGCTCCCTCAGGTCATTCTCTTCTCAAAAAGATGTAAAAAAATCCAAAAGGTGATTCACCCCGTAACACGCGCAACGGCGGCTCCGACGTGAATGTCTATTTTTCAAAATGGTCTCCTCGATCTAGCTTCTCTTTCTCGCTTATGGAAGAATTCTTCGAGTGCGAGCGAGTCAGCGTATATGACGTCATGTCGTAATACGGCTTCCAACAGATAACCAAATATTTTGTATAAAGCTATCCGATAGATTCTAAATTTGAAACTAATTTTATTACTAGTTTACAATTCCAAAATAAATGCTTAAAAAATCCTAATTTGTTATTTAAATACAATTTTGATAATTAATTTCACACCAACATTTTATGTTGGTTTCTGATATATTTTATGGAGCAAAGCACAAGCCATCCTGTGCGCCAATTTGCAAAATGGGAGCTAATAAAATAAAGTAATAATATAATTTAAAGATTATATGACAAGTGTTCATGCATAAAAATGGTAGCGTTTTATTAATTAAGTGCTAATTTACGCGCTAGAGTGTGAGCAAGTGATATAATGTAGTGAAACGTGTCGTTTCGTGTTGTTTCCAAAACTCCGAAGAAGCGTGTAGTAAAGTTGCCACGACTTTACTAGGGCCTGATTAGACTTGACTGTGACTTTCTAAGTGTGACTTTGACTGTTGTTAACTTGACTTGAAATTCATCTATAACTTGTTTGTATAAAAATTCTTGACACTGGCAAATGCACAAAGTGCGACGCCATAATCCTCCTAGGAGGAAAGAAGAAAAAAAATGAACAATATTTCCTTGGGGACTTCCCTTTCTTCAAATAGTAAAGAGGAATATATACTATTATTGACATTGCTTTAGACTATAAAATGAGGTGAGTTATTATAGACCTGTAAATACTCTATACGTTCCTTCAGGTAAGGTTAAAGTAAGGATGCTCCATCATAAATCAACATCAGGCAGGACGAGGTGACGACCATAACTATTTAGAATTTATTATAATTAAAGAATCACTTTCCAACCGAAGGACGGGCAGCAGCGTCCTCTTGGTTAACGGTGGTGAGCATTCTGCGATCCCCAAGCCGCCTGCCAAGCGTGGGGATTATGGCAACACCCCTCTACAGCAGGCCTCCGTCCAGCAGTGGGCGTTTTATGGCTGACGACGAAAGAATCACTTTTGCCAATCTATTATTTTCAATAGTTTGAGAATGAATTCAAGAAGTAAATTGGGAGTAGTCTCTGTACAACTGGACTGATATATTCGTGGTAATGTAGATGCTGACAATAACAAATTTGCAATTAAAACCAGGAAAACAGATACCTGTGTTGTTAAAAGATACCTGTTAGTGGCAGGCGCGACGCTTACCACCAGCAGGGCTAACATGCGCACCGCGAGAAAATGTTGTCGTGTCTTTATGTCGTGCGAAAACGAAACAAACTTATACAGATTCGTAGCCTTGTCCTGTTTTGTAGAATCGAGAAAATTTTCTCGCGGTGCGCATGTTAGGCCTGCATGCGAACATTTTGCTCGTCTCGTCACTTGATAGAATAAAAAAACCTACTTATCTAAAATTGTATTAATTGAAGATACGTACTGAAAGATATTGCTATAGTTTTCTTTCATTCCCCGTCTTCGACCATATTGTCACTTTACATCAGGCGAGCTGTGGTCAAACACATTCTATTAATCGTAAAAAAGATACAAAATAAACTGAAAAAAAAAAACTAAGAAAGCAAAAAATTCTACTAGACTTTTTTTTACAGCTAAAGTACATTTTGCAATGCACATTGCAATGGGTTTTCTTCAAATTCTCTTCTACAAGGAAAATCCTCTTACAAACATAATATACATGCAAAACTCCTAGCAAAATTTACAACGAAGGGTGGCCTCTATTGTTCCGCCAGTATTGCGCATTTAAAGTTCCTAAAAGTTTTGAAGAATAAAGTCGTGCGCGACTTGGCTCAAACAGACTTGAAATTTAGACCGTCTCTACTAAATCTACAGTGACCTAATGATCGTACCGGTGCGATGGTTGAATATGGAACTACCAGATGTCTTATGCTAGTGAACTGCGACCCTTTTCAGCATCCTCATTTAAGATAATCGAATAGCATACGTATCGGTACTAGCAGTGATTAATATATTCATAACAGTTTATACGTAACATAATCGAAGGGCATACATTTTATAACATGTTATTCATAACCACCATATTATGTTATTCAGTATTAGTCAAAATCAAAGTCATATAATGGTAAATATGAAGATTTTAAGGTCACATGCTATGATCAATAAATTATCCGTATACGATATAGGTACGTTATTTTTTGTTTTTTTTTAATACTGTCAAGTGACAAGACGAGCAAGACTTTCACCTGATGGTAAGCGTCACGCCTGCTACTAACAGTAGCAGTGCCAGAATTGTGAACTTGCGAACACAATCATGGGCCGCACTGCACTGCGCTCGTCACCCTGAGATATTAGATGTTAAATCTCTTCATACCCAGTAATTTATCTGGTAACATTGCCCTTCAAACCGGAACACAGTAATGCTTGCAGACTACTGCTTGACGGTTGAATAACTGGTAAAGGTGTGGTACTTCCCCAGGCGAACTCTGCATTAGAGTCCTACCACTACAGAAATACGTACGTAGAAATATGTACGTACACAAAATCTACAAAATTGCACAAACAAAATACAATTCAATGTGTCAAGTCTTAACACAGAATAAATATAGAAATATCAATTTTTTTTAATAGATAGATACAATCAAATATTAGGTAGGTTACCTTACCTACTACTTTGTTTGAACGGAGCACTGAAAGTGAACAGCTTCGAGAACAGTCGTTATACTGTTATTTGATTTTTGCTATCCTGTTATCTGTAAATCGCTATATTCAATATTAATAGGAATATTGAAAATCGACCCTAATAAAACATTACTAATCCCTAAGGACCATAAAAAAGGGCCTAGTGTGCCCTGACGTAATAAGACAAATGTAAAATATTATCTTTTTTGTTAATGTTAATAATAAATTACTAGTATTATAATTATGATTACTTTGTTCCAAGCTATGTAATAGCTTCGCAAACATAAGCTAATCAGGGCTATTAAGGACTATGTACAATAATAATGGCTATAAAATGTTCTTAAAATACCTTCTCGAGATTTAAGATATACCTCGATTCGACTAGCATTTTGTATGCTTAGAAAATGCATGGAAATTTGTACGTACGATTTATCGTATTTTTTTTTTTTTTTTTTTTTTTATTCGTATATTTTGATATATTTTTCGTATTTAAGAAGAACGCTTCTCTGCAAAACTTTACTCATTCTGTCAATGATTTATATGTCTGTCGATGCTTTCTGTAGTGGTAGGGCTCTATTGCAGAGTACGCCTGGGGAATTACCACACCTTTGCCAGTTATTCAACCGCCAAGCAGTAGTGTGCAAGCATTACTGTGTTCCGGTTTGAAGGGCAATGTCACCAGAGAAATTACTGGGTATGAAGAGATTTAACATCTTCTCAGGGTGACGAGCGCAGTGCAGTGCGGCGCAGGATTGTGTTCGCAAGTTCACAATTATAGCACTGCTACTGTTATGGGCAGGCGTAACACTTACCACCAGGCAAACATCTCGCTAGTCTCTTCACATGATTGTATTCAAAAAAAGCTTTACTCGTGAATTTAATCGTTTATCTACTGAGTTAAAAGTTACCAGAGCTATTTGCTTTTCGGCAGCTGAATTATGTCTAAGCTAGGGCTAATCAATCTTAATTATTATTTATACAACAATGTATGAAAGGAAACAATGAAATAGGATATTTCCCTATATCCCTTGGGATTATGATCTAGTGCCAGTGATATTACCACCAGTACCCTAAAACACTAAATTTTTATTTTATTATTGTTTGATTTTATACGTACAAACTTACTTATGTTGTTTTATCAGTAACAAGTAACACTTTTATAGAGTTCCTCTCATTATTTATTAATTGCACTTATTTTTTCATAATCTGTGACAAAATGTTATAAGTAATTGGTACCTACCTGATTGTTTATCAAGTACATTTTATAAAAACGTGTTGGTATACCTACCTCAAACAACACTCGATTGAAGATGGTATGGTACTATAATCTATCCAATGACTAAAAGGTAGGTGACTTTAATTACCGCTTGTATTTCTCTAAACGTTATTTGTAGTCTTTCAAATCTGTAACCCATGTTTTGACATCGAAATAAAAAGTGACAAAGCACGGTTTTTAAGCCAAAAATTTGAGAAACTCCTCCCTCCTCCTTCTTGATATTAATGATAGATACGCTGTCATGTTGTTGCCATTTTTATTATATCAATTAATATAGTTATCAAATCAGAAATTAACTTTGCAATCCAATAACTAAACGCACAAGTTAAATCAGTCCGAGAAACAAATTAAATCCATTACCACACATTCAATCCTCAGGAAAACACGACACTATCACAAAACAAAATTTAATATTTCAGAACATCCACATTGTCACTTTCAAAAAAGGAATGTTATTTTCTTCTCATGCTGAATTTTCGGCCAGCACGTTTGCGCGCGAAATACATTGGAATAAAGCGCGCTCTACACGGGCGAACGCTGCAGTGACGCGAGCACGACTGCCTTCATTCAGATTACTCTCGGTACAGATTCCCGCCCTGCGCACACCCGCTACTAAGGTTTGCAAATTTTTAATATAGGGATGTTATTGGTGATTTAATAGTTTTGATAGATTGGTAATATATTCTTTATGTAAATTGATGATTGATTTTTCTGATGAATGGTCATCTAGAGCAATATCATAACGGTAGATAACTGTGATGGAAAAGTATAAAGGATAGCTTTATATTTACACTTAAATATAAAACTATACGTATATGTATAAATGTATGTCGTAAAATGTTATTGTGATTTTTTGTTGTGTTTTAGTGTAAGTTGTAATTTATAATATCTGTCTTAATTTATTATGTCTGGGAATGATATTATGGTCTAGTTGATACAAGGAGGAGGTTATAGGTATGGGTTTGTTACAAGAACACCAGCCACGTATGAAAAAAGACCTACTCAGACAAAAAAAGAGTTTCTTTTTGTCTTTTTTCCTTTCATTTCTTCCGGAAAGCTGCAAAAGTTGCCAACACGGCAACTAATTTCTACTTTTAATATAACCTAAAGTATAAAATAAATAAAAAATAATAATAATAATAATTAGAGTATGGTTTTGAGTATGGTAGACATATCATTGTTTTTTTCTAAATGCCGTTTAGTAACTGCATTAGCCTAATCACAAATATTCTACCCGTATGGAATATATATTTTCGTGGGAAACCCGTGGTAGGGGTTCGCGGTCGATCAGCACATCGACAATACCTCCCCAGCGTGATTAATTTAAATGACTCCATCTACATAATCTCTGGAGACACGTGATCGTTGGGCAAGTGACAGGTATTAATTATATAAAAAAATTATATCATTGGCCATTAAAGTACCTACTTAACTGTATACAGTACTTGTCTTAAAGTACTTCTGTAGATTTGTTTTTTTTTTTTTTTTTTTTTTTTTGTAATATTTGTTGCTCTATGATTACGTTAAAATTTTTATGGACACTAAATAAAATAAAAAAGTTTTGGAACACGGAAAAATCATGTCGCTGCATTCTATAATTTTTTTATAATAGTGTTTTTTCACGAATTATTGATAAAAAATTGTGGTATTTTATTCATTGAGTGTTGAATTGCATGCACGTGTGTGGGCAATTGATATAATGTGGTGAAACATGTCTTTTTGTGTTGATTTCAAAACTCCGTAAAAGCTCATAGTAAAGTCGCCACAACTTTACTAGGGCATGACTTGGACTTTGATTTTGACTAATTTCGTGTACTGACTGTGATTTCATGACATATTTGACTTGCTTATACTACATAAACTTGAACATTCATACATACTTGACTCTGGTAGAATGCACAAAGAGCGATGCCAATAACTAACAAAAAAAAAACAAAAAATTACAATCAAAAAGCGGATTAGACGAGCTTCGGTTTTAATATTTTGAGATTTTATTTTAAGTTTCATGCCTCATGTAAGTACGTACTTACTACGATTTTTCATTGTAAAGCAAAAACAACGGCTAAATAAAATTTTGACATAAAAACATTTGAAGCGATATTGCCCAAAATCCCGGGGCTATAAGTCGCGACCTCGTGATAAAACTGCGTGAGCTTTATCACAAATAACTACGGAAATGTGTTTGATAGCATAAATCGCGATAATACGAATATTCGTGTCATCGCGATGGGTGAAGCTCCGGATAACGGTTTGAATATGGTAGATAGTGGAATTAAATAGTTGCCAGTTTGTTGGCTTGCGGTCTATCATCAAATTGACACCGCTCTGCTCTCGAGTGATTAATTCGAAATCGATTATCTCGCGAGACGCGTGCTAACTAATGAACAAAGTTTTGTTTAAAACTAAGCACACTGCTAAATCAACAGCTTAAGCGCTATGAGAGCTTAATCTTCCATCCAAGGCTATATAGTTACGGTTCAATGGTTACCTAATTATAATCTTGAGACAATGCAGCGTATAAAGAGATATTTTAAAGTGTGCATCAATATGAAATAATACGAAATACAACTCAATGATACAACATAGGCTCTACATCTCTTTTTTCCCACCGACTTAGCCTTGTCCAGTTTCGTCTTCCACTTATTTAAACCTTTTCCCCTGTCTTTACCCATTGATAGTATTGTGTTCTAGTTCCATTGACAAAAAATTGTCCCTAGCATTATTCGAAAAATGTAACACACTCAAATAATTAGTCGATTTCAACATATTCGCGGTGGCGTTGGTGTAGTCACTTTTGTGGACCTGGGCAATTGGGTATCTCCTAAAACTGCACCCAGATCTACTGCCCGAAAGACGGGCAGCAGCGTCCTCTCGGTTAAAATTGGTGAGCGTTCTGCGAGCGCCAAGCTCCCTGCCAAGCGTGGGGATTTTGGATTATGGTGTACGTATTCTGCCTGATGACGTATTTACCTTTGTGCTTACAGCTGTGGTATGGTAGAAGGCTATAAAGATAAATCTGATGTAGCACTAAACATTTGACATTAAACTCTGTGCTTCCCGACAGAATCCAGACTAATACCGTAAAGCAGCAACTGGTGACTGTTCGCTCTTACTGTAAGTATCAACATGCAAATGCTTCTAGTCTGAGCTTTACTTTGAGGCGGTCTTCAAGATACCCTAATGTACTTATTCCGTAATAAATGTGCTACTCGTATCTTAGTCTCAAACCGGTTTCAGTTCGGGTTCGGTTTCTTCCTATTTCACTTGTAACTTGGCGTCTCTACCTAGATTTAAGTCCCGGTCTGGCTTCCCAAGTAGCTTTTATGATTTGACTGAATGTTACTGTGTTTTGTTGAAACTGTTTTTTACGCAATAAAGTGACAAGATGAGCAAATAAACACATTCAAAAATATATAACTTTATTCTTCATTCAAAGTGATATTCGTACGCAACGGTTTGGTTCACTTTTTTATTCGTACTCCTCAGGATGGAACATACTGCCATCTTTCTTGTGATCTAATCTCGACATTATTTTAAGGCTAGGGTGAATTGATTTCGTCTGGACTCGCTTCATCCTTGGGCAAACCGTGGCTGACCACCGAACAGTCGCTGGCCAGTCTACAGAAAACAGAAAACATACTACGTATAGACGACTCACTCACTCCCATAGAAAACGCGTCTAAACAAAGTTGAACCACACTACATCTACACACTACACTATATCTGTAGTTACAGAGCTATATCTGTAGCTATCATGTCATTTCCAGCGCAAGCTTATTTGTATTCTATATTCAACGGCTGAGGCGCGTGCACAGCCGGCAGGCGCAGCGTGACGTCAACGAGCCAAGCGCTAGATTGGAAAATCGACTTAACAAATAAAGCGCAAATCAGCTTGCACTGAATATGATATATGTTATAGGTATATCTATGTTTAGCGTTTTCTATGCGAGTGAATCTGCCCTAGCCAAATGTACGTATAAATCATTTGTTTAAAAAAAAAACTTATTATAATTACGCGACCTTCGACTCAAAGATAAATGCTCTTATTAGTTAAGGTAGTGTTCTGTGTTATTAAATCCGAAATCTTATAGTAAAAAATAGAACAGATGTGACTTATTTCGAATAACGCTAACTAACCATATCTGTGTCCAGATTCCCGTTATATGTTGAGCCTTATGTGTTGAGCCCTGTTTATCAAATCCCTCCTAGTTTTCAACTGACAGGAGGAGGTTCTATGTTTGACTGTATTCATCTATCTATTATGTGTATTTACTGATTTCTCCGTAAATTGTGGACCGATTGTGAAAAATATTGTTTGAAGGGGTACATAATATATATTTACTCCCGAGGTGGTACTGGTCATCATGGTCAACATAATAATATTTTGAATACGGTTGATATATTTTTATTTTTTATTTTTAAAAGTTGTTATTTTTATTTATTTTTATTAACCAAGTAACTTTGTAAGCAGTAACCTTATCCTACGTTCAATATGCTGTTTCCCGTCCACGTTGTGAACTGCAAGCTGTACCGCGTTCTACACATACTAATTAGATGCCACAGCTATCTCCGACATTCTAACTACCCGAGTGCTTTGCTTCTCTCTTGCATGGCTAATAAGCTTGAATAATAACTGCAATTTCTAGATACATTTTGTCATTAAAAGCCGTCACAGACGACTAAAATGCTACAATAATATCGCTTGCCATACAATTTTGAACTATAATTATCTTCATCACTTGTTCGTCATTTGTTTTGTATGAGCGATATTGAAATATGGTCTAAGATAACATGAAATATTATAGCATCTTCACTGTGTGTGACGGCTTTCAATGGTGTTATTTGGAAAACCTTGTTGAATTTGATAAAATCTTCCAAAGTAAAACACTGTTTTGTTTTAGTCTTGTTTATTGCTTCATCATCATCATCATCATTGGCCCTTTTCCATCTACAAGAGATGATTTATGTAGCGTCCAAAGTACATCTGCGCTCGTGGCTAAATAAGGCTATTATGGAGCGGCAGATGCGGTCACATTTTACGCAGTTTTTTTTTTTTTTTGAAATTTATTTCAAAACCTGGCTTTTGGGTGAGGGCAAACATCGTGGAAACTTGTACTTGTCCGGTTAATAAATTCAATGGTGTATGTGAATTCGCCAAATCGCACCGGTGCAATTTGGAAATACGATCCACACGCCCTTGGAGAGTAGGCCTATGTAAATCTAGTAGTGCGATGAGACTGATGCTGCAGATTCTACAGTGTAGACTATAATTATTAAAGGGTTCCGAAATTGGGTTCCCACTAAATACCTAGGTATGAGATTTTAAAATCCGTACATAAAACCGTACTCATAAGTCTAGGTTAACGGGAAGTACCCTACGAATTTTGATTTAGTTCACTCTAAAAACTCACAAAAATGGCCGTAATTTTTTATTGCGTCGACTTAGAAGCTTGATTTTTTTACAGATCTAAGGGACTGTGGACTGACTATGGTGTGTGTGGTATTTGATATTAACTTCAATTTGATACCTCCACGCATTCCAGAGAAAAAGCGTCTTGACAGACAGACAGACAAACAGACGGACAGACAGAGGACAACCGAGTGATCCTATAAGGGTTCCTTTTGAGGTACGGAACCCTAAAATAACAAAATGAATGCGATCGACAGTTGACTATGGGCTTTTAACTGGCCAAACGGCTTTTCGTTGAAGGAAAACAACGCGAGGAAATCTGCATACGTCGGAAATTCTATAGCGTACTTACAATTAATCCACTAACTCGCAACTGATGGGCGGGCCAGCATATGGCCGAACATGGACGGATATGGCCCAATCACAAAAAAAGTGATTGTGCCATATCCGCCAACCACCACTTTGTAGTGGTAGGACTCTACTGCAGACACAAAATAAATAATAGTACTACGTACTGCAGAGTCCGCCTGGGGAAGTACCTCACCTTTTCCAGTTATTCAACCGCCAAACAGTGGTGTGCAGGCATTGCTGTGTTCCGGTTTGAAGGGCAATGTTACCAGAGAAATGTATTTATATCTAATATCTCGGGGTGACGAGCGCAGTGCAGTGCGGCGCAGGATTTCGTTAGCAAGTTCACAATTCTGGAACTGCTACTGTTAGTCGCAGGCGTGTTGCTTACTACTAGGCGAACGTCTTGCTCGTCTCGTCACTTGATTATAAATAATAAAAATTAAAAAAAAATACCCCCTTTGGAGGTAGAGTTATGTCCAGCAGTGGACTAATAACATTATTAGGGTGATTAATGCTTATGCTATGGTATGTATATAAATTCCAATAATAACTTACAGGTGCAGACACGTGATCGAACTTAGGATCTCACGATTTGGTGTACGACAGTAGTCTGTGTAGTCTGTGAAGAAACACAACACTTACCTACTTTTATTAATAGTAGGTTGTTATACAAGAGGCTAAAATAACCCATTATATTCGAGGTAGTTTTACGAACGAGCTTTAGCGAGGGAGTAAAAGAAACCGAGTTATAGTGGGTTTTTTGCGCCGTGTGTTACTCTCTACTTTTCACTACGATTGCGAGAAAATAAAATAATCAAAATACCAAAATAAATGTATGCTTTGCTTTGACGCAAGAGATAGACTTTTTTTTCTCTTCTATCTGCAAATTAGGGCTTCATTCTCACTAGGCAATTTCATTTTCACTATTTTTAAAATAAATTACTGTCACTCAATTACATTTTTAAATAGAGGTAAATTCTAAAGATTTCGCGCCAATGCCTACTTTTTTATTTCTTCTGTAGCCCTATGCTGTAGCCGCAACGCAATGCACGCATTGTCGCATTCTACCAAAGAGATGCCTTTAGTTCCATTTTCAAAAATAAAATTATATATTTTTTAGTAAACAGGATGAAGTCGAGTCTTTATTTATTATTATTCTACTTATGAATAAAAACTTTTTCGTTTAGGCTCGTTGGTGCAACCGGCAAAAATTAAAAAAAAATCTTTAGCGCCCAGAGCTAAATTTTACTTTAGCCCCTTTAGAATAATTATGATATTTTAGACCCACTTTAGTGCGCTGGTTTTATGTGCTTTGGTTTGGTGGACTTTATAAGCAAGAGGAGTGAAAAAGTTTTCTTTTGTAGTGGTAGGGCTCTATTGCAGAGTCTGCGTGGGGAAGTATACTTTGGAAAATTATTCAACCGACAAGCAGAAGTGTGCAACTATTTCTGTATTTCGGTTTGAACGGCAATGTTACTGGGCAACGATCGTGTAACATATAAGATCGTTGTTCCTGGGCATGAAAAGAATTGACATCTATTAAGTCAGCAGTGCAGTAATTCTGGCTCTCTTACTGTTATGAACAGTCGTAATGCTTACCACCAGCAGGGGTATCGAACTCAAACGGAAAGGTTTCCATTCGGATTAAAATTATCCGTCCAGTCATCTTTATTCAGGATGAAAGAGACGGAGAATTTGGATCTGAACGGAAAACTTTCCGATCGAGTTGTGAATACCCCCGCAGGTGAACATCTCGCTTGTCTCGTTCTTCCATTGCATAAATAACAAGTATTCTTCAAAATGTGTCTGAACAGGAGTAAGTACAAGTCAATATAGCTAGGTAAGGGAGTAATGTCCCATAACAAAATACTTGGTACACCTCGTTTGCCTTTGTCAAGTTCACCGACACCGCGTGGTTAGGAAGCCAATGGCTTTCCTAAGAGGTTACTTTAATCAAGCACCTTAGATAATGTTTTATACCTTACGACACGACAACGATCTTGACAGGTTTCGGGTTTGATTTTTAAAAAAACAACCTGAGTTCAAAAAATATTTCTCATTCATTTATTCAGCTTTATTGTACGTAGTACTATTATTTTTATTCTGTGCTTATAGCTCAGTTGGCAGCATGTCTACCTTCAGAGCTGTAGGGCGTGGGTTCGATCCCCACCCAGGGCAAACATTTATGTGGCAAACATAGATGTTTGTTCTGTTTGGATGTAGTATGAATTACAAGAAAAAAAAATACTAAAAAAAAGTACCTATACAAGCATTCTATCTAATTTCCATATTAACAGCCATATTTCCATATTATTTATTATTATTATATTAATATTTTATTATTACAGCTTTGCTTAGTTTGGGGCTAGATGGCGCTGTGTGAAATTAATTTCCACCGATATTTATTATTATTATTATTTATTTTGTATACATAACAGACTAGATAAAATACCTGTTGATTTGAAATCGTGAGCTCGGGTTCGAATGTTGGGTCCGAATCAATGAGTTCTTTTGAGTTTATGTACCTACGCATTTTCATATAATTGGCTTTTCGGTGAAGAAACACATTGTGAGAAAACCTGCATACATCTGGAGAAGAAATTTAAAGGCGTATGTGAACCCACCTGTAGAACTGTAAGATTATTGTAAAAATATATTTTTCCGACTCAATTTTATAAAGGAAGTTAGGTATACCCTTAATCTTGAAAGTCATTTTATTTAATGTATAATTTATAAACAATTTTGATTTAGAGATAAGTATTATTTAGAATTAAATGAATTTGATTAATTGAATTTAGAGAAACATGCCGGACATGCTCTGCTAATGATTATTATTATTTTGACTCACTGACATTTTATTTTTATTCTGACATTTTATTTTGTCTGACATTTGTACCGATATTATTGTATTTTATTTTCTTGAATTTATTGATGTATTTTATATAATGTTTTAGTGTGAATCTTATTATGGACTAAGTCTGAAAATAAATTATTTGAATTTGAATTTGTTATTAAATGAACATACCTAAATCGCATTATTTGAAATGATAATCTTTTTGATGTAACTAAATATTACCTATATAAAAAGCAAACATAGTTAACAACTACTTTTATTTGTTTTTCTTATACATTATTATCAGCCGAATCATCGTCAGTAATTTTCCACCCACTGCCAAGTATTCATTTATTTATTTATTTATTATTATTATTAATTAAAACGGCAAATACACCACTTACATTAATTAATTAAAGCTACAATACAATTGAAAATATTAAGATTTCATTAAATTAAAATTACATTAAATTCATAAGCCATTCATTATTCATTTCATAAGCCTTCTCTTCTTTTTCGGCCAACACAAAAACATGCATTAAAACTTTACATGAAAACAAATCAATGACGTTATTCCTCAATCACATTACGACGTAGTTACGACATTTTGTCGTCAGCTATAAACCCTCTCTATACATGAGACGGGGCTTTGATCTCACGATTCCAATGCAAACAGAAGCGGGTCAGGCTCGATAGGGCTCTCGAACTTATAGGTGCCTACTCAATAGCACAGACATAGAGTGCCACTGCCACTACTCGCCTACTCTACAGTTGTGGGTTGAGTTTTCGAAATACAGGACAACACTTTTCTATACCCGCCTTATACAAAACTGATTACAATCAGTTTTGTATAAGGCGGTCTTCTATACATAGGTATTCAGTACATAGGTTGCGTCTTCGACTACTAAAATAAAGTTTTGAATAAAGTAAGTAAGTTCGTATAGGCTGAGTGGCCAGCCCTAGTCAGAGTTAATGTGCCGCCCGAAGGCCTCTGACTTGGCTGACGATTGTTGTTATAGAAACTAGAACAAACAACCGGGACCAACAATTTAACGTGTCATCCGACCCACGGTAGCGCTCAGAAATAAATGCCACTCACGATCACCCATCCGAAGACTGACTGGTCCGTCCGTTGCTTAACATCAGTGATTGATTAGAATCACCTAGACAAGCTACGCCACGAGAGCTACAATGAATAAAATAAAACTCATATTATTAAAACTAGAGGTCCCCCGGGACTTCGTCCGCGTACGAAAAAAATCGCCCCGCTCCGAAATACTCGTATCTTCCATACCGCTGGTTTAATTACTACTTAACTATTTTCCTCCCCATATTCACCACTTTACATCATCCCGAGCAAATAACTTTAAAATAAATAACCTTTCCAAATTTATTATTTTATTTTTTATTATTTATTCATTACAATTTGTACATACATTATTACATCATAAGTAGTACCGAAAAACCACCATGGTTTGTCTCGGCACCAATCACATCGCGCTGTCAAATAAATACATTGTTTACCCTTACAACAACACTTACTTATATGAAAGTTTCACCCGCCTTTTTATCCCCCTTAAGTCATTCCTGTCCTGTCATAAAAATATTGTTATTTTTTTAATGTAGGTAATATCACTTTTTTTTACTATAACTTCAAAAACTTTATTTTTATTTCAATTTTCAAGACTAAAAGTTTAAAAACAAAGGAGTTTCATACAAAAGTTTTAACCCATTATTACCTTCTTGGGGTTGAATTTCAAAAAAATCTTTCTTACGCAACAACACTCCTGCGTATCAAGACAAAAATACTCTCCAAATTTCAAGTCTGTACGACCAGCGGTTTTGGCTGTGCGTTGTCTGTCAGTCAGTCAGTCAGGACAGAGATTCTTATAGTATTAGATTGAACAAACATAATACACAGGTAATACAAAATTATAGAGACAAAAGCGCAGTAAATATGTACATTTTAATGAGTGCAATTGAGCGTGTATCTATTTCGTGCTGAAATAGTTATTTATGATACTAGTGCGGTAAGCTGGTTTTTACAAAACAGTAGTCGAATGTTACATTCGAATGTTACATTCGACTACTCGTTTGTAAAAACCAATTCCGCAAGAGTGTCATACAACGTTTTACAACACATTTGGGGGAAAACTGATAACAGAAGTACAACAGATAATGAAGCAAAACTTTATTATTTTGTTTATAAATATCGGTCGGAAAGTCGCAACTTGACACTGGCAAACACACAAAGTGCGATGCCATATCTTCCTAGGAAGAAAGAAGAAAATAAACTTCGTTCAAAAGTTCGTCTTCGTTAAAACGTTTCTTAAATGTGTGTTTTTTCGTTTTGTTTCCGAAAAAAAAACTCCGAAGAAGCTTGTAAAGTTGCCACGATTTTACTAGGGCATGACTGGACTTGACTGTGACTTTAACTGTGGCTCATTCGACTTGTGAATTATCAAAAACAATACAAATAAATACTAGACACTGGAAAATGCACAAAGTGCGACGCCATAATCCTCCTAGGACGAAAGATGTATTAACAAATGGTGCTACGTGCGCGTGTTGAAAATTAGAACTACATATTTCGTCTTATTCGCTATTATAATATTTATTTTTTATTTAGTATTAAAGTGAGAAAAACGTATCAATTGAGCAAAAGCGCTTCCAAGGAGGTTCGATCATTTAGCTTATTTATTCTCGTAATGTGAAACATCTTAGTGGTATTCTTATAATATTTTTATGGAAATTAAATAATACCGTAAAGTTTACTCATGGCGCTATACAACTGAGTGTGCGGTATTTAATAAATAGGTATTTAGCTGAGAGTACCTACTTTACCGCACGCTCCGTTGTATGGTGCGTAATGTTTAACTTTCTAACGAGGTATACTGGCGACGTATACGCACATTTTGAGCAAATGTGTTGTAAAATATTATTACTAATATTTTTCAGCGCGAGATGGATACTATAACTGATAAAATTTACCTACTGGAAAACTACTAACATAATATCATAGATCTTTTTTTTTTCTTAGTTATTGGCATCGCACGTTGTGCATTCTGCCAGTGTCAGGTTTATGAATTTTCAAGTTTTAATAGTTCAATCAAGTCAAATATGTTATGAAATCACAGTTATTCACATGAAACTAGTCATAGTCGAGTCCAAGTGATGCCCTAGTAAAGTTGTGGTGACTTTACTATGAGCTTCTACGGAGTTTTGAAAACAACACGAAAAGACATGTTACACCACATTATATCACTTGCCCACACTCGTGCATGTAATTCAACACTCAATGAATAAAACACCACCATTTTTTATCATTAATTTGCGAAAAAACACAAGTTTAAGAAAATAATAGAATGCAACGACATGATGTTTCCGTGTTCCCGCCAAAACTCCTATCATAGATCTGCTTACTAACACTTTATGGATTTATTTATTTATTTAAAACCCCAATATTATGCAAGTTGCGGCAACAAATTACAAGCTTCACCTACTTAAAACATAATTAGGGTTAATTTTAATGAACTGAAACGCGATGGCAAACGCAATCGATACCCCATTCATTAACTTCAGCCGGATGTTTCAGTGTTCGCATTACCTGGATAAATTAAAAAACCGTTTCGTCGAACGGCCGGATATTAATTTTTAGCATCACAATCATAGTAATGGCGTCATTTAACAAATTACTAGGGAGGAGGTCTCTTGAGATTTTGCCGGATTTTTCTCGAAAAAGAATGAGTACTGAAGCTAAGATGTTTTAACCTGTAGATGAGTTGTCCCCCCCGCCATATTTACTAGACGAAATCAAGGTAATTGCCGTGATCGCTACCAGTCTTTCACTTCCGAATGTCCGGTAATACGCTGCCGCTAATCGTATGTTTTCTAGCAAAAAGATGGTGATATAATGCCTTTATGTGTATTTAGACACTGCACAATCAAAACAGGCACTGTGAGAGACAAAAAAAATTCATTTCACGCGTAAGTACTGTATTTTTATTGCAATGGGAAAAAATGAAATTTATTTTATCTAAGGCGACTGTTGTCACTTTGAAATGGATGGCCGAGATAGATAGATCGTCTTGTGTGAGAGAGTGAAAGAGAACCACACCGGCGCGGCGAGGGCGCTCGCTCTGGCCAATCAACTTGTGTAGCTTATTACGCCGTAGGAGAAATTAGATATTTGTCTCTTTCTAACAACAGGTGTGGCGTATAAAGTCGGTCATATTCTTTCCTTTTCTTCACAAAGTGCATAGTAACATGCGTAAGTATATTTATATAGGCAACTTCTAGTCAGTTTTTAAAGCAGTTTTGTTCGACTATAACTACTCTATTTATTTCAACTCACTGTACTGAAGTTAATGAAAAGCTGTTGCTAAATTGTTAGGCTTTTTCAAACCGTGCTCTGATGTAACCTTATTTTGTAGCTTCCGTGTAACTCTTTATCAACTCTATTGTTACATTATTATCAAGATTCTTCTAGGAAAAGTTTTTTTTATTATTTGTTTTAATTGTCTCATCAAAACTTAACTATTAAAACAATACTTTTTAAAATACATAATATTAGAGTCGAAATATTTTACTTCACGCAGCAAGATCTCATAAAATAATCATACAAAAAAAATGCGTACATATACGTCATTGAATTTTTCTCCAGTCAATATAGTATATTTGTATTACATTATGCAAGTTTTATTACGATATTTTCCAAAAGCAAAAATATTAAAATCCTGTGATATAAATTTGATAAATCGTACAACCTCACGAATACCACATTATTGAGGTGTGTCTGTGACAATTTTGATTGACTATGACTTGTTTGATAAATAAAACTTTCACTTGATGACAATAAAATACGAAAAGGCATATTGTTACATTTGGCCTTGTTCATACAATTATATATGGGAGATTTGTACCAGTAGGTCGCCTAAGTATGAGAACTGTCCTAAGCCTTTGTTAAAACGAACACTGTCGAATGCATAAAGAACGACAACAAAAATTAAGAAAAAATAATACCTCAAGAATGTCAACGTTTACTTCTAACTGGGCTAACGTAATATAAACAAGTTTTGGCGGGAACACGGAAAAATCATGTCGTTGCATTCTATTATTTTCTTAAACTTGTGTTTTTTCGCGAATTAATGATTAAAAATGGTGGTGTTTTATTCATTGAGTGTTGAATTACATGCACGAGTGTGGGCAAGTGATATAATGTGGTGAAACATGTATTTTCGTGTTGTTTTCAAAACTCCATAGTAGCTCATAGTAAAGTCGCCACAACTTTACTAGGGCATGACTTGAACTCGACTATGACTGGTTTTGTGTGACTGACTGTGATTTAATGACATATTTGACTAGATTTTAATAAAAAGATACCTGAAATTTCATAAACTTGACACTGGCGGAATGCACAAAGTGCGATGCCAATAACTAAGAAAAAAAAACGTAATATAAAATTGGATTATCAATGTTATCACATCAATTACTTTGCCGACAACAACTGAATCCCTATCGATAACGCCGCGATCCATTGTTTAATCAGGGCACGGTTTTACATTACCAACCGGTTGGTTTATGGATCAGGTATTGGCTTCATTTTAATACAATTAAAAGGCGTGAAAGAAAATGCAAATGTTTACCGGCTCCTGTTACAGAAGAATTGAATTAACGACTGGTTAAGGCCCAGAATACTTCTCACAGCTATATTTGTTGTTTGTTGATTACACATCTCGAGACTTTTGAAGACAAATAAGATTGTTGAATATAGTAGATATGAAAAATAGCAATCGGCATGTTGATGATCATTTAGCATTACAATTAATTATTACAAAAGTTCAACGAACATATGATAATGTGCCAAATAAGATTTCATACATAAAATTTAGCAAAACACAATATTATATTTTGGGTATAGCTACATAAACTTTTTTTGATAAAATAGTAGATTGTTTACCACGGGAGGAAACAACTATTTTTAAGGCGAGAATGTTTCCTTGAATCCAGAGCGGAGCGAAGGACTCTAGAGTAGAAGTAGTCAAAGTACGCCACTCGTGCTGATCCCGAGGTAGACACTCTACTTTTCAATGAGAAAATTAGTACGTGCAACTTACCTAATAATATAACTTAGACAATAACGAAAATCTGTGGAAAAAAAAACTAAATTAAAAAACTTAAATCACAAAAAATCTTAAATTAAATCACGCTGTAACGTTTAGGTAGATAGGTTAACGTACATACGCAAATTTTTATTCAGGAGAAATATCCCTACGATTAGAGTAGAATAGCGGTAAAAATTATTAAGGGCTGCTATATTTCCATATACAATGATTTAATTGTAATTTATTTATTTATTTATTATTATTTTGTCCCTACCTTTTTATTTGTATATAGTAGATACCTACAATTATAAAGTCATAAAATAATATTTTTGTAATTTTATGCGAAAGAAAATTCTGAAAAGTGCAAGTAAAGGCTTTCTTGGCCATAAGCGCCAGTTAAATGAGCACGAAATTTGCGAACTGGGTCATGCGAGCTCATTATAATAATTATTACGATTGTGATTACAGAAGTTTGTTAGCGGTTCTGTACAAAGGCCTTGAAATGCATCAGCACAAAGTTTTATGCATTTGTATATCCGTAGTTTTAATTGCAACTTTACAGTATACAATAAAATTCTGGGATGTAACTAAAATAAAAAAATACGAGGGCTACACTAAAAGTATCGGGAATGGAATATTTCCACTGTTTCTGTCATATTAAAATCTTTTTAATTGAAAACTCCTTGGTTTTAAAAATCGAATACCATTTATTTATTTTAAAAAATATTCTCGGTCTTGTCACAAGGTTTTGTCAAACTTGTTTAGTCGTTGAGAAAATGGAATTGACTCGAGAAAATTCAAGAGCGATGATTTATTATGACTTTCGAAGTGGTTTAACACAAAAACAGTGTGTTGACCGGATGATTTCTGCATTTGGTGATAAAGCCCCATCCAAAACCACAATTTATCGCTGGTTTGCTGAATTTCAACGTGGACGTGTCAAGCTCAGTGATGATCCCCGTCAAGGTCGTCCAAAAACTGCAGTCACCCAAGAAAACGTTGATGCTGTGCGTAAGCTGATTGAGGAAGATCGACATGTGACATACCGCGAAATTCAGGCAACTTTAGACATTAGCATGAGTCAAATACAAATAATCTTACATGAAAAATTAGGTGTAAAAAAGTTGTTTTCCCGATGGATACCGCATTCGCTCTGTGAAGAGCAAAAAGCGGCTCGCGTTACTTGGTGCGTCAGAACTCTCGAAAGATTCCACGCAGGATCCTCAAATGCTGTATACAACATCGTATCAGGTGACGAATCCTGGATATACGCGTACGAACCCGAAACAAAAAACCAGTCACGAGTTTGGGTGTTCGAAAATGAGTTAAAGCCAACAAAAATTGTTCGTTCACGGAGTGTTGCAAAAAAAATGGTGGCCACGTTTGTCTCCAAAACCGGCCATGTTACGACTATTTCTCTAGAGGGACAAAGAACGGTTAATGCAGAATGGTATGCTAGCATTTGTTTGCCACAGGTCGTTTCTGAACTCCGTAAAGAGAACTGCAACCGCCGCATCATCCTCCATCACGACAATGCGAGTTCTCACACCGCGCACAGAACAAAAGAGTTTTTAGAGCAAGAAAACATAGAATTATTGGACCATCCGCCGTACAGCCCCGACCTAAGCCCTAATGATTTCTATACTTTCCCTAAAATAAAGAATAAATTGCGTGGACAGAGATTTTCATCACCTGAAGAAGCTGTGGACGCCTACAAAACGGCCATTTTGGAGACCCCAACTTCCGAATGGAATGGTTGCTTCAATGATTGGTTCCATCGTATGGAAAAATGTGTCAAATTTCGCGGAGAATACTTCGAAAAGCAATAAATATATTTTTAAATAGTAATGTTGTGTCACTTCCTTGATTCCCGAAATTTTCAGTGCCGCCCTCGTATATACAACCGACTTCAACTTCAAATATTTGGATGACATCTTCATATTTTCTATTAATTTTGATTTGAAAACCAAACCACTGAACTGATTTCGATACAATTTATATGAGACCACCTCTGAAGTAATACCTACCAAACAAAAAAGAATCATCAAAATCAGTACACAATTGACGGAGTAATCGCGTAACATACATACAAAAAAAACACAGTCATATTAAGAACCTCCTTTATTGAAGTCCGTTGAAAAATACAACAATGAACAAATGAATAATGAGTTGTATTAGTATCCGAGCTTCAAGATAATAAAATAATATGTTCTTATTATAATTACATTGTAAAAAACATTAAAGAGTCAGAATAAATAAATACAAGATAAATTATATTGCGTCAAACGTTTTTCACCTAAGCAGTTAATATTGAAGATCCATCAGCCACTGAGCGAAGAGCTAGTCACTAGTTGGCTAGCTTCTCATCCGGAAATTACAGCGATATTGCATTACAGCACGGAGCAGCACAATGGGCTTTCTCTTGACTGACTCCGGACAAAGCACGGGCAACAAGAATACCAGACCTCTGGGTAACATAAACTTGTGAACTACAAAAATTCGTCAGTGTAGAGTCTTAGTGGGATCTTGAAGCATCCGTCCCACTGCCGACGAGGAAGTGATAAGCTATTTTCTATTATCTCTCTTATGAAATTTACCAATTTAACATCTAATATCTCAGCGTCACGAGCTCAGTGCAGTGCGGCGCAGTATGTTGTTCGGAAGCAAGTTCACACTTCAGGCACTGCTACTTTTATGGGCAAGCGTGATGTTTGCCAACAGGTGAAATAACGTTTCGTGTCATTTAAAACGAGATACATGGATAAATTAATATTTGATTGCTGACTGTTCATACTGCGTGCGAAAACTCTCTCCGCTAGTCTGTTGCAGCGACATGATTTATCAAACAAAGACTCGGCGATGCTCACTTAGCGTGTAGAATACTCGCTGAAAGACTCGCTCTTACCAAGAAGTAGTGCGTGTGACCCTGCGTTGCATTTACCTACTCACTCATAACCCAGCGACAATAAACCATCCACACTAAACGCACTCGACGTCCGTTGCTTACCAACTCTTTTCTAATAGCTATAAACTCGCGTATCGCTAATAGTCGGTGGTTGGACAGGTGGTTGGACATTACTAGAAATTCCTTTAGAATTTATACGAATCCCGGTTGCATATGTTCTGTTTTGTGTATTCTAACTGTGATTCCGGTAAAATAATTCGTACCTACATACTCGTAAGACGTCTGCGTTGATCTAAATATTTCTAAAATATATTCATAGCTAATATTACTAAGTAGATTATTATTTTCGGAAAAAAAATTGTACGTCTACTAACTAATTGAGGGTACAAGCTGTCTGTACTTAGTATTTTACTCAAATCAGTTGTTACAGCGTGAAATAACAATCATTATTTACTCACACTGTCCAAAACTTTCACATGATTAATGATGTGATTATTTAACTCATGCTTACTTATTTTGATAAACTTGGTCATATCCGCGACTTAGCCTATTAAACATCGATATATATGTACTACGTACTAAATATATATCGATGCTATTAAATGATAGTGACGTAAGTTTCATATTATAAGTCCTAAACAGTCTAGATACGTAAATTAGATACAGCAGTGTAGAAATACGTTATCGGACGTTATAGAATTCAGGGCTGTAAACAACAAAGATATTAATTAAAACAATATATCACCCGCCGTCACTTCGGCTAATACTGTCCCCTACCCTATAAAGGATACGTAGCTATTATACCATTTTTGTTCAGAATATAAATTTTAACGTGCGACAGCCGCGTCGACCCTTATCTGGAGGTGTCTTAGCGTAAAGGCACACATGATGGTATATAATGGTGCCACTAACTTTTCGCTAGGATATTTTATAGCTTACTTAAACTAGGCGCGTAGAAACTGTAAGATAACTTACCATTAAGAGATAAGCGTGCATCTTTACCTACTGCAGTGGAAATTACAAGTTTAGATAGATATAAACTATTTATTGCTCACACCAAAGAAACAATACATACAAAGGACTAAATAAATTAAATATTAGTGCACAAATGGCGGCCTTATCGCTAAAAGCGATCTATTCCAGGCAACCTTAGGATGCACAAACATTATAAACACGAAAAGACGAGGGTAAAGAAGAAATTCCTACGAATCATAAACATAATTACCTAAATCTAATACTCATCTAAAATATTATAGTATTAAGACTTTATCGGATGTCTCATATGAATAATAATAATAATAAAAAATAAATCACCAAAATAGCCCGATTTTTTTTTACAATTTTATACCTTAATGTTTAAAATAGTGTATCATATTCCATTCACACCCATGTAATAGTTTTATATAATGTTATTTTCCTATTCAAAAGGGCCTCTTGGTGTTGGTTTCGGCCCCACCAATGCCTCTTAAAGGTCCGGGCTTAGACCCGAGTTTCAAATGCAATAAAAGAAATAATAATTTATTGTCACAGAAACTAAAATAGTATACAGTAGCACAATAATTTACTAAGGAGATAGAAGAAAAAAAAATTCTAAAGCTACATTTACATTGTGAGCCCAGGATTTCCAAACTAAGCTACATGGCGAAGATGAAGAGATCCCCTGGAATTTGCTTTGATACTGAAAGTTCTGTTTTGAGTAGCTACCTATCTCTGAAATGGTTATAGGCTGGCATTACACCTACATCTCTTAACATCAGGAGAGCATGAGATTTGTCTGAATAATTAGCATTATCAGAATGTTAATGGACACAAAATTGCCTTTGAAGCGACCGCGACTGGGTCATGCTGGCCCTGTTGCGGATTGGTAAATTTTAGATTCAGATACGGCACTGAATTTATTATCCGAACGTTTGAAGGTTTCCTCGTGATGTTTTTCTTCACCGAAAGCCAGTGGTACATAAACTCCAAAGAGCTCATTGCTATGAGCCCGGGATTTGAACCCACGACTCACGAGTCTATAGCGATCATAGTATGATCGCATAGGCTACCACAGGTACAGCTATCACAGCTTCATTAGGTACTTGTTGACAGTCATTAAAATAAAAGGCTTATTAAAAAGTATGTGGTTATAATTATGTAGACGCTTATCCGAAAGGTCTAACATAATCCTTCATGCACTTTTAGCTGCTAGTAAGTTCGTATAGGCTGAGTGGTCAGCCCTAGTGTCAGAGTTAATGCGCCGCTCGAAGGTCTCTGACATGGCTGACGGTTGCTGTTATAGAAACTAAAACAAACAACCGGGACCAACAATTTAACGTGTCATCCGACCCACGGTAGCACTCAGAAATAAATGCCACTCACGGTCACCCATCCGAAGACTGACCGGACCGTCCGTTGCTTAACATCGGTGATCGTTTAGAATCACCTAGACAAGCTACGCCACAAGCGGTACTTTTTAGCTGCTGAAAACTGAACATAACACACGTCGCCGGATTTAAGGCACTGATCACACACTAGAATGGCTACTGCTATGCAAATAGTTGACGCAGTTGTTTGGTTCAATCTCCAATAACAATAATTAAATTATATATTTTTTTCGGATGAGCAATATCATTTATATCGTTCTGTCGTGTATCTTTATCATATGGTAAAGAACAAACATTTACAGTCAGTAGGGGGATAGACTTATAGGTGTTTTTTATTTTTATCATAGCTACGAAAAATTATAAAAATGGAAAAATAAATCATGTTTAACTTAATTATGAAACAGCGAAGAAATTAATTTTTTCGTATGTATTTATACATTTTTAGTTACGAATGTGGATGAAGCAAACGACCAATTTATGGAGACAATGTTATGGCTTACTTATTGGCCTTGACAAGCTAAAATATTATTTATTTTCTTTTTTATTTGTATTTGTGGGTAAAATGTGGTAAAACTGCATCTATAGAACCTCCGGAGGACGGGCAGCAGCAAGTGGGTGAAAATTCTGAGATCCCCAAGCCGCCTGCCAAGCGTGGGTCGTCCAGCAGTGGACATTGTCTGGCTGTTGGTGATCTTTTTGGGCCAATTATATAAAAAAAAACAATTATTTATTTATTATCAGACACATTGATCCATTAGAAATTAATTAATTATTATTTATTGAGTTATGTTACGATTTCTAATCCTACGATAATACTAAGTAACTAATATAAGTACTATCCAACAACCCTACTGCCTAGTGCAACAACCTGTTAACTAAAACGAGTTGTAAAAGAGCCATCCCGGAAACTACCGTCTTCTGCCTCCCTACATTCAATTTGAGCTCAAATTGTCGCAACGCCCGCCTTGCTTGTGTCGGAAATTGTTATGAGCTGTACAAGTAACTGCACTACTTGCTATAGACTGTTTTATAAGAATAGACACTACTAGACGCATTTAATGATATACAAATTGCACTATGCAGGGTACGCTGCCGACTAGCAGGGGGCTTGAGTATTTAGATTGTCTCTAGACGTTCGTAGGTCTCTATGCAGTGGAATTGTTTTTGTGTACTGAGCTAAGTACATTATTCTGCCGCTGTGTGAAAATTACAGTGTTTTGGTGTGAAGGGTATCTAAAGCTAACTATTTTATTAGGCTACTAAGAACCATCGGGTACTTGGGTATGTCCTAAAACTGCATCCAGAACCACCGGAGGAGGGGCAGCAGCATCCTTTCGGTTAACGGTGATGAGCATTCTGATCCCTAAGCCGCCGGCCAAGCGTGGGTATTATGGCATCCCCTCCCTATTTAGGGGGAGGCCTTCGTCCAACAGAGAACGTCTCCTGGCTGATGATGAAGAACCTTCGGATGTTTCAAAGTACCTACTGAGTGCATTGCAGGGGGTGCCCATAACTTCGTTTCTCTACTCAAAGTTCTGGGTACCGCTGATTATGTACAGGCTATATTTAAAAATAAGTACATATGTAGAAACATGCATTTGTTGACTTTCTAATCTCATAATTATTTACTTGTACTTCATGTTATGCCTGAAGGGGCGTACAAATCCGAATTTCGATGCTGTCGTTTTTGAAACTTATTTAAAAAAAAAACAGAACAAAACTCTAATAATTGTGTATGTATATTGTATATACTTACTTAAAATTATTTGAACATGTACCTGAATTACAAAAAAATTATCATCATCATCATTTTTTTTATCATTTAGAAAAAGTATCAAGAGCCGTCGTGTCTACTTGACATTATTGAATACTAAATCATAAATGATAGATATAAATGTTCGCCAGATATAAATGTTCTAAGTTATTATAGGCACCTGCATTGTTATCGTAGAACTGCAACACAGTATTAATAAACATAATTATTAATTTTACAACTAACCAATTGGACAACGTTATGCAAGAACGAACGAAGCGCAATTTTAATGGGAAAGAGAAAATGAGCATTTTCGTTTCAAATCTTCGTTTAGTCGCTAACAATTATCATGTACCAGTAAAAAACTGAATGAAACTACGCCACATTGTTATAGTTTTTAGGTACTTACTTATAACTGTGCTAAACCCTACTTACATACCTAGTACCTAAAGTCGACGACATTCGTGGTCACGTAAGGGTCTGAAACCCGACGGCCAGCGTGCACAGTATGGCAAGGATACAGTATGGATGTTCAACGTGATGGTTATGCTTACAAGCTTATTGTTAGATATTGTTGGTTCAATATTTGAACATCTTTTGTGCACATATTGTGTGAATACGACCATGTTGTGTGTAAATAAACAATCACCTGTGTAAACAAGCTGGTCACACAGATTACCATAGAACGTAGAATATAGTAGATACATGCTATTAAGATAATATCGCTTGTACTATATTCTTATTATTCTATTCTTAGTTGCCTTGTCATGACAAAATGAATTTGGTATAGAAAATATTCACAAAAGTGTTATATCATTAAAATATTAAACTGCCCAGTGACTAGGAATACTATAATGTAAATAAGGTAGGTAGGTATTAGTTTGACATAATTCACGTATAAGTACTATGTTTATTGCATTAGCATAAGTGGTATAACTGTTCAAAATAATAACATTCATTCCCTTTAATTAATAACAATTTTGAAATTTTTCATATTCATAAAACATTCATTTTAGAGATGGTATATAGTGGTGTTATTAATGAAATATTAAAATAACTCGTATAAAAATAATTTTAATTAAAATTGTTATTTTTAATTATTTTAAATGTGAAAGTATTGCAAAAGTGATATCTATGTCGTGTCGAGCACAACACAAATTGAGTAACAACCATCGAGTTTTCACATGCCTGGCTGGCTGTTGAATGTCATTAATTGGCGATAATATAGTCCTTACTGATTGTATTGTGGTTAAGGTTCAAATTACGTTATCGTTGTCTCTTCCGGTTGAATCGGTTTCATTACAGACCTAACCCGGCTTATCTGAGAGGCTAGTTTTGTAAACGACCGCGGAACTGCCTTTGGGACAGCGATTGATCGTTGCGGTTATACTGTTATTGATGGCAGTTTATATTTTGATCTGATAGGAATGTGATGTTATTAAGTTATACTTAATTTTATTAAAAAGAGTGATGAGACTAGCGAGACGTTCGCCTGGTGGTAAGCATCGGGCCTGCCCATAACAGTATAGCAGTACGAACAAAATCCTGCGCCGCACTGCACTGCGCTCGTCATCCTGAGAAAAACGTCTAAAATGACAAATCTCGTCATGACCAGTACTTTCTCTGGTAACATTTCAAATCGAAGCACAGTAACACTTCTACACTACTGCTCGGCAGTTGAATAAATGGCAATACATCATATATATATTTTGCAACAGATACTACCTAATTTAATTTTAAATATTCCGCTGCTTCTTTTTAACTCTAAATATGATAAACTAGAGGTACCCCGCGACTTCGTACGCGTACGGAATAAATTCGGGTCGCTCCCAAAATTCACCACTTTCAATCATCACGAGCAATATTTTTTTCAAAAAAGTTTCAATTTATTTTATTTATACGGGAATACTCACGTTTAAGCAGAACGCAGCTGCACGCGCGTCGGGCTCTGTTTTCACTCTTTGAAAAAGGTCACCGGATGTGATCGAAACTATAGTCGGAGTATCCGATTTAATTAAACGTGAGTATTCCCGTATAAATAAAACAAAAATGTGTCAAAACCACGTCAGTTTTCATAATAAGTTTCAATTATTAGATAAAAAAGAAGCTGTTTGGATAGGGCAGAATCAGTGGTGCATTGACTGAAAATAATCTAATTGAGTATGTCCTAAAACTGCACACAGAACCACCGGAGGACGGGCAGCAGCGTCCTCTTGGTTAACGGTGGTGAGCAGTCTGCGATCCCCAAGCCGCCTGCCAAGCGTGGGGATCATGGCAACCCCTCGCTATTACGGGGGAGGCCTTCGTCTAGTAGTGGACGTCTCCGGGCTGTAGATAAGATTAATTTGATAATTGATTTACATTTTCTCTACTTCAACATAAAACAATGATAAAAGTAATATTTAAATTTTAAAATTTTGTTATCCTTAGAATGGACAGCAATAAACTATGATTACGTTCACAGTACAAGCCGTATCCTACTCGTACTTTATTACGATTCTTGTATGAAAAAAGTGCATAAATAACATTATTTTAACATACTATAAAGCTACACTAAGTTCCTAAAAAAACCGATCCTGAAGAATTATATTCCATACAACTTGTTATATTCGTATTTGGGTAGTACTCGTATCTACTTTTAGCTTTGTCCTGCCTATAACGCACGTGTGCAATTTCACCGATTCAAACGAGTGATACAAAGACTGTCAAGTGAGGGTTTATTTAATATTTAGTATAGGAGAGGTTCAGTATAAATAAATCGTTCTTACAACACACTAGATTTGTTCGAAAAAGAATTAACAGAACAAAAAATAACGATAATAACGCTATGTACTTACAAACAGTGTTTGTATATTATGTGTGTATATATTTGTGTTTGTTTCAATAAAACCTTGAGTATCGTTCATCTGAATTTGATTTTAGTGTAACTGTAGTCTCACAGAAATTCAATTGTTAGGTTCTATTAGACGAGAGATTGTGTTGTCATAATATAGAGGTTGCAAGGGGTCAAGTCAAGACAGTCCGGGGTGAATAATTCGTTTAAGAATACTATTGTTATAGACATATGGGAAAATCGACGCCGTACCCCGCCACTGCCACTGCCGTACCACTGCCGTACTATGAACTGTCTAGTAAAAGCGTAGTACAGTACCTACTGCTTTTTGAGAAAATATAGCTCGGTGCCGTTAGCGATCCTTTATTATATCTTTATCCTCCATTGAGCTAATATCTATAGAGTCACAAACGTGCAAATCAAATGTCCGCGCCAAAAATCGACACACGTTTTTTCAACGTCTTGAACTACGATAAGAAACAAGCGCCCAAGCATACATTGAGCATTATACAAGCGACATAACGTCTAAATTCGAACAATTGTGAACTATAATGCACGTATAGGTATGTACAACGGCACTCGGACGTTTTTGGACTGTTTTCACTTAGGGATTGTGACTTTAAATATTAGCTCAATGGCCTGTAAGCGTAATATTACTTTCATTTAAGTTGAAGTCGTACCTTTCGATTTCTCTCGCAAATAACTGAACCCTAAAAACCAAAACAAAATGCATAACGTTTTATTATATTAAAAAATTTAAAGCCTCGTAAAAGGCACGCAAGTTTTTATTTCGCAGATGTAAAATTTTTAATATATTGAAACCGTACTTTGGTACTTACCATATACGTCAGAGGCAGTAATATCTGTCGGTCTTTACTACCTTCAGCATGAATATCGTAAGTTATTATTTGTTGAAAAATTCCATTCTCGCAATGAAGACTATTGAGTGTTTAAACTGTTATTTTCTTTTTTTCTACAACTTAACGTAGGTATTAGTTTCAAAATAGTAACTCAATGTTTTTAACTCTTTTGTTTGATGAAGAAAACAAAAGAGTTCCGATGAACAAAAATCAAACCACAGCAGTTTAAAATGTATGTAGTCCTGCCTTAGATTATCTAAACAGTCCTGCATTAAATTTCAAGAATGTACTTAAATAACGCTCGTCACTTAGTCTTATTCTACTAGTATAGTATTATAATATTATCTCTGCTTATTCGTAGCTTTTGCTTTTACTTAACAACGACATTATTGTTAAAAAACGTCGTTTTTAAGCTTGTTTGTACTATCATTATTTAGACCACTTATTGCAATAGCCGCAATAAGACATATTAAGTATAATATAATATATAAATAATATAATATTATAAGACATATTATTATAAGACACTTATTATTTACCTACTGAACCCTATCAACGATGGCATTATAACTATGATGATAGTATGTACATGTCTAGACTGTTGAAGGATAAATCCTTCATTACAAGGTGGTTACGACTTGCAAGGTGTCGGTGTGTTATCGGAGTTTTTTTTATTTTTGACAGCCTTATAGCTGAGTTGGTAGTATGTCTGCCTTCAGACCTGTAGGGCGTGGGTTCGATCCCTACCCAGGACAAAAAATTATGTGACGAACATAGATGTTTGTTCTGTGTCTGGGTGTAGTATGTATTATAAGTATGTATTGACGAAAAAAAAGTTTATAAGTATTCTAACAGCTATCTGATTTCCATAATACAAGCTTTGCTTAGTATGGAGCTAGATGGCGCTGTGTGTAAAATGTCCCTTAAAATATTTATTTTATATTTATTTTATTTTAATTATACCTGGTCCGAGAATTACTATATTACACTAATTTGAATATTTTTGTATGAAGTGATTCCACACTTATGGTATTTCTATGTTTTTAAAGCTTAAACAGGAAGAAAAATCATGACCTCCGGCAGGACTCGAACCTGCATACGAGCAGTCGCTATGGGTTTCCGTCCCAACTGCTTTGCCAATTAAGCTACAGAAGTCTCTGCCTGAGATGCCAAATTTCCGAACCTGTTATAAGCTACCAACTAAATCTCAGCAGAGACTTCTGTAGCTTAATTGGCAAAGCAGTTGGGACGGAAACCCATAGCGACTGCTCGTATGCAGGTTCGAGTCCTGCCGGAGGTCATGATTTTTCTTCCTGTTTAAGCTTTAAAAACATATATTACACTAAGCTGCAAGCCAAACCATTATAATGTAAGAACCGCGTGCTCAGTTCATCTTAATAAAAAATTGCGAAATCGTTTGAGTGTGGATTATAGGTTGGCGCTGGATAGAGCACCTTCAAAGCACTATTCGCCATCACGTGTCTGTGAAGCTGGGTCCAAATGTAACGTGTAATGTAATATATCAGGAAAAGTAACGCAATCTGCGTGTGGACAACACTAAGAGCATAGAAAAGCGAAACTTCTTAGGTACTACGAGCTATACAAACAGTATAACGCTCGGACCGGCGCTCGCGCTGATCCACCGGTTGTCGGATTTTAACGCGTACAAAAAGGCACTCGTAGCTACCGTCCGCAGTATTCGCGTTACATTTCACGATATTTTAATTCCGCTGATTCGGAGTGTAACAAAATATGTTTCTTCAAACGCTATCGTTGGAAGCAACTAGCAAGCAAATGTGCAAATCAGTCGGCAGCCTTAAAAACTTCATCAATTTATTGTGATTACTTTTAGATTCGAATAACTAAAGCTTCTTTTTATTTCGTATATTAATCTCGATTATTAGTTTCAGATTCCACTTCTTACCATCCTAACACTATGTCTTCTCAAGCCAACTACAGCTGCTCGCCTCAATAAGATCTTTCAGTACCTTGACGCGTACAAATCCGAACACGACCTCCTAGGTTTTCTCCACGTTGGCGTAGAATACGCAGTTTTCCTTCGAGCACCGAAAGCGCACGATAAATATCTAGTTTACGAACTGTATGAGGCCAAAAACGTCCCAGATATGGGAGCATACAAGCCTAGACTGCTTGCGATATCGAAAGTACCCGTGGATTACATAAAAGATCAGCTAAAAATATACAGAACGGAGTTGTATAAAGCTAAGTATGTTGACGACAATGTCGTTCCCGGGACTAGGGTGAAAACCTTGAGGGAATGGCAGATAGAAAGGGCATTGAGCTTCAGTGGAGGCAATGGGGTGCTGCATGAAAAAATGCCCGTACTAAGAAGTATTCTGTGATAGATGCTATGAATCTGCAATAGTGTGTAGGGGGCTTCGTAATAAGGTAGATGACTGATGTTTATATCGTTGAAACCAATAGCTTTGATGAAGAATTTAAGTAAATATAATAATTATGTTTATTGAAAAATATATTTAAATCGGTTATTAATGTTCTGATATTAAGCGTTTAAAGTTTTTGGTAGAGAAAACTCTGTTCCTTTCCCACAAAACAAAAAATGACGTCACGCCTCTGTGCGCCATACTTGTCAGAATAGAATGTATATGGCGTACAGAGAAGTGATGTCATAACCTTCTCTCTGTCTAGCATGATATTAAAATGCTTATAAGTTGCTTATTTTTGATCAGATTTTAAGTTTGTTTTCATGCTATATTTGTGGACCACATTTTAATAGGACAGTAAAAAAAACAGTCATCTAGCCTATTGCGTCTATAGTAAAACTAGTTTGGGTTTTTTTTAAAATAAAAGACCGTAATTATGTCATAGTACGATGTAACAGTACCTATGTATTCACTATTCATGTGCAAAATAATTAATACGTTCATGCTTTATTGGTATTGTTGTAAAAAATGCATAAGCCTTTTTGAGAAGTTGTAATATAAAAGTTTAACAAAATTATACTTATCAGTTTTAAGAAAACAAAGATCAATTATTTCGTAAATAGTTTATACCTATAGGATGGTAAGTTAAAAGGTTTTCTTAAGGGGACTGCTCCCGTTTCCAGCTCTCTCGCTCGCACATTATCGTATCATTCAAGATAATTATGAAATCACTTAGAATTTCCAAAAAGTAACAAAACCATGTTTTGCTATCTATCATAATGTAATCAATAAATAAATGTTATTTTTATTTTTATTTTATTTTGAATAATTATATGGAATGACAAACAGCTGCACATTATAGCTATGCAATAAAAAGTATAATTATGTTAATTAAGCTTAGTAAATGCACAGCCAACCACATCATCCACAGATTACTAAATACATGATAGAAATTTTGATCAAGATGCATAGAAGACACTGTTTTGAAGCTAAGATGTAAATATACAGAAATATTAGCTTTGACGCAACGGGCAATGGAGAGAGCTATGCTCGGAGTTACTTTGCGCGATAGAATCCGGAACGAGGATATTCGCCAAAGAACCAAAGCTACCGACATAGCTCGCAAGGTTTGCAAGTTGAAGTGGCAATGGGCAGGCCACATCGCTCGAAGAACTGACAACCGATGGGGAAGAAAGGTTCTTGAGTGGCGACCGCGAACCGGAAGACGCAGCGTAGGAAGGCTTCCCACTAGGTGGACCGACGAAATTGTAAAAGTCGCGGGCAACCGGTGGATGCAAATGGCAGGTTGTCGTACAGTGTGGCGGTCTAAGGGGGAGGCCTTCGTTCAGCAGCGGACGTCTCCGGGCTGATGATGATTAGCTTTGACGAAATATTTAATTTGACGAAATCAAAATGGTAACAACCGAAAATTTTGCTTGTTGCCATTTTACTCCATCTAATAAAAATGCATTCATACAAAATGTTCTGTATTGTTATGTTAAGATAAAAATAAAACCAGATTTAGTTAAATTATTGAAATCAATGTATCACTGATTTTTTACCTTCACTACCATAATAATAATGTGCGAGCGAGAGAGCTGGAAACGGGAATAATGCCCTTAAGGTGAGAATGTTAGATACAACAAAAAGTACATGAAGGAGTTTTGGCGGGAACACGGAAAAATCATGTCGTTGCATTCTATTCTTTTCTTAAACTTGAGTTTTTTTCTTGATGTGGTGAAACATGTCTTTTCGTCTTGTTTTCAAAACTCCGTAGAAGCTCATAGTAAAGTCGCCACATCTTTACTAGGGCATGACTTGGACTCGACTATGACTAGTTTCGTGTAACTGACTGTGATTTCATGACATATTTGACTAGGTTTTAGTTTAAAAAAAACTTAAAAATTCATAAACTTGACACTAGCAGAATGCACAACGTGCGATGCCAATAAAGAAAAAAAAAGTACATGAAATAAAATATTAGGTTTCAGAAGATCCACCATTATATTTAAAAAAATGCAAAGTATTTTTTCCTTCTGGTAATTTTCTGGGAAATATAAAACTCTGCTGCTATCTGAACATTGCTTTGCTATAATTAAAGTGCTGCTCCCTGAAAAAAAAGGTAGGGCGGAAAATGGCGAAGCCGTGTATAAATGCTAGTTGGGAAAAGATGCCTCTATAATCGTGAGATATGGGTGCGATCCCATGCCCATACTCGTACAAAAAAATATACAGCTTTATTTGTAATTAAAAAACTTTAGATGTATCTAATACAACAAAAAATCTTAAAACACTGAATTATGGGTAACAAAAATTAAAAAAAGTATTTTTAAAGTTCTTCAAGTCTTCAAGCAACTACTTTATGCTACGTTACTTTATAACGTTGTTATAAAGTAAGTAACGTTGTTGGTTTTTATAGATTTCTCGCTGCCGCGGACGTTATTTCTCCATCTGTATCCAATGAAAAGGGTTCCGTATCGGAGCTGGTATGATAAATAATTCCTATAATATTCACTACTGGAAGCTCATTGAATATCATCCATCATTCTTGTTACGTTCGCGGGAAACTTCTTAAGAGACAGTCAGCGACACAAATAATTGTTCAAGTTCGCGTCAATAAAGTTACTTAGAAATAAAACTATTTATATAAATTTCCATTCTTTCCGGTATATCTACATGATCCCTATTAAAATCTTTATGCACTATTTTTATGCCACATAAACGTGTTACATTTAATGTATTTTCCAGGCAGCCGGAAAAAGAAGGCCTTTGCACAGCAGTGCAAAATTTCAGCGCAAAATTTCATAAACTATGGCGTGCTATGGCCTAAGGAAGTCTTAGCCAGTGACTGTGGTAAAAACAAACTTGCGTTGATTCTTGTTACGACTTTATTATTTTACAAGTGAATATAGAAATTCTTGCATACGCATAAATAGACAACTTATTTCTTCAATGACCAACACAATGCAAGCAGATGACGATGTCGCCAACTGTACCTACTTTTAGTTGCCACTGCGATTCATCTTGCTGAAGGTTACTTTTTGCTCAAAGGGGGGCAGAAAAGAACGCACCGGCATTCAAGGGTCTTACAATAAGTTGTGTTCTTAGCACTAGTATTGAAGTATAAAGTATAAAGGGATAAAGTTTAACAATAGTAAATTATGATACAAGTGTGCTATGTTGGTCATTACACTAGAGGCGGTATATATAAGGATCGATAAGTATCGACAAGGAAGCCGAGAGACTAATAGCCGAGAAGCCGAGGCTAATAGCACAAGATTTCCATACGACTGTTTTCATCACACTTGCGAGGAAAAAACAAACTTTTTTTGATAGTAATTAACCACACAGCGAAAACGTCAACAAACATTTGCGGAAAATGGCGCCCAAATCAGCAATGCGCGCGCAGGTTGTCATTTACTTCAGCGGCATAAGAACTATTTGTTGGTATTACAAAAAAACTGTAAGTATTACCCGGCTATATTAAGAGTGCTTCGTATACATACGTCTAATTGCAGTCACGTAGAAACTTGACTTTACCGGGTTATACCTATTATAGCACAAGTGCCGTAATGTAAAGTAAAAAGCACGCGTGCGTAATAGCTTGGATTATGAGCCTAAAACCGATGTAATAAGATCCACTTTACGAGCAAGTGTGATGAAAAAAATGTGTTTATTTGTTTACAAATACATATATTATAGCCTTCGTTCAGAATTCGACGTCTCCGGGCTGATGATGACATATTATAAAAATAATATTAAACTATTTACATATTTTTTTTAAATTGTGTTTTATGCTCTTAGCTCCAGGTTATCCAGTGGCGAGAGACGGCTCAGGATAGAATGGCGTGGTGTCTCTTATTGTCGGAGGTCAAGACTTACTATGGGCCACTCCGTCATTTTAGTCCATTTATATATTTTAGGTCTAGTTTTCTAGTTATAAACACTTATTCGAGATACTTGATGTAAAATTTTATTTAACCATAATTATACTGGTTTTGGACTTGAAGGAGCTGGGTATGTCATAAGACTGCATACAGCACTACCAGAAGTTGGGCAGCGCCTGGTGAGCATTCTGTGATCCCCAAGCCGCCTGCCAAGCGTGGGGATTGTGGCAATAAATACAATTTGAAATTTAATATAACGGCTAAATAATTTGCTTTCAATATATATTATACCTTACTAGAGGTCCCCCGCGACTTCGTCCGCGTACCGAAGAAATTCGGGCCGCTCCCAAAATTCACCATGTTTTTTAGCCCCCCACCCCTTGAATGAAATACCCAAATATCAATTTACATCACTATAACTTTAAAAACAAAGAACTTTCCCCCCCCTTCCCCCCCTTCCCCCCATTCATTTTGTATTTCCCTAAAGTGCAAAACACCTTTTTTAATTTCCCAACGGGGTAAGTTAGGTTGCTCTAGCCAAAACCAACAAAATTAACAAATGTTTTAAAGTTTTAGTAATATTTTGCAATGCCTGTCTGGGTTGGTTTCCAGTTTTCCAGTAATTAACTAGCCAACAGACTTATATTTTATGTGTATTCTGCTTTTTATATACTTTATAATCGCGTTATACACCTATTCTACTTCACTTAAACAGCTAAATATCTACGCGTACTAACTGCAGAATAGCGCAAGTTTAACTTTTATTTTTTTTAGTGGCTATGGCTAAGTCATGCAGTGGTACTGACACTATTCTATGAATATTGTTATGTGTCGTCCAACCGGAACCCTGAGTAATGCGTGACAAACCAAACGCCAGGCAATTACCTTGCTTCCATGTCGCCACTGTGATCTGCGACCAATCCTTCTACTTAGTTATAAAAACAGTACTTACTTATCTTGCTAAAACACCACTGAATTCCATGTTTTGCTAAAAACGAGTAGATAATACCTCGACTGAATACCGCAAACACGTTCACGTTGCTAGCCATATAATTACGAATAACAATTAACCTAATATAAATTGGTAATTATGCAGAGGTGCAAAGGTTTTGTGAGCCAAGATTTTGCAACGTAAGTGTTACGGATGTTCAACAAATGAGTTCATTAAAGTTGTTCATTACAAAATAAATCATTGTCTCACATTGGCAATAAATTCCTAGATATAAGGCTATTTCTGCGATAACATTTCTCTAACTATTCATATTTTCGTTTAGATTATCATAAGAGCATTAGGGACATAAACAAATTCGCAAGCTAGATGGGTACAGAGTTTATGAAAAACGCCTGGAAAATGAACTTTATCACGACGATACGAGTATGCGATTTACTATTTAGATAACCACTTCAGCGGTACTTTTATTTTTCATTGCTTATTTTCAAAACTCATTTACTTACATGAAAAATAAAATGTGTTTTCTCCGTAGACATTTAATATGCTATAATTACGGCGAACCGGAAGACGCAGCGTAGGAAGGTCTCCCACTAGGTGGACCGACGACATTGTAAAAGTCGCGGGCAACCGGTGGATGCAAATGGCAGGTTGTCGTCCAGTGTGGCGGTCTAAGGGGGAGGCCTTCGTTCAGCAGTGGATGTCTCCGGGCTTATGATGATGTTGATTAAAAATTATACCCGAGGTATAGGTATATTATATATTTTGTTGTTTTTTACAATCAAGTGATGAGTCTGTCTCGACAAGACAGACGTTCGCCTGTTGGTAAGCGTCACGCCTGCCACTAACAGTAGCAGTGCTAGAATTGAGAACTTGCGAACACAATCCTTCGCCGCACTGCACTGCGCTCGTTCGTCACCCTGAGATATTAGACGTTAGATCTCTTCATACCCAGTAATTTCTCTGGTAACTTTGCCCTTCAAACCGGAAGGCAGTAATGCTTGCACACTACTGCTTCGCGGTTGAATAACTGGCAAAGGTGTGGTACTACCCCAGGCGGACTCTGCAGTAGAGTCCTACCACTAGGATACTAGATTTTAAAATTCAATTTTATTGTGATTCAAACATGTAAACAGAAACTGATGGATTATACGACATTCTCTTCTATCAGTTAAGAAATATATCTATATATGGTAGAGCAGCTTTTATTTCACTTCAGACCTCTACTCCTCGGCTTCGTGCTGCCAATTCGTAAGAACAACAGATGTCACATGCCATCATGAAATCCAATACACATTGGACGCAAATCTCAGAACCGAATATCCAATTTCGGAGATTTCATGAACATAACGTAGGTAACTCGAATTCATAGTCAGGAATAGTCATACAATATTGCGCACGTAGCGAAAATTACTTTGTATTGGTGCGTTTTAGTACACGTCCAAATCCAAATGCAAATAATGCTAGTATTTGCAAATAATTTCGGCCTAGTTTTTCTACGTCTAATAATCACATTAAGTAATATTATAAATGCGAAACATTGTGTGTGCGTGTGTGTGTTACCTCTTCACGACAAAACGCCTGAATGGATTTGGATGAAACTCGGAATCGAGGTAGCTTACTTCCCGAATTAATATATTTGATTGGTTCAGGCGTTACTTTGCGGAAGTCCATTGTTACCTAAAACGTTTTTTCTGTTAATTTCTAGTGTTTTTCCGCTGTAATTACAGCGAATTAATATACGAGCCAATTTTTAATCATCGTACCTATCAACGTTTTTCATCATCACGCGGGAAAAACTGCTTGGCGCGACTAGTAATAACTCTATTTCTGTCAAGCAAAATACTAGAGCAATTATTTTTGTTTTATAGTAAGGGTGGATTAATAAAATTTTAAAATGATAAAAAAAACATTTATTGTAAAATCGAGACATATGACGTTTCGATTTTACAAACGCTATTAGACTTGACATAAGATTTTAATCATACCACACTGCAGCCAAATTTCGCTGCTAGACGAGTCGATACTTCGATACTATCTAAGACATAGGACCTTAAATGTTATGTAAATAATATTCATTATCTTATATTTTGAACTAATGAAGCATTTGTATTTGTATTTATTAGAAGTCGACATCTGTCCGACTGTGTGTATGTCTTTCGAATCGTAGGTAGCAAGGAAAAGATAAAAATCCTATACTTATAGCAGAAAAAATAAACTTTTATACTCGTCATTGTAGGTAAACAGTTTTTATTACACGATTTTAAAAAAAACCGACCTAAAATCACCTATTCTTTGTGGCTTATAAAATTGTACCTATTTATTAAATGTGTGGAACAGGAGTTTTTTTACGTTGTCTGATCGCCTGCTTCTGCTTAGTAAAATAAAATAAAATATGAAGTAGTGCCTACAATGAGCTTTCTATTTCGGATTCTATCTTCAGCGAGATATAAATAAATCGATACTTTGAAATACAAACGTACTGAATAATTGAATAATTTTGCCCGAATTGTTGGCATTGGTTGGGTCTTTGGTTTTGCATACCATGAATGCTAGCATTCATGGTATGCTTTGACCATTTTAGCTTGCTCTCGCTTATACACATTTTTAAAATACTGTTTATAGGGAAAAAACCAAACGATAAATTTTAAACAAGCGTCGTAAGTAAGATTATTTTATTTTGGTATATTTTACTTTGTTTTTCTGCTCCTCAGCAAATCATGCACATAGTTCCATTTATCACATTTTTCAATTAAAAAGAAAGTTTATCATGGAGACGACTGGTGACTCCTGCTCTGGCTCGTTCCTTGTGCAAAGGCTGGATCCAGCATGGAAATCCTACTAATGACAGGTCAAAAGGTGCCCTTTGCCAAGTAGATTCCGGGGTGGTTTATTTCGTGTACTTGCTGCGTACGTAAAACGCAGTAGGTATGCTTTAATCGCATTGTGCTTACATGTAATTTCAAATAAGAGTTTGGACTAATATATCTGTCTAATATATCTATGTCGCTATTATATATTCTTATATAGCCGATTTCGCGACACGTCTTTTTTTTTCAAGTGGCAAGACGAGCAAGACTTTTGCCTAGTGCTAAGCTTCACATCTGCCCATAACAGTAGCAGTGCAAGAATTGTTAACTTGCGAATACAATCTTGCGATGCAGTGCACTGCGCTCGTCACCCTGAGATATTAGATGTTAAATCTCATCATACCAGTAATTTTGTTGGTAATTTCGTTATTGGTATATTTATTACATTGTCTATTTTACCATACGACTATTTCGTTATTAGTCTATTTTTTACTTTGTCGCTATTGACTAGCTTAACTTATTTATAAATTTATTACCTATGTACGTCTATGTTTATAAAATATTTATTGAAAACATCACATAAGGAAATTTATTTATTTATAATTTATTTACTAACAACAGTTGTAACACCTTAACAGTAATGTTATAGATTATTCATTATATTAAATGTAGATTCAACATCACAAAAATGTAATCGCTTGGCGTCTGTCCGGATCCAGAGCGCGTAATGTTTTATGCTTCCTTTTATATTCCTAAAGGAAAAGTTGATGTCAAATTACTATCCATAAGGATTTAGTGGCGAGAAGCGTGAAATGCGGCGATTTGTCTTCTACTTAATATCCCGCTGCGATGGACTTCCCTAGTTCCTTACTAATTGAATTAGCGGTGCCAGTTATAAATAAGGTTCCTGCTTAGTTATTTCCGATGTGCATTTTCTGGGCGTGTTTTCTTTTGTTTTGTTCATAATGGTTAAATAATTTATGGTGATCATTTTTTGCATTTAAAGTTGAAATGAAACAAGAATTTATGATATATTGTAGGAAACATAATTCAAAAAAAGGCATGGTAAAAAATAAAAATGGCAGCGGTTCTAATAGTGGTAACAATTATGTGTATAAAATGTATGATATATAAATAGTTTAAGTGATTAATGAAAAAAAAACTATTAATGGAAATTTCACAGAGCGCCATCTAGTCCCAAACTGAGCAAAGCTTGTACTATATAAACCAGGCTGATACTTTAGTAGTTTATCCTAAACCTAGGCCGAGCGCCGTTTGCGCTTGCCTAAAGTCCGGTGACGCTGTAGAGGCCATCTGAGGCCAAAAGCATAGTCATTCATAAAAAAAAAAAAAAAAAAAAAAAAAAAATTAGTAGTTTAGTAGCATGTCGCGACACTCGCGACGCGTCGCGTCGCTCAGTGCAACGCATTGCGATTTGAACCTAAATATCCATGATGTTACAATTTATATTCATTATAAATGAACGGAATGTACGTCACATTTGATTCCTTTTGTTGGTTAAATAAAATAATATACCTAGCCCCTTCCTCGATGCTCATATATGCTACTAGGTATTATAAACTTTGAGGGCCTTAAATTAAAATATTTATAAACTTGGAGAAACCTCAGGTTATGACTGCAAACAAGTACAATGTACAGAAATGAAAATGTTTTATTTCTGTAGCCAAAATAAAGCTGTTGGTAGGTAAATATATTTATTAAAGCTGTGTGCGTTTATTTTGTGTGTGTTGTTTCTGAAGGTTACACTCGTTTTTTATCGAACACCAGGTTTTTCCCCTGGCTTATAATGTACAACACGCAATATGATAACCACACGCAAAATGTACAAACTAGCAAAATGCACAAACGCAAAATGTACAAAACAACAAAATGTACATTATGCGCAGAATGTAGATACAAACGGCAAATGCACTAAACGCAAAATGTACAAACCTTGCAAAATGTATTTATCATTTTCATCTGCACCGTTGCTTAATATCAGGTGAGTTGTGTTGGCCACAACTCACCTAGCTAATAAAATGATTTCTAAGCATCGTAACATTTGTAATTGGATAAATTATTTTATAAACTTACGAAAGTAATGAACAAATTTTACAAAAACTAAAACAATCACTTAACAAAATCCTGGAACGCTGAACTACAAACGAGATATAACTTATACTTACAGAATTTGTCCCGTTTCTTTATTCATCAATATAGAGATATATTGTGTAGCGTACCTTTATTTTATTACCCAGCTGTGATCTCGGTTCGCTCATGAATCTAAATGTTCGTTTCCATTATTACCTTTACGATACAAGTGTAACGTAAAGCAGAGAACAAGTTCTATGAGAAACGACATGCACACTTTTCTTGGTAACTCAGGCCTTTTGTCTGTAGTTTATATAAAATATGTGTGTGTCCTTTCTATGGTGTCAATAAAGTGTTATTGTATTGTATATTCGTACAAAAAGAGATTGTCGTAGTATTTGAGATTTAATTTGTGCTGCTGTGCGTGTGTTGTGTTGTGGTTGAAGATATTATATTATCCCATGCGCACGCGGCCTAGTGTGAAACTTTCACATATATACTTGTAGATACTAGGACAAATTGTCACATGTCCTTACCTACACAGTATCTAAACAGTGGAACGCGCTGCCCAATGAGGCATTCCGAGAGTTCGTAACTGTAGTAGGTAACTATCGGAAAACACCTGGCTGTCTTCAAGTTGTAAGTTAATCCGTTTCTTCTACGTAAGCGTGCTCCATCGTAGACTGTATCTCCGCTTAACATCAGGCGAGATGGCAGTCCAACGCAAGCCTAGTAATACTCATATAAAAAGTTATATAGCATAGCATTTAGCGTTAGAGAGAACCGATTCCTCCAAGATCGGTAGCGTTTGCTTTTTATATAGAAAATAGTTTATGACAAAAATATTTTTCGTTATGTTATGTTTAGTTTGTGGCAAAAAATATAAACAAATTAACAATTACATTAAACTGCACTGAAAAGTAAAATTAAGTTTTTTTTTTACTATTTGCCACAAACCTGCCCCAACTCAGCATGATGCCGGCTTCGACACACACCAATTTTTTAATTTTTTCTACAGCCAAAACTTTTCGCAGATGGCGCCAGCGGCGGTCCAGGTTGTAACAAATCAAGTTTTCATTATTTAATCGTTGCTCTTGATGAGGGCGTTATCGATAATCAAATCCAAGGAAAAATTCTGGGTACTGTGCCTTGTTTTAACAATCTATGCTTTTGATGGCCTGAAAATAGATTTTTAGATAGTAGGGTAAAATCTAAACGGCTATCGTAGTTGTTTACATTTTATGTTGGACAGAGCTTTAATAAGGCAACGGTTTTTTGTAAAAACTAGTATAATGCAGATTTTTCTTGGTAACCCGCGCCATTAAAATGTTCTCTGCTAAAACAAAATAATAAAATGTATGAGATTGACAGTTGACTATGGCCGCATCGACGATGCACCACCTAGCGGAAAAAAACGCAGTTTGGATTGTGGATCCCCATTTACTAGATTTCTAATATAGAATAAAAACACACACACTGACTAGTATGTATATTGTGGCTACGCTACAACCTTGCGGTTACGTCGGTGAAGGAATCCCCAAATGCGGGTAAAATAAAAGGCACGCATTTTTTATTCAGTCTGTCTTTTACTTTTTAAAGACTGCTTGAGCTATAGAGAATGAGAAAGGTTACAAAAATATCGTTAGTGGGAAAGTTGCTGAAAGATATTGGAAGACATTATTTGATCTATTCTTACTTTATACTAATGTCAAAAAACGAAGGTGAAGACAACTGAACAATGGGAAGAAGAACTTGTTAAATAAAGGAATTTAGGACCGTATAGCTCCGTTGGTAGCATGTTTGCCTTAAGAGCTGTTATTTATTTTGGCATATTTGGGCCAAGGAGGTATGGGAAACTTGCACCACGTATGGAAAACGTCCTAAGGCCGTTTGTCCACCGATGCCGTCACCGTGATGTAAATGAGAACGAGATGACGTCGCGAAAAATAGATTACTAATAGCCGTGTGTCTGTCAAGGCGCTCGGGTGACTACTTCGGCGATGTCATCTTGTTCTCATTGACGTGTCCGTGACGGCGTCGGTGGACAAACGGCCTTACCCTTGTAGTGACTTAGCTACTTTTTTATGGTAAAGAGAATGGGTTCTTAAAGGATTAAAAGGATAGCAAGTAAAACCGCAAGGCAATGCAACTATGGGTGCTAGTGCGAGACAATAATAAACCTTTAAAATAACTTTGTGTTATTTCCACCAAGACATCATCTATAGAGTTGTCTCGCATTAAATTGTTTCTAATACCGGTACATAAAAGATTAACTACATATTGTATTTGTGTGATTTTGGCTCGAAATACGCAAATACCTAAATATCAACTGAATTGATGATCTCATAGCTAAAATTATTCATCAGGAGCGTTTTGTTTTGGTCTTATAATAATTTTGTACTGTTAACTCGAAGATCAGTTGATAACTAGCTTCTGTTACTTTTTATACTTAAAAATAAAGAGCTTATCTTAACTGTATTTATTTTGTCATTATCATAATCAGTTTTATTATAATTTCCACAATTATTTTTCAATATAAATATAAATAAATATTGGGAACATTTATTACACACAGCGCCATCTAGCCCCATACTAAGCAAAGCTTGTATTATGGAAACCAGATAGCTGATAGAATACTTATATACATCGTACATCGTACGTATACATCGTAAATACATACTTATAATACATACTACACCTAGACACAGAACAAACATCGATGTACGTCACATAAATTTTTGTCCTTGGTGGGGATCGAACCCACGCCCTACAGCTCTGAAGGCAAACATGCTACCAACTGAGCTATAAGGTTGTCTGAATATACACACTGTACAGAATATACTGGTTTAGTCCTAACCAGATAACATTCTTTTAAGGGCATATTCTGTACATCAAAACAAACAACTTTTACTATGGGGCCAACATTGAAATCGCGGGCAACAGCATCCTCTTGGCTAACGGTGGTAACACTCTGCGATCCCTAAGCCGCCTGCCAAGCGTGGGGATTATGGCAACCCCTCCCTATCAAGGGGGAGGCCTTCGTCCAGCAGTGGACGTCTTCTGGCTGTTGATGTGAATGACTAGCCTATTGATAATTACGGAAAAAAAACCTACAGATGGTAGAATATTGTTTCGCTAAAGTTATCTTTATTATGGATCTGATCGTACAGGATGCGAATCATAAACGTAAAAGCTGGAAAACTTAGGAAATTAGGTCAAACCATAACGTCAAAACATAACTAGTTAGTAGCCAAAACTGCCAGAACTGTCATTTATACACAAATCTGAAAGTTTGCAGGTTTGTTTGTTTGAATTAAAATAAATAAATGAATAAGTTGTATTGAATAAATTATTGTAATACAATACATTAATTAATTAATGTAATACATTACCATAATTAATTCATTATTATATTAATAATGAAACGGAAATAACAAACGGAACCATTAATTAATGTAATACAAAATACATTAGGTACTTCATTATATCATTATTATATTAATTAATTATTAATTCATTGTCAGCCATAAGACGTCCACTACTGGACGAAGGCCTCCCCCTTAATAGGGAGGGGTTGCCATAATCCCCACGCTTGGCAGGCGGCTTAGGGATCGCAGAGTGTTACCACCGTTAGCCAAGAGGACGCTGCTGCCCGTCCTCCGGTGATGAATGGATGCAGTTTTAGGACATACCCAGATCCATAATTATTAATTAAATAATTTATATTAATTAATTAATTACAAGAAGTTAATTAATTGATTTAATACAAAATTATCAAAATATAATAAAATAATTGTTAAATTACAATTTGGTAAGATGTTTTGTTATTATCGCCTAGGCACAGGCGTCATAGGCGGGTGATTGCACTGTTAACTTATAGTGATGGTGAGTGTTATGAGGGAGATGTTTGCCCAGCAGTCAGGTAGTATAAGTTTTAAATTTAAGAATAGAATGACCTTCTTTGGGTTTAGTAATACAGATCCGTGTGATCCTGTATACTTCATCGTTGATCACGTCATGTTAAGATACGACCGCCAAGCCAACAGGTCGTGGTAAACCAACAGGTGAGTTGGTGATCAAGCCAGACTTAAGCTATGGTTTCCTCCAAAAGCTGAGTGGCGTTATTTAGCGGGCGCAATATGATGACGGTAAAAACAGCCCTATGTAAAACGCTATTGAAAAAACGTTCGAAGACTTCAACACCGTAGTACGGCCATCAATAAGGGCTCCGCTACTGCTGTTACGGTGTCGGACAACGCTCTATAGGAAACCACGCCATCTTGTTTTCATAGTCAAAGTGTCAGTAACTTTTACAGACAGTATTTTACGCTGTATAGCGACCGCTAAATTACGCCACCGGTATTGGCAAAAACCAAAGTTTTTTCGGAAAAAATCTTTTACTAAATATTAAAAGCTGAATTATCTGCAGGCAAATCCACAGATACGGCTAAGCACGTCTGAATGGTCACCTCCCATAAAACCAGATTATTACACAACAATCATAGCAAAACTAATATGACGAGAATGGTTCGTATTAATTTTATTAATCCGATAAAAATAATAATAACTCAGACCGATGGCATGACCGGAAATAATTTTCTGAGGGCATAAAACAAAAGGGAAATAATGATAGCTCATTCTTTCAGCAATATTGGAGTGTTTTGGCAAGGTGTGGCCTTTAATAAGGCTCAAATCGTGACCGGAGTTTTATTGCGGCGAAATTAAATTAGCTGGTAATTTATGAAACTCTACCGAGCGCACTTAAGTAATCTAGGAACCCCAGTGCAACGTCTCTAAGCATAAGCGCTGATTGCTCAGTTATTTCACAGGAAATACAATAAATAAATAATAAATAAATACGTAATAGAAGAAAATTCACTCCCATACGCATCTAAACGTACACCTTTAACTACTACAATTATCATATTCAGCGTTAGTTAATTTATCTTACAGTGGAATATCCATTATTATTTTATGTTAAAATATATTTTAAAATTGTATTATAGGCAAAGAAAACCGAAACTCATACTTCTTAGGTATTGTAGGTACTAAGTATCTATTAAGTACCTTAGTTTGGGGCTAGATGGAGCTGTGTGAAAAATGACCTCCGATATTTATTTATTTATTTTATTACTATTAGGTTTAGGTCAATTTTTTTTTGTAGTACACTGACATGTTTCTATCTTTAGTACCAAAAAACTATGAACTATCAACACTGTTCTATAGAAATAGTGTACAAATTAATATTTGAATGTAAGTTGAATATTTCAAAATTTTGTATTCAAGTACAAATAATGAGTACGTGAATCGGGGGTAAAAAACGTGGTGAATTTTGAGACCGGGCCGTATTTCTTCCGTAGGCGAACGAATTCGCGGGCGACCTCTAGTTTAACATGAAGAGGGTCGGTGTAACTGATCATATGCAGCTCACGTGACGACTGTGACCACAATGGCCCAGTGTGAGTTGACGGTTTCACACACGTCTTTGAATTTCTTCTCCGGATATATTATGGTGGTTGGCACACGACGTTTTGCTTCACTAAAAAGCCAGTGGTATATTAATGGTACTCGACCAAACGCACCTATAAGCAATCTATAAAGAAGCTATTATTTATTTTGTGCTAGAAGGCTCAAACTAGGTCTCAAAGCTCATGCACTGAATTCTTAGTTATGTTTCACATTTCAACCAAACCCAGACCAATCTCGCCAAAACCTATTACAATAATTTAGTCAATATATCCGGGTACTAGCCCGGAAAAGTCCTCGTGCCCGGTTATTGGCGTATCAGGTGATTAACACCACCCGGTGAGCCAGAACATCAGTGTTGAAATATTATAGAGTATACCTACATTATTGTGTCGAATTCTTTTATAGAATTTCCTACTTGCATATTTAAAAGTGCGAGGTAAAAAGTACCTACCTTGTAAAAATCATGATTGTTTATTTAGAGGTTAGGTACATTTTATTTTGGTAAGCGTAGTTTATCAGACAAATAATATCATTACATGTTAAGTTCTTTAATAATTCAGCATAAATAGTTTTGACGAGCGCAGTAGAATAAAATGTATTCTACTGCGATATTTAATATACCGACCTATAATGTGTTTTTGTTGTGTTACCTATTTTGGTTTCAATAAATTATATTTATTGTGTTGACAGATTGTCTTTTATTCATCGACTACCTGACAATCACAGGATTCTCTCTATAACATACCAACAACAATATATTTTCCTATTTTCTTTCCTCTTTCTCAAAGATAATCAGTAGTTATCGTATTTGCACCTTATGTTTTATTTATTTATTTAATAGAGTAATGAGACGAGCAAGGAGCTCACCTGGTGGTAAGCTTCAAGCTTGCCCATAACAGTAGCAGTGCGAGAATTATGAACTTGCGAACAAAATCCTGCGCCGCATTGCACTGTGCTCTTCACTGCCTTCAAACCGAAACACAGTAATGCTTGCAGTTACTGCTTGGCAGTTGAATAACTGGCAAAGACATGGTACCTCCCGAGGCGGACTCTGCAATAGAGTCCTACCACTACAACCATATTGAATTGTCAAACAATTCAACTTGAATGATGTGGCAAAAGTGGCGTCTATCTAGCATTACTTATGACCTTTTCCAGAGACTACGCTGTATATCCATTCTAAATTTCATCAAGATCGGCCAGAGAAACAGTGTTACTCTAGTATATAAGTAGTAGTTACTGTAGTTACTTGTTCACTGTTACTCAGCACTAGTATAATCTAGCAGTCTCTAGCGTTTTCACTCGCAATTCCAGAGATCAATCAATTTTGATCCAAATTTGTTCAGCCTTTTTTACGCTTTTGAGTAATAAAATCCAAACATACAAATTTTGACATTTACAATATAAAGTAGGATAAAAAGCATACAAAGAATACTTACTAAGAATGAAACTCTACAATACGTAGGTATCGAGAAATCCCTAGAGATTTCACGAAATCCCTGGTATCCTCATTTCCCTGCGACAGATGATACATTTAACACATTTATAAGGTACCTATAATATAACATAAATATTATCAGCCTTTTTAATTGTACACTGCTGCTGGACTTAGGACTACCCTAAGGGCGAATGGGTCTATTTGGGAAATATTTACTACGCTGGCCCATACTTGGTACTTTGGTACTTGGTGCGCGGGCTATCTCCGCATGACATGCCCCTCGCGGGCTATTGGTGCGTAGTCCCGGTGCAGCGAATCCAGCCACCCGGTGTCTCCGAGGAAGGCCAGTAGCTCGCTGACGCCGGTGCAGGCCTCCCAGAGCGTCCTCGGTGACCCGAGGATCGTTGTCCGTTGGTGTGCCACGCTGCTGCATTCAAGCAGCATGTGCGCGGCCGTTTCTTCTGTCTCCGTGCACCCTCGGCATAGAGGGCTATCTGTAACCCCAATGTTAAAAATAGTTGACCTGGCCAAAGTTGCGGGTTGAATTCACAAACCTACGCCATTGAATTTCTTCTCCGTACGTATGCTGGTTGCCTCACTATTTTGTATTTTATTTAGTGTTGTTCCTCGTGTTTTTGGCAATAAATATATTCTTATGTATTTCCTTCACTGAAAAGCCAGTGGTATGAGTATCCGTACCATGGAGAACAGGGAGTTGCGATGAGGAACTTACGGCCGTGGACAGAATTTGCTGAGGGAGTGTGTGACGTCACGCTTATTTGATCAGTCTGCGAGCGACCGCCTCACGTAGCAGTCATTCAGGCTTTCAACACATATGTACGACTTTTAGTGTTTTTACGCAGTAAAAGTGAAAAGAAAATAGGTGGCTGCGTTTATTCTTCCGAGGCAAACATTCCGATGACATGATTGGCGTCTCATTTCATTCATAAGTAATTTTATTTGTGTTTTTTGAGGTTTGTTTATGAAATATGTACCGTTTCTTGATGTTTTTATTAGCTCCAGAGATGGCGCCACTATTAATAAATCTAGCGTTTAAAAGACTCCTCCGTTTTGTCGATAAAGCACTTCTTAAAAAACTTATCCTGAATTCTACTAGATGGCAGCACCATGTGCGGAATTTACAACTCCTCCCGTCACGATCACGCGTCCTTCTATAGAAAAATCCTTTGATCACATCTCTACTTCTATTATTCTGAGATCCGTACATACGAGCCTGGGTTCGAACCCGCGACCTCACGATTACAAATCTAGCGATCTCCTGTTCAGGCTACCAAGGCATAGGTACTTATGTGTGTTAAAATTCATTCGAAATAACGACAGTGTGATTTCAACCCAAAATGATAAACTACCACAGCTGTTTCCAGACGATCCTCGGTATAAATACGCCCGCGCCACCCTCAAAATAGGTCTATTGACTCTGACTCTGATTTCACTAAAGAAATGCATCTTATAAAAATAAAGACAGGGCCGTTAATTATAAACCAGTGTAAAAGTAAAAAGATTCCAAAGGGAAGCTATATTTATCACAAAATCGGATGCTTAAACGCGTTGGAGGTATTTTTTTTTAGACATAATTAGGGAGGGAGTCGAGGCGAGAGGTAATCAAATACTTTGTGCTGAAAGATGGATCAGTCGATCAGTTGAGGTTGTCTGAGCTTTTCTCGGACACGTTTTCTAATGAGAGGGACATGCTTGAAGATTATCACGTGGCAGAATTTCTTTACAGTAAATTAATCATGGTGTTTCTTAATACTGTGAAGAGTACTGTTTCACTTTTGATGAGTGTAATTTTCACCCGATCACCTAAATACAATAGATTCATGGTGAATATCATGGTGAGTATCATATGTGAATATATTGCAGTTCAAATAATATTACATAGATAGAGACACGTATCGAAATTGATAGATAACCTTCTATTTTGAAGTCGGTCGCTCGAAGAACTGACAACCGATGGGGAACCGCGAACCGGAAGACACAGCGTAGGAAGGCCTCCCACTAGGTGGACCGATGACATTGTAAAAGTCGTAGGCAACCGGTGGATGCGAATGGCAGGTTGTCGTACAGTGTGGTGGTCTGAGGGGGAGGCCTTCGTTCAGCAGTGGACGTCTCCGGGCTGATGATGATGACGATGAATCACAAATCAAACCACCAAAACTTCTCAGCACATTCACAGTATTTCGCGAGGAACAAAAGCGGCTCGAGACTAAACCACGGCCTTAATATTACTTCACAGTTTAACGGCTAAAGTTAAATGACGACGTAATGGACGCACTTTGAGAATGAAATTTTCACCGCCCTTAGCACTTAGTTGCTGACTAAAACACTTACGCACATGACTACGTTATTCGCGCTTAACTAGGTAATATCGCTTAACAGTTTAACAGCTACTCGTAAAGTACATCACTAATATCATAAATATTAAATACTAGTTATTACACAGGCGCAAATATAACACAAATTTATGGTTACAATAAGCCTTTTGACGGCCCATAGGAATATACAGCCAATACAATAAATGGTTTGGTATTGGTTTATAGATAATAATTTTATTAATTAAAATTAAAAAAAGAAACCAATTAGAATATAGCATTTCGAAAAAGAAATTGTTAAAATCGATAGCATATTTATAAAATATTATTAATCACACACAATAATGCATTTTGTAAATATGATAAGAGACAGTACATAAATTTATAAGATATTTAGATGACAATATATATATATATATATATATATATATATATATATATCATATATATAAATACAATATATACATACGACGATATAGCGCGTAAATTTTAATCTTTGTATTGTTAATATATATAATCAAAGCCTCAAAGGAAATGTATAAGTATTATATATTTATTTATAATATATATTTATATATAGAAACATATATATCTACTTTTTATTTTATTTTATTTATGTTTTTTATTATAATCTTAATTTTAGTGCGAGTGTTTGCTCGGCTATGGAGCGAGATAGCGGACTGCAGTAGTCCTCGACACGGGTGTCCCTAGTGAGGCCTGCTACACAAAGTTTACTAATAATCCCGTTTTAGTAAGTGTATGATTATAGATTACCATGCTAGTAATAAGTGAAATATTTAAGACCTGTTTTTAATTTTTTGTTAAGCGTGTGTAATAAAAAAATATAAAAAAAATAGGAGGATACATTCAATTTTAAATAAATACATGACTAAGTTAAGGATAATTGCTAGTACATATTCGTTGTGGAAACGTGTTTTTTATCGTGATAACAAAAAAACCTTTTAGAAAAAAATTACGAAGGTACCTCTAAATCGCATGAGATCTTGAAACTTTGCATAATAATTGAACTGGATTAAATATATAACGGCAGATTGATCGTTTTAAATTATAAATATCGCTATTTTTTTTTGTAGTTGTAGGACTCCACTGCAGAGTCCGCCTGGGGAAGTACCACACTTTTGTCAGTTATTCAATCGCCAAGCAGTAGTGTGCAAGCATTACTGTGTTCCGGCTTGAAGGGCATTGTTACCAGAGAAATTACTGGGTATGAAGAGATTTAACATCAAATATCTCAAGGTGACGAGCGCAGTGCAGTACGGCGCAGGATTGTGTTCACAAGTGTGAACTTGTGTTCTGGCACTGGTACTGTTAGTGGCAGGTGTGACTCTTACCACCAGGCGAACGTCTTGCTCGTCTCGTCACTTGATAGTATAAAAAAACGGTAAAGAAGAAATACCTAAACTATCGAACTAAGGAACCGGTTTAACTGAGACCTTTCCAGCCGCCCGGCCCAGGCTAAAGGTTATTTAAGCTGAGGTGGGATGGATCCGGAACGAGGATATTTGCCAAAGAACCAAAGTTACCAACATAGCTCGCAAGGTTTGCAAGTTGAAGTGGCGCAGGGCAGGCCACATCGCACGAAGAACTGACAACCGATGGGGAAGAAAGGTTCTTGAGTGGCGACCGCAAACCGGAAGACGCAGCGTAGGAAGGCCTCCCACTAGGTAGACCGCCGACATTTTAAAAGTCGCGGGCAACCGGTGGATGCAAATGGCAGGTTGTCGTACAGTGTGGCGGTCTAAGGGGGAGGCCTTCGTTCAGCAGTGGACGTCTCCAGGCTGATGATGATAGGGTGGATTCTGAATAATCCACTGATATCCATAGATAGGCCTATCCTTGAAGGGTGATTGGGTCATATCCACTACGCTCTCCCAGTTGAGGATTGGTGGTCACATACGCCATTTGAATGTCATCTCTAGACGTATTTATGTTTCCTAACAACGTTTCAGTCACTGAAAAGCCAGTGCAATGAAAATCCATACATAAACTCCGAAGAACTCATTGGTACGGGCCCCGGATTACACCTACGAACTCACTATATGAGTCGAGTCTCCTACTAAACGGTATAAGCGGCTAAAATATGCTTACTCTTACCACAGAAACCATTTATAATTATATTAGTATACACGTACAGAACTCTTATGATTGGAATTTTATAATTAACTGTATATATTATATTAAGTAAGTATATTAAATCAAGAAGGTATATTATATTATTAAATAGGAATGTTTTATTAAGTAGGTATACAAAAGTTAAGATAACATTTTTTTTTAGTTTTCAGCAGCATTCTGCAATAATGCTGCTATTAATTCTGGAATATTGCATTATCACTGGAAAATTACTAACATTTTTTTTAATATATTTATTAAATAAATATTGCATATTGTTATCAATCTCTACATCTTCCTAGTTTCTTGGGAGAATAAGTTTATATTAGAACTTAAAAAATATATGGCTATTTACTTATAAAATTTCATGAAGATCTACTTCACGGTTCGCAAGTTATCGTCGAACAAATATACGAAAAACATACCTAAGTACTACAATCGATGTGCTCCTAGTAGATTCGGATACTTTCACTTCGCTCGGTCAGTAAACCCAGACATAGGTTCTGTCCAGGTCATTACAAAAAAGAAGATATTTGTATATACCTATTTTCTCAGTCGAACACCGGTTATACACCGCCAGGCGTAGGGGATTTAGCGGATTATTGGTAGGTATCAATGACTGTTATCAAAACCACACACATCACATCCACAGCCAGAAGACCTCCACTGCTGGACGCAGGCCTCTCCCTTAATATGGAGGGTTTGCCATAATCCCCACGCTTGGCAGGCGGCTCGCAGAGGTCGCAGAATGCTCACCGTTAACTAAGAGGACACTGCTGCCCGTCCTACGGTTCTGGATGCAGTTTTAGGACATACGCAGGTCAAAACAAAAGTCTGATCAAAACCACACATGTTCTCAAATCGATCGTCTTATAATTGTGTAAAAACATTCACGTTATAAGTAAAAATGTCAAGAGAAACAATAAACGCATTTAAGCAAAAAAAAAGCATTAAAAAAAGCATAAAGCAAAAAAAAAAAGGACATAGGTTTTTTTTTTAAATAAAACGAAAAAGCATTAAGGCTATAAAACTATGTAGACGATATAAAAAAGTACTTATACAAAAAACAACCAGTCGTTCATCACACTGCATCTTAGTAGTAGACGTTAGAAAAAAAAGTACAATAAAAATAGAATACGTGAGTGGTAAACATTATAATATTTATACGAAATACCACGAAAAGTCTAATAAATGCAAATCTAATACAGCATTGTCGTAAGTACTACATAAGCAGCCGTCTATTCTATTTATAGATTTGAATGCCATATGTCGAATCATAAAGTGTGCCAAACTTTAACAAGGAAAACATTTAGGTTATTTATCACTATAATCATACACTGAAGTGTACATATAAAATATTTTTACTATTGGTATAATAAAATTATTACACTTACTTACCACAGTTGTAAATATAAATCAATAAAATTACGTTATTAAGTATACGAAATTCTTCAAATACACATATAATTTATTATCTCATGACTTATAATATCTTTTCATCACACTTGCTCGTAAAGTGGATCTTATTACATCGGTTTTAGGCTCATAATCCAAGCTATTACGCACTTTTTACTTTACATTACGGCACTTGTACTATAATAGGTATAACCCGGTAAAGTCAAGTTTTTACGTCACTGCAATTAGATGCGTATGTATACGAAGCACTCTTAATATAGCCAGGTAATACTTACAGTTTTTTTGTAATACCAACAAAGAGTTCTTATGACGCTGAAGTAAATGTCAACCTGCGCGCGCATTGCTGGTTTGGGCGCCATTTTCCGCAAATGTTTGTTGACGTTTTCGCTGTGTGGTTGATTATTACCAAAAAAAGTTTGTTTTTTCCTCGCAAGTGTGATGAAAACAGTCGTATGGAACTTTTGTGCTATTAGTCATTACGCTATCGGCTTCCTTATCGCGCTCGCCTGCGGCTCGCGCGCATAACACCGCCTCTAGTGTAATGACCAACATAGCACACTTGTATCAAAATGTACTATTACTTAACTAGCTGTTGCTAAACATGAAACAATAAGATTAGTTATTTTTAAATTTATAATCAAGAGCATGATCAGCATTGGTTACAGAACATCTTTGATACACACAGTATTTAATTGCTAGGTATAAACGTACATACCAATATTTTTTCAATATGTATCAAACGACTTATTTTTTTATTTGGTTTACTTACGTTTGTTGATAACATATACCTATGTGTTAACACCACGTTATTCGTTTTTATAGATCCAAAATTAAGAAACAAGTGGTGAATTTTGGGAGCGGGCCGAATTTCTTCCGTACGCGGACGAAGTCGCGGGGGACCTCTAGTATAATATATCTACACCACACTTAAAATCTGTAGCATACTTTTTGCAGCACAATCACTAATATAACGCAAGGGCAAATGCTATCAAAATCACGACGAAAGATGATTTTACGGTAGTACCAGAATTACGTAACGATGTGGAATATTTTTGCAGCAACTCACATGGCACCGGCTTCTTCATGTTACTGAACCTAGTGTTTCTGGTGACGTAGCATTCCATGTCCGGTTTTACTTTTATAGGCCTTCCGAAAAATTGATGATCAGTCACAGACCTCACTTCTGTTGTAGTCATAGTCACGCTGTTCATCTGCTGAGCATTAGGCATAAGTTGGCCGTTACTGTTCAATATTTGTTGTCCGTTATTGTTCAACATTTGCTGACCATTAGGCATAAGTTGTCCGTTACTGTTCAATATTTGTTGTGTATTAGACATAATATGTTGTCCGTTATTGTTCAACGTTTGCTGTGTATTAGACATAAGTTGCCCGTTATTGTTAATCATTTGCTGCAGTAATAATTGATCATTCTGTGAGACAACTTGTGTTTGAGTATTTGGAGCAAGAAGCCCATTACCAAAATTACTTTGATTTTGCATGTTTCTTGGCTCCACCAAACTACCATTCGAAAACATTAGTTGAGTCGTCACCGTAGTTTGATTAAGAATATTAGTAGTTACATGAGTTTGAGTTTGGGGCTGGTCTTCATATATAAAGTAAGTGATAGCCCTGCAGTTAATGGCCATCTCTTCAAATGCACCGGTCTTGTATTGTACACCAAACTTACAATATTCATCTGGTTGAGGATTGTAATGTTTATGGTAGTGATGCGAATTAGAATTTGCTGACATCCTTCCTAAGTTGTAGAGTGCCAAACCCGTTAACAGTTGGCTATATTTATTTCCAGACGACTTGTATTCGTATACGTATGTCGGTGGTATTCCTGTGTAAACAGGGTACCTGATAGGGCTTGCTTCATATGTTCCGTAATGAATAACTGTTGGTGGGTTGTAAACGTAGTGGTGGTTGTGATAAACTATTGGGCGTCCACCTGTGCTGACATGATGAACCTCCTTGTTTGTTCCCCAACTCGTGCTGTGATGAGTATTGGAACTGTGGTGTGTGTTTTGTGGATAGTTTGATCCACCTGTTGGATATCCAATAGCCGTGTTTCCTGAATGTCCATTTGATGGCGGGTAAGAAACCGACCCAGGTTTACTTCCCGAGTCGCTGCCACCTCCAGATAATGAATTTGGACGAGGGCTTGGATAACTATGTGCTCCTGATCCACTCATTGATCCAGAAGTTGCCAATGGATACTGAGCAGACCCATGTTGAGTACCAAAACTTGATTGTGTATTGGATGAAGGGTAGCCGTGCCCTGATGAACTGCTTCCACTACCAGACAAAGAATTTTGAGGTGTGTTTGGATAACTATGTGCTCCTGATCCACTCATTGATCCAGAAGTTGCCGATGGATACTGAGCAGACCCATGTTGAGTACCAAAACTTGATTGTGTATTGGATGAGGGGTAGCCGTGCCCTGATGAACTGCTTCCACTACCAGACAAAGAATTTTGAGGTGTATTTGGATAGCTATGTACGCCAGTTGCACTGACTGCTCCAAGATTTGTCGAAGGATTCTGAACAGACCCAAGTTGAGTTCCAAAGCTAGCTTGTATATTAGATGAGGGATAGCCGTGCCCTGTTGAACCACTAGAACTTCCAGATAAGGAGCTTGGACGAGAAACTGGATGATTATGTACAGCCAATGCTCCACTTGATCCGAAATTTGTAGAAGGATGTGAAGCAGATCCGGGTTTACTTCCTGAACCAGATAATAAATGAGATGCAGGATAGTTGTGTTTAGACGAACTGCCCGAGTTACCAGATAGCGAATGTCTCGATGAAGTTGGGTAACTATGAGTAGGCGCTAATTTTGATCCTCCAGAGTGTGAAGAGGGGTACGCGTGTGCTTGAGAATGTTTATTGGCAATAGAGTTTCCACTGCTGTGATGAGTCGACGTATGTGAATGTGATCCAGAAAGTCCATGGCCATTACTTGGCGCCGCTCTCGCGTTCACATCACTAATAAAAACTGATGATATAAATAGACCACACAACACAGCACATAAATATGCAGATTTCTTCCCCGTCATGATAAGCGCGCAATACGTGCGCTTGTGAGTGGTTATTACGAAACACTAAATCTAGTTTTCTGTTTATCACGGGAACAACATTCGCAAAAACTAGATGTGTGCGTGCATTGCCTACAACTGGGATGGGCTATAACTGGCGCCATTGAACCGGTCACCTTGAAACCAGTCGGGTGTCGGCGGTATGCGAATACGCGGACGCTATCGCGTTATTTTGTTTCCAAACATTACAAATTAAAATCTAGGCTATTACTAAATACTTATCTAAAAATACCTACTTCCAATTATGATTTAGCTCGCTCGTTGAAAACATTATTAAGGCGGCAGGAAAGCAGTAGCCGTCCAATGCTTTCCCGATAAGGACAAGACCGCCAAAGATCCTCCTCCTCCTTCACGCTGGCTCCTCGTTGAAGATGGTCCTTACTCAGTAGAGGGTGGAATATGGCTGTAGATGATGGTATGAATTCGCACCTTTATTACACGACTGCCCAAGCAAGGAAAGTCATGTTTTTACATGACTGCTCAAAAAAAGAATAGGAACGTACTCAGGGTTCATGTGTATGTGTATGTAAGTGACTTTCTTTATTCCACCATAACTGTCTGAATTCCTGGGATGTATGGAGTACCTATCTTTAGAATCCTTAAATCATCCCGGGTGACAAAAAACATATAGCAGCTGTATGGTGCCATTGTCACGTATATGGTGGATAAATAAATAAAAATTTACTTAATGTAAAAATTGTATGCTTTTTATTGAGTTCGTTTTTTCGGCAGGGCAGTAGTGTATTTGATTTATCTATTATGTGTTTTATTTTGTGCGAGTATCAATTAGGTTTGTATAGGGCGAGTAGTATTCATTATACTTTTTCCAATTCGAGCCAATAGTTAGAAATTAATTCCTATCTAAAAGTAAGAACAAAATGATTCGAAGGAAAACGTACTTGCAACACAATACAACACAATACAACTTTATTGCACACCAGAAATATAGAACAACTTACAACTAATCAGGGTACATTATTTGGCAGTACAAGGGTACAAGGTAAGTACTTAATTATTTATACGAATTTATGTTTAAAATAAAACACATTAAGTTTATAGAAAAACATAATTATAGTATCATTGATGAACAATGTACCTACACTGATCGCTCAAAAATTATTTGTAAAATAATTTAAAATCAATTTATGCGACGGTGTGTGATTCTGGCGATAAAAATATCAAATCAAATAAACATGCTGAACGATAGAGTAATATGCTATCTATTTTGAAAATGCACATAAATTTAGAACTGGCTTCCCACAAAAGAGCCGCCGGGGACGCAATATAGACTCCCGTGAATTTGCTCTCGTATTCTTACAGAGATCGTATACGTTGCAAATTGAATATTTCAATACGCTGAGAAGCGGTCACTGGGGTCTCGAAGGATAAGAATTCCAAATACCATCTACAACTTCGAATACACATAAGTGTCTCTATGATTGCATATTTATAGCTACTTATATGCAAAGACTTCAGCAAATATTTATTTGCAAAATATACAAAAAATACTTTACGATTTATACTACCCCACTATACTACTACGATATTAAATTTGCCGGAAAATAGAGATAGCGAATCTATTTACTGCATAACAAAAAGAGAACACATGTACATGTATTAGAAGTTTGTATATCGTACGGCTCGCATGTCGCAAAGACAGAGTATGACTGGAGCGAGTGAAGAGCCGGCGCTCAACATAATTATAGCCTTCAAAATCCGTGCGCTTATTTCCCGTCCATTCATCTTGTCATTGACCCTGTGCACGAAGACATAAGTGTGAGAGCCATTTTTGTATGTTTGCACTGCCTTTTTTTTTAATTATTATGGAGACTGTACTCTAAATTGATATTAAATTTTGTATTTTCATTCTGAAAAAGGAGGCGTATTGAATATACAAAACAACGGCAACTGTGAAACAGAGCTATTACATAAAACACGTGTGCCGTAAGCTTATTTTATAACGAATTTGCAGAAGATGAGGGTAGACAACAAAGTGTCGTATAAAATTATGCGTGACGCCGCCGGTAAAGAGGGATAATCCCGAAAAAGTTCCGTTTTTATTGGTCACGACATAAGAACAAAGTGTTTCTTTTAATACCTTAATCTAAGGACAGTTTTATTGTAATGTTTTTTCATATTAGACCATTATGTTATTTTGCATTCTAATCGGTTATAAGTTTTTTTTTAAATTCATAATTGGCTTGCGTTTGATAACATCTTAAGCATCGGTCTAAGATGAAGCACGCTTACCTAAAAGGAACCTGTTTACTCTGGGTTTGAAGACACCTATAAATTGTACTTGGGAAAAACAGACTGGCAGAGAGTTCCACAACTTCGCTTTGCGAATAAAAATTGTGGAAACGAAGCGTTTGGTGGTACGTTTTTCATTTCCATACGATTTTGTATTCAGTTGCCGTTTATTTTATTTTTTTATCAAGTAATGAGACAACCAAGTCTCTGAGATAAGATAACTCTTTATTGTTTACTTTAATGTTACAGATATTCTCGTAATGGAGATAAGAGCTGCCCTTGACCATTGCAACGGTACGCAGAAGCTTGAGTAACATATAATAATGTTTGTTTGTTTGTTTGTTTAATGTTTTGTTTGTGTTTGTTGAATATGTGGGCTTTCATTACTTTGAGATATTCGATGGTGACTCGAAACCCAGACGTATGACCGTAAACATAACGAAACCAAGTGCTTTAATAACTTTTGTTTCGAGTATCAGCCAGAAGACATCCAGTGCTGGATGAAGGAACCCCCTCCCCTTCAATAGGGGGGAGGGGATTGTCATAATGCCCACGCATGGCAGGCGGCTTGGGGATCGCAGAATGCTCACCACTGTAAACAAAGAGGCTTTGCTGCCCGTCCTCCGGTGGCTCTGGATGCAGTTTTAGGACATACCCAGGTACCAGGAAAAAAAAGAAGTATTTATTGCAAAATATTTTGGGAATATAATTTGACTGCATCCAGAAATACATGAAGCTGGGAACAGCTTCCTCTCAGTTAACGGTGTAAAAGACATATATTAATCAAACACATTCTGCCCAAAAAGGTAAGTAAGTAAGTTCGTATAGGCTGAGTGGCCAGCCCTAGTGTCAGAGTTAATGTGCCGCCCGAAGGCCTCTGACATGGCTGACGGTTGTTGTTATAGAAAAAGGTAAGAAAGACAATATTAATATTGTCACATTACCTTATTATTATTTTTGCCTTTGATAACATTTCTTGCCCAAGCACATCTGTTTATCCCACTATAAATTTAAATGTCAGCCGTTACGTAGATATCGCGCTATATCAATCCACGCCAACTACTTCTGTCAAGAGCTTCCAGCATAATTTATAGATCAATTCCTCAAGTTATATGACCGCTTCGGAGGATCTGTTACAGAAGGAAAACAGGGCTCCAGCTTTGTTGAAAATCGAACACAAACATTAAGGTATTTAAGTGTTGACGGTGCTTGCAGTGCACTAAAAATTGAAATCATCGTATTAAACCGTAAGGCAAGTTGGCAAAACCAAAGATAAAAAACTAAAGCTGTAAAAAAAACTACCAGACGTGTTTTTGTGTCGCGGCTAACATACATAGTATGCAAAAAGACAAATGAAGCCGGTCAAGGCTAACCCACCGGATAAAAAAAGACAAACGTCTGTCGCGCAAGATAGCAATCTAACGTCCGACCAAAGGTCACTGCTGCGACTTATGACTGCCTAGGGGCGCCCCGCAGTTTTACCCGCGATTTCTGGGACTTAAAGCCTGTGTTATTCTGGAGAATATGAATAAAAAGAATATATTTATTGCCAGAGAGAGATTTTGACTACCTTATAACTCAGTTGGTAGCTGTAGGGCGCGGGTTCGATCCCCACCCAGGGCAAACATTTATGTGACGAACATAGATGTTTGTTCTGTGTCTGGGTGTAGTATGTATTACAAGAATGTATTTACAAAAAAAAAAGTATATAAGTATTCTATCAGCTATCTGGTTTCCATATTACAAGCTTTGCTTAGTTTGAGGCTAGATGGCGCTGTGTGAAAAATGTCGACCGATATTTAGAGACACGAGTACCAAAAATACAATAAAACAACAACATAAAGTAGTTGATATGTCAAATAAGCTTTACTTACATCTTTAATCCAAATTCGTTGAGCAATTGTTGCCGTAATTGAAAAATAAAAAAAATTAACAACTTTGGGCATTTATAATATTAGTAGGAGTAGAATATTATGTAGGTACTACGATTAAGGTTATTCGCTTCGGCAATTTCCGTGTTTCGAGATAATAAACGAGATAGACAATAGTAGATTACTCACCTAGGGAGCAAAAGTAAAGAATGTCTCGGATCTCATGTACATAAATTGTCTCCCGAGGCGAAGCCAAACATGAGATCTGAGGCTTCCGTACTCCCGAAGTGTGTATACAATTTTACGTGCCGCTGCGGAGAGGAACTGATTCCTTTACGGAACCACTTCCTCTCCTTGCTCCACTTGCTACGCGATCACGCAGGCTTACGTGCCTGCGTATGCTGATATATTATATAATTACCTTTTGTACTTACTGGTTGTATAAAAAAATAACTTAGCAACGATTTTACGATCGAAGATCAAGTGGTGGATCAGTACGGATTGATTAAAAAAACAGGTGTAAAACTGATGGCTTTATCATCATCAGCCCGGAGACGTCTACTGCTGAACTAAGGCCTCCCCTTTACACCGCGACACTGTGCGACAACCTGGGATATGCATCCACTGGTTGCCCGCGACTTTCACAATATCGTCGGTCCACCTAGTGGGAAGCCTTCCTACGCAAGTAATAAATAAATCAACAAACAACAAACACACAAATAAACAATATATTACCAACAATGTATTACCAACAATGAATTACCAAAAATATATTACCAACAATATATTACCAACAATATATTTACAGTTTTAGATAAATATGATTATGATATTAACTTTGCAGCTACCTATTCATCATCAGCTAGAAGACTTCCACTGCTGGACGAATATCTCCTCCAGTGGTTGCCTCATTCCCCACGCTTGGCAGGCGGTTTGGTGATCGTAGAATTCTCACCATCGTTAACCGAGAGAAAACTGCTACCCATCCTCTGGTGGTTCATGCCGTTTTAGGATATAAAATATAACTGTTCCATAGGAAAGTTTAATTGACTCTCAATGAAATGTAAGGGACAACAGATGTTTTTTTTTGCGATTTCATAGGTGATCGCGTAGTATTAAGATAAGCACTATTGTTCTAGAATGTGTCCGTCGTTCACCGTATAACCAAAACACGCAAGCTTTGGAACTGTATGATCGTCAGAATTGGTTTCCTAATTGATAACGTTGGAATTAAACATCCATCAAAGGGAACACCTCGGTTAAGTTCATTAGGAAGTTTAGCCAGAGTTGGTTAAAACTGAGGAAATGCCTACGGAGAGCACTTAAATAAATATAAGATTAATATTGAAGAAAGGGCAATGTTTTATTTGCGAGTATTTGATTGTAACATAAAATTGTTAGGATAGCCCCTTATACTAAGGTGCCATCATCATCATCATCATCAGCCCGGAGAATCCGGAATCCAGGCTGATGATGATGATGATGATGACACCTTAGGAAAAGGGGCTATCCTAACAATTTTATCTTACAATCATCAGCCCGGAGAATCCGGAATCCAGGCTGATGATGATGATGATGATGGCACCTTAGTAAAAGGGGCTATCCTAACAATTTTATCTTACAATCATCATCATCAGCCCGGAGACCCGGAGATTCTCCGGATTCTCCGGGCTGATGATGATGATGTCGTCTACTGCTGAACGAAGGCCTCCCCCTTAGACTGCCACACTGTACGACAACCTACCATTTGCATCCACAGGTTGCCCGCGACTTTTACAATGTCGTCGATCCACCTAGTGGGAGGCCTTACAACGCTGCGTCTTCCGGTTCGCGGTCGCCTCTCAAGAACCTTTTTTTCGCATCGGTAATCAGTTCTTCGAGCGATGTGACCTGCCCATTGCCACTTTAACTTGCAAACCCTGCGAGCTATGTCGGTGACTTTGGTTCTTCGGCGAATAGGTATCCTCGTTCCGGATTTTATCGCGCAAAGTATCTAAGTAACTAATTAAGGTTTGTATAGTGTTAACACACTTGGTGTTATTCATTTATTAACTAATTAATTCATAATTAAATTAATATACGAGTACAATTCAAATATTTATCGATGGGCAAGATGTGATAGGCATTTAGGGATAGTTTCTGGGAAACTATCCCAGTAAATGCCTATCACAGTGCCATCTCCAGTGCTCTAAGCACTGAGTTATAGCCGTCTTTCTACCTACTGCCAAATCTGAATAATATTTTTACATGCCAATCTAAGCTGTGGTGATCCGACCTGTAATTTTTCGATTAATGTTTATTCGGATATTTTCAGTCAAATTAAAAGACACGAAGAAACAGAACAACCAGAATTTATTCGATTACAAGTCCATACCTCTAAGCTATACCTATTGTAACACCAGGACGTGTATCTTCAAGACCCTTGAACGCGTCTTAGCGAACTTCGTTATATATGGATCAGAGTTCTGGATAAGCCATCAACTTGAGCGGTCTATCGATTCCGCCGAATTAACATGCTCTCATCAGCTCTCATGGTATTTAGATGGTGTTTGGGGTTTTTAACCATGGTCAAGACTTTCATACCACTGGCATTACGCTAAAGCAAAACATCGTGCAGAAAACTGCATACTAAATAGTAGATTTTTCACCTAGAGAGTAAAAGTAGTCTAGTAGTAGTTTTACATGAGATCTGAGGAAAGAATTAGTTGCTCCCGTGGAGTGTATGTATACGATTTTACGTTCCGCTGCAGTGAAGAAGTAACAAAACAACAAAACACAAATAAAACTAGGTTTGATATACTTTTTAGTGTTTTATGCATAACACGGCTAGATTATATCTTTCAGAAACCGGCAGCTAATTCCATTCCTTGGCGGTAGAAATAAGAAGCGTAGATCCATAACGTTTAGTGGGCCAACCTCTACTTGTTCTGTAGTAAAAAGGGGATGGTATGATAAGGTCGTACACCTCAGAAGTGACTTCTCAATCAATTTCACAATCTTGTGTTATTTTAAAAATTAAATAGTATTAACTGTGAGCGACACGGCTTTTGTTCTTTATAATATCTTAGTAATTATTTTCCAAAAAAATATAGTTTTGTTCGAGCCTAAAACCCAAAAAGGGTGACCCCGTAGTGAGATCGGTTGCGATCACTTTGAGTAATATTACTTGTTTGCTGTATAATCACTCGGTTTTTTTAATACTTAGTTAGTTAGTTCGTATAGGCTGAGTGGCCAGCCCTAGTGTCAGAGTTTTATAAATGTTTTTTTTAAATATATTTTTTATACGGTTAAGTGACGAGACGAGCATGACTTTCACCTGGTGGTAAGCGTCAGGCCTGCCACTAACATTAGTAGTGTCAGAATCGTGAACTTGCGAATACAGTCCTGCGCCGCACTGCACTGCGCTCGTCACCCTGAGATATCAGATGTTAAATCTCTTCGTACCTAGTAATTTCTCTGGTAACATTGCCCTTCAAACCAGAACATAGTAATGCCCATATCATGGGGTTTGGTTTTTTTTTTGTACTGGTAGGACTCTACTGCAGAGTCCGCCTGGAGAAGTACTTACTACATCTTTGCCAGTTCAATCGCCAAGCAGTATTGCAATGTAGTACTTCTCCAGGCGGACTCTGCCTCAGCAGTAGTGTGCAATACTGCTTGGCGGTTGAACTGGCAAAGATGTAGTACTTCTCCAGGCGGACTCTGCAGTAGAGTCCTACCAGTACAAAAAAAACCAAACCCCCATGATGTTCCTAACCTTTTTTTTTAGCAAATACGCTACAATAACTTACACATTTTCGGGGTCTACTGTGGTGTCAAAGACACAGATAAAAATAAATAATTAAGGGTACGACAGACAGTTACATCTTTCGGCTACGGAACCCAAACACCGTTTGAATAGACGAACTAAATATAGATAAATAGCCACTATAGCTCAAAACAGCGAATTATACGTTGTTCGAATATGTTTACTCGAAAATTTTGCCACTACCAAATCAGCAACGCATAGAAAAAAGGAAGCTTTGCCACAAATTACCACACCGCTTGCCCAACTTAACGCTTCTCAAGCGATGAAGTTTGATTGAGATCTGCGTCCGTTACCTGAAATTTAAACGACGGGACTTGGTAAGTTATTAGAAAACTTTGAACAGCGCCCGATTTTATAATAATAAAGGGATAAATGGACGTCAGCTGTTCGACGGTTGACGGTGATGTGGTTTTATTAAGAGACTGGACTTTTGATTTGTGTCAGCTAAATGGGCTTGGCTGATAGATGACGTCTTTTGACTTCCGCTTGGATCAAGGAAGTCTGGTTGGAATCTTTCTATACATTTTTTCAGTATAAAGAACCTTCCAGAACAAAAGAACTATGCGGAACAATTAGTACTATACCGTAAGGAGCTCATTGTAGTCTTCATTGTTTATTACGGGAGAGAAGCTTGTCACAAAAAAAGCTGTTGGCGATTTAAAGGGATGGACTGCGCTATTTTTCCGCTAGGTGGCGCTTCGTCGATGCGGTCAAAGTCAACTGTCAATCTCATACATTTTGTTGTGTTAGTATTAGAATGGCTAGATCGCAAAATGACTTCATCTCACTTAGGCCACATCTCAGATGTCCAATACGCAAAATGACCACATCGCTGCTAGTCAAAATCACAAAAAAGTACAAGTTTCAAAATTCTTAAGTCGTAAAATGACTACGCCGTAAAAAGTCTGGACAGTTACAAACATTAAATATTATTTAAAAATATCTTTTATTTATTGCATTGCATGTAGGTACTCTTACTCTATTATATTTTTTGGGCCCATCGACATCTTTTTTACGTAAAAACGCCTTGTTTACGATAAAATAAATAAATAAAATGCTAAAAGTCTAAAAAAAAACAACAAAATAAACATCTCGTCATGAAATTATCCTGAAGATCCTGATTCTCCTGATTATCCTGATTTTTGTGAAGTTGACTAGCAGCTATGTCATCATTTTGCGAACTGGACATTTTGAGATGTGGAATAAATTAGATTATGTCAATTTGCAACTCGGATATTTTGAGATATGGCCTAAGTGAGATGAAGTCATTTTGCGATCTAGCCATTCTAATACTAACCCTTTTTGTTTTGTTTTTAAAGTACATTTTAAAGACTCGGATTACCAGGGAGAATCTGCACTGTTTTGTACAGCAATAATTTGCCTTGCTAATTAAGGCTCTGTCTAACATAACATTTAAACAACTATCTAACCTACAAATCTATTTTGCAGGCCGTCAACAGCTGCATAGATTCTTAAAATAAGGCACAGTGCCCAGTATTTTTCCTTGGAGACTAGCGGCCTTACCTAAAATAATCTCGATTCTCTTAGTCACTGCTTAAACTTCTCTGTCCTTTTCTAGCACGTGCAACTTCACGTCAGAGAGAAGATGGCAGAGCATCTTAAGCAGTGACTAACGGTTGAAATGATTTTTTAAGTAAGGCCGTAGATTATCGACAACGCCCTCATCAAGAGCAGATAGATTTAAGCAACGATTAACAAGAAAACCCGATTTGCCACATCGGGACCGCCACTAGGCGCTGAAAAGTTTTACCTGTGGAACGCCATTACCTACTTACATTTGTGTGCACATTTAGTAACTAATAATGCAGCTTAAATACAATGATTATTAGTAATTTAAAGAACGAAAGAAAGAAAAATAATGTATTTTGTAACATCAGTACAAAAATATAACAGTGATGAATAATTAAGAATCAAGAATCTTGAGTGATGTCACAAAAATGGCCTCAACTCAGCATAAGGCAGTTTAAAAAACAGCGCTGGTCTTCCGTTGAAGCCGGTTTAGTGAGGTCACGAAAAGCCAATACAAATTTACACAAATTAATACAAATTTAAGCCAATACTGACAGAAGTTTACAAAACAAGTAAATAGGGAAAAGTATATTGTGTTAGAAAAATATTCTGTAAAATACATGAACCTATAAAAAAGTCGGACGGAACTCCCGCACAGACAACACTGTGTCACCGTAATGGCGGCGGCTATCTATGTGTGAATGAATTTAGGGTTTCCATAATTCCCAAAAAAATAACCTTGTATTATCTAGACAAATACAGGTCGGCAGACAAGTTTATTGAAACTAGATTTTGGCCGCAATTTCGTTCACTTGAACTACAATAAGGCAACCATTTTAAATTACCTCCCTAAAGTATGGAAGCTCTAAATAACAAAAGTATCAAGAGGTCAAGCTGTATCTCCAGTTCTACCCATCGGAATTAGATTAAACATGGCTTAGATTTTAAGTTGGAGTGTGACCCTATAGTATACTCATACCCATAACCCTAGGTATCAACCTGTAAAAATCCCATCAAAATCCGTTCAGCGGTTTTTGCGTCATGTAGGCAGTAAATACCGTACTATTTTAAAAGGCTAATGGTGGCAAAATGTACTTGAATGGGTGACCGCCTGTGAATATCGCGTAATGTTGTCTTGTTTGTAGTGAATTTCTAATCCCGAACTGAAACCCCATCATTTTTTGTTACGGAACCCTCGGTGCGCGAGTCCGACTCTTACTTGGACAGTTTTTTTAAATTATAACTATAGAATTAATTAAAAAAAGTCCCATTATTTCAGGTCATATCATCATGTCTGTGTATCCCCGAAGGGATAGGCAGAAGTGTCAGAACACCCATATATTTCGGGTAATTTGTACAAATGAATATTGGTAACACTGGTATTCTGACGAATTATTTTGTTCTGTCGCATGAATATTGGTTTTAATGTATAAAATCGGGAACTAAGTGATTGAATTATTCATTTACCTATGAAACGTGATTCCTGTTTTTTTTTTTATTTTGGTCACTACGGTTTTTACTCCACTTTACCACACAAGACATTCACATTTTTTCGCAGCGTAGCCGTGCCGACTTTGTTGCGTTTGCCCGCGTAATGGCTGACTCATGTGTGAATGAGTGCGTGCCGGCCTGTACGTACAATAAACTGGCCGACTCTGAGTGACACAGTATGTTGCTAGCGAGAATCTGTCCGATTTTTTTTCTAGGTTCATGGTAAAATATAGTAAAAGTCACAAAACACATGTTTCAAAATATAAACAAAATGTCACGACATTATGTTTTCCGGGTAGAGTATAACAAACGACAAACGATATTTTAGTAATAATACTTTAATAGTAATCTGATTACTTAAAAGTAACTATCGTCTGCGGCTAGGACTGATTAGGTAGAGGGGAACTTAGATTTTTGTGACCACTGTGTCATCAGAAAACAGTCACTTGATGGAAAAATTAAATGCTGCTTTATCCTGCAATTAAAGTCTCAGGCTGTTGAAACCCATCCATCAGTTCTAGACATCTACGCATGTTGAGCACCTAATTCCCAAATCCACCACTTAAATGTTAGCTAAAGAACCTCCTGTGTTCAAATCACAGTTTAAATAATACCATTCTAGAGGAAACATACTGAAATAGAAAACCATATACCAATAGATCTCCCATTTGTTTTTGAACGGTACAAACTAAAGTGGTGCTTCAGATTACATTATAGTTACTAGCATAGTAAGAACAAACCATTAAATTTTGAACGTGATTCAGTTTACGATTTGAGACAAGAATGGCTCAGATTAACGTGGCGGTGTTGCGTTCCCGAGTATATAGCAAATCCGTGGTAAATTGAAACGGAGCATCGAATAGCTTAGTAAGAAGGTTAAATAATTTTCCGCTCTTGAGAACGTAATCAATTACGGCCTTACTTAAAAAAACTTTTCAACCGTTAGTCACTGCTTAAGATGCTCTGCCATCTTCTCTCTGACGTGAAGTTGCACGTGCTAGAAAAGGACAGAGAAGTTTAAGCAGTGACTAAGAGAATCGAGATTATTTTAGGTAAGGCCGTTAATGCTCACATAGGCTAGGATAAACGAGTGGGAGGAATGTAGTCTTTGCTATTAGATAGTAGAATCGGGAATATACAAACATGTTTTTCAATTAATAAAAATAATAGGATCAGTGGAGAGTTAAAAAAATCTGATAAAAAAAATAAAAAAATATCTCTAAATATGATTTTAGAAAAAAACATTTAAATCGGCCGGTAAAGTTCTGAAATAAAAGTGATCAAAGTATTTGGGAGCGAGTCATATGTCCTTTTCTAGCTAAACACGTGCTAGTAAGTACTTATAGAATTTGTTTGGAAGTGTGTAATTTGACGTCATTAGCCACTATAGTGCCTTCCCTATCTAACACGAAACTAAAACGGTAACACGGTTGTTTGTTCTAGTTTCTATAACAACAACCGTCAGCCATGTCAGAGGCCTTCGGGCGGCACATTAACTCTGACACTAGGGCTGGCCACTCAGCCTATACGAACTTACTTACTTTTACAAAACTAAAATGTTTATAACTTCGTTATTCGTGCATATATATTTTTAAAAAACAATGATTTGTTTAGTTTCGAGTCAGATTCTTTGTGAGTCAAATAAATAAACGTGCATATTCCCTAATTATAACGGCCTAATTATCTATGCCTATGGTTGATGTATAATGAGTTTTCTGTCTGTTGCATCTATCATATAACGAAAACACCGTACATACAAATAAGTACCTACGCAATTTATTTTATACTATAGGTGAGCCCCACGGTTTCACTCGCGTGATGATGATTAGGATAAAAAGTACCCTCTATATTGTTCCGAATAATAACGCTTCTCAAGCGACGAAGAAGAAATCTCCATTCCGAGTTTCATACAAATCCGTAACAAACATAAATATACAGGCTGTTTGTTTGAACACCGTTATCCTTCTAGGATTTCATTGTACTCATCATTATGAACAACTTTTACTATGGGGCCAACCCTGAAATCGCGAAAAAATATCTGTTGTTCCATACATTTTGTCCAAGATCGATGAACCTTTTTGTATGGAACAGTTTTTTTTTTTTTCGTGATTTCTGGGTTAGCCCCATAGTAAAAGTTGTTCATTAATGATGAGTACAATGATATCCTAAAAGGATAACGGTGTTCAAACTAACACCCCGCACACACACAACATACTGACAAACTTCCGCATTTAAGTATATTATTAGTGTGATAAATGAAGATATTTCCAAAATAAACAAAAATAATTTCAACATGAAAAAGTACCTAAAAGAAGAAAGAAGAATAGTTTTTTTTCATCTTTTCTTTTCTTTTTCATTCTAAAGTTCTTAAATGAGTGTCTTTTCTAGTTGTTTCCAAAACTCCGTAGAAGCTTGTAGTAAAGTTGCCACAACTTTACTAGGGCATGACTGGACTTGACTGTGACTTTGTCTGTGACTTAGACTCATTCGACATGAAAATTATCAAAAACTTGATACAAATAAATACTTGACACTGGCAACATGCACAAAGTGCGCCGCCATAATCATCCCAGGAGGAAAGATGACATGGCGCAAATTAACAAATGTAGCTACGTGCACGTGGTGAAAATTAGAACTACACATTTCGTCTCATTTTCTATTTATAATATTTATTTTCTATTAAGTATTAAAGTGAGACAAACGTATGGAGCAAAATCGCTTCCAAGGAGGTTAGATCATTTAGCTTATTTATTCTCGTAATGTGAAACTCCTTAGTGGAATTCTTATATTTTTATGGATATTAAAAAAATACCGTAAAGTTTGCGCACGCCGCTATACAACTGAGCGTACGGTAAAGGCTTTTCCGCACGCTCCGTTATATGGTGTGTAATGTGTAACTTTCGAACGATGTATACAGGCTTCGTAAATGCACTTTTTGAGCAAATGTGTTGTAAAATATCTTACATACGTATAGTGGTCGATTCTGGCGGTTTTAGTTGACAGTTCTAAACTAACTAAAGTATTGCTGTCCTTAGCTAACATGCCTAGTAAAAAGCGACAGCAATACTTTAGTTAGTTTAGAACTGTCAACTAAAACCGCCAGAATCGACCAGATTGTTTTTAAAACTACGATAAATAAGTCGGTGGTAGAGTTTTGGCGGGAACACGGAAAAAATCATGTCGTTACATTCTATTATTTTCTTAAACTTGTGTTTTTCGCGAATTAATGATTAAAAATGGTGGTGTTTTATTCATTGAGTGTTGAGTTACATGCAGAGAGTGTGGGCAAGTGATATAATGTGGTGAAACACGTGTTTTCGTGTTGTTTTCAAAACTCCGTAGAAGCTCATAGTAAAGTCGCCACAACTTTACTAAGGCATGACTTGGACTCGACTATGACTAAATTCGTGTGACTAACTGTGATGTCATGACTATGACTTGATTATACTATTAAAACTTGAAAATGTTTATACCTGACACTGGCAGAATGCACAACGTGCGATGCCAAAAAAAAAGAAAAAAAAAAGTCGGTGGTACTTCGAAATTCGTACGCCTTGGATACCGTGGCGTCGCCCGAGCCCGAGATGATTGTGTTAGTTACTGTATGTGTTGGTAATTGTTCGACTAATACTCTTCAAGTTCCAATATTACAATGAGACCAAGAAAACATCAATCTAACAACGCGATCTGATCACTAATACCTCATTCTAAATTAGGATTTATTTTAATTTTATGAAACAAATGTTGAGGTACATAATTATGCTTTCGCTTTTTATATTTTCTTACGATCATAAACATGAAACCGCAGTTTTAGTGAATTTCATTTTAATGATCAAGTAAGCAGGATTTATTTAATAAATTATTTTTGTTCAGATTTATTTTTGTCTTGTTTAAAAAGGGGTTAGTTACGGGTTCATTAAATTCCAATTTTCTTGCCAAATTTACCCTGTTATTGTTGTTAAGAAAATTTCCAATCGAGATTATTTCTTAAAAATTAAGATAACGAAGCTTTTAACCGCTAAAGTATTTAAGAAAATTTCGGTTTTTACTAAGTACAACAAGAATAAGAAATAAACAGAAGGTCTGATGGTGAAAGCATCGTCTACAATAGGCACCAGCAGCAGAAGCTAGCTGGACAAAAGTATTTGAAGCATATGTTTTATTTATTTATTTAGGGTTTGTTAAACCCTAAACAAAAGAAGAGCGTTCAAGAGTGTTGTTTGGGTTTGCCTACATGAAACGTCCAGAATGTCCAATACGAATGTTAGTAATTACCTACACATTCTGGTGCAGCGCGCTGTGTTTTTGTGTAAGTAAATTGAATATAAAATGAAATTGATGTTTTTGACCATTCGTTTTATAAATGATTTTACTAAATCGATACTAAACTAATATATTAAATGTTTTGAACATTTCAACATGTAAAAAGTAGGTCTATTGATTTAAAAAACAGGAAAAGTTAAAGAAAATGAGGTTTAGTAAAAAAAAATCGATTGAAATAATTCGAATCGTGTTTTTTTTTTTTATTATAATATAAAACGTCTGGCTATGTCCTATGGGTCAAGTATACCAAAAAGTCGTACAGCACGCTGCGAACCCAATACAACAATGCGTTCAGGGCGCTGATGAGGCTGCCGCCGTACTGCAGCGCTTCAGGGACGTTTGCGGATGCGCATATAGACGGCTTTGCAGCGATCATGCGCAAACGAGTCGCGTCCCTGATGCGCCGTGTCCGGGGCAGCCCCAACAGCTACTTGCAACTGTTTGCGTGGAGGATGGACTTCGATTGTCCTGTAATGCAGCACTGGACCAAAGTCCAGACCGAACATGGCGGTTACAAACCACGATATAGGCTTAGATAATAATTATTACGTATTATTTGACATTATTTAATTAATTATTATTTTTATTATGTGAGATTTGTAATTTTCTATTGACATCCTTATTTGAACTATTTAGACATTATTTTAAATTATTTTTTCTCTCTATGTATGGACTTGTTCTGAAATAAATTGATTATATTATTAATATATCGTTTTTTTTTCGGATTAAAATCTATTATAATTCTTGTAATTAATTGTGCATTCCAGAGCTTGTTATAGGTATTCCGCGAATATGTCGGACTTTAAGACAATGTTTGGGATACTAAACTTTTACTCCGTAGAGCATGACGAGACCTCTTTTAGGGCACGCAAGACAGCTTGACTTTTTGACCAATTGAGCTGATGCTTATTGTGTAAGCACCATAATTCCATTGCGCGTTGTATTATTTAGTGAAGTCTCGTCTCGTGTTAAAATCTAGCGAAGCTTCGCCATCTCTCATCTTCGCTTAATTCGCTATCTGGCGAAGTTGCCTGTCCGATGACTGGCCAAATCCACAAGTTTGCCCAATGAGTTACGGTTTGCTGAATTTGCATTTCTACTGCGCGAATGTCCAAACGTCAGTTTGACCACAATTGGTTTATGACATAGTATAGGAATCCACTATCGTTTTGGATACGATTGTAAATCGTCATTATAAATGTATCATAGTCAAGTCATATCATGTGTCTTAACACAAGTGAATATGAGTCTTAACAAATTAAAAATATTTTTTGTTTCTCTACCATAATAGAGAAACAACGATTTTTGAGTTTTGGCGGGAACACGGAAAAATCATGTCTCTGCATTCTATTATTTTCTAATATACTAATGTTTTTTCGCGAATTAATGATTCAAAAAAAAATTAAATGGTGGAGTTTTATTCATTGATTGTTGAATTGCATGCACGAGTGTGGGCAAGTGATATAATGTGGTGAAACATCTATTTTTGTGTTGTTTTCAAAACCCCGTAAAACCTCATAGTAAAGTCGCAGTGAAATCACAGTCAGCCACACGAAACCACCCATAGACGTGTCCAAGTCATGCCCTAGTAAAGTTGTGGCGACTTTACTATGAGTTTCTACGGAGTTTTGAAAACAACATGATAAGACATGTTTCACCACATTATATCACTTGCCCACACTTATGCACTTAATTCAACACTCAATTAATAAAACACCATCATTTTTAAACATTATTTCGCGAAAAAACACAAGTTTAAGAAAATAATATAATGCAACGACATGATTTTTCCGTGTTCCCGCAAAAAGCCCAGTATAGGTTCGTTCTGGTTTAATCAGGATCGTTCTTCTGTTGTCTTGCCTGAAAGTCTCGGACGCCGTACATTATACATTATACTTAAGCTTAGGGTACAACCAATGGGTAATAGAAGGAATTACAAAAACAATAATACAGCCAACTTGAGATATCAAACTTTAAAAAAAAGTTTTTGTTCAATAATAAACTTATTTTTGTTTTATTTATACGGGAATACTCACGTTTAATTAAATCAGATACTCCGACTATAGTTTCGATCACATCCGGTGACTGTGTCAAAACCACGTCAGTTTTCATAATAAAATAAACTTATTCAAGACATAGCAGACTTTTTCATTGTATTTTCAACTTATAAAGATTTACTTGTTAACCGAAAAAACAAAAAACTAAAATTTACTATTTTTGTGTTATTTCCTCGATGCCATAAACAACAATTAGGGAAAATATAAATGTTGTCCCTCGTTACATGACTCTGACATTACATAATTATATTGTTACATTCCTTGTTTAGGTTCAGAGCTTTTCAAAATCTTCCTGTTCCAAGGAGAAAGAAATGACTTTATGCATCTGGAATAAAATTTGAAATGTACGTATAATAATAGACGTGTCATGACATGCATTCTTTAAACCTATTGAGAACTTACTTAATACTTAATAGGTAAAATGATAAGCCATATAACAGGTGTAAATTGAATCGTTTACCTAAGTTAAACTTACACAAAGAGCGTTAACTAAACCAGTGTAGCGCTCCATTTGAACTACGGGTAAGGATTCGGAAGAACTTTCTAGTAATTTCGAAGTTCCTTGCCTGTTTAACATCAATCTTTTAGTTTTAGCAACTATTATTTCTTCTGTGGTTTCAGTAGAGGAAGGCAAGTGGGAACTTTACTTAATTGAATTTATACAAGTTAATCTATACATATAATAAAACTGTAACGAGGCGATTACTGTACATTGAAGATATATTAAAATATATATTTTTTAGGAGTGTATGAGAACAACAGAACACAAAAAGACAGTTTTTAATTTTTTTGTCTGTCTGTCTGTCTGGGATAAACTCAGACACTACGGCACGAATTTGAATGCAGTTTCTTGAAATATGATCTTTGAAGTCCGGTGCTTCACATAAGCTATGTTTTATCAAAATCGGCCAGGAATATAGAAGCTACGACGCTATTTATGAAAAAATATAAGTGTCCACTATAACTTGAACCCCCGAACATACCGAGCCCCTAAGGTCTGAGGATCAGCTTATACTGGTTCATGTTTATCTTGAGAGTTTGCAAGTAAGGAAGATGGATGGATTGACATGCGATTTTCTAAAAATGTTCTGTGTTGTCCTAAGGTAATTAACACGGCACAGCACAGTAGGTAGGCATCCTCCTAGGTGGCCCGACGACATTTTAAAAGTCGTGGACAACCGGTGGATGCAAATGGCAGGTTGTCGTACAGAGTGGCGGTCTAAGGGGGAGGCCTTCGTTCACCGGTGGATGTCTACGGGCTGCTGATGATGATGATGATGGTAGTCGCGGGCAACGGAAGTAATTGGACTAAAACAACTACATGCAAACACACTCACACAACTAAATGTCCTATATCGTGCTTCATGTGTATCAACAAACAACAACTGAGATAGAGAGATATACGCGGACTGTAGCGCGAACGAGATGGCAATAGTTGTCACTGTTACATACTCATTCTCGAAAACACAGGAACAAAATACGATTTGCGTATTCGGTAGATCTAGCAGCAATATAAATCCAAAGAAAACCTACCTACGAGTGAAAAGTAATTCCGTGGAACTTGTTTATGGATATTGAATTATTTGTGCATACCTTTTAAAAGCACAGGAAGGCATTGTCACTGCTAATCCACACAAGCACTTGTTCGATTGCGACTACGGTAAATTATAGGTCCGTGGACCATATTTATGCGGTCCACGTCAAAGAGCGCGTCCCTCATCTCCCAATTTTTACTAGATCTGACTACTTTTTTGTTTTATTTATACGGGAATACTCACGTTTAATTAAATTGGATACTCTGACTATAGTTTCGATCAAATCCGGTTATCTTTTTCAAAGAGTGAAAACAGAGCCCGACGCGCGTGCAGCTGCTTCCTGCTTAGCACGCAACAGCAGGACGCAACGACGCACGACAAAAATGTGTCAAAACTACGTCAGTTTTCACTTCTTAACCTACCTATTATTGCTTCAATTGCGGTGCAATTATAAGTATAGTAACTTTATACACATGATACTCTAAAGAAATGTATAAGTAAATTTTCCTGTTTTTTAATCTAATTTTAATACAAATAAATTAAGAAAATAATCCTACCTTATCAGGGGGAGGCCTTCGTCCAGTAGTGGACGCCTTCTGGCTGACGAGTGAAGAAAATAATCACCTATTTAAACATACCTCATTAGATATACGAGCAGCTTAATATTACAAAGTACTCGAAGTTCCGTATTGTTTTTCCTCAAAAAATACGTAGTAAAATACGTATCTATTTCTACCTAATTATTCCCGTGCGATTCCTTTACGCTACTTCTAAAAACATTTCAATTTCTGTTTTCACAGACAGTGTGCTGAACTCTTTCAAAAGGAAGTTACGTATTACATTTCCTCACATCTTTGTCGCTTGGCAACTTTTGTGTTTCTTTAAAACTCCAAACAAAACCCCGGAGTTTATTGGGAGTACTTGTGAGAAACGTGTTTTCCTGAAAATGCTAACGCGGCAAATTCTAAGACCTCGTTCAGTTCGTAGCTCGTTGTAGGTACGATCACGCATGAGACGTAATTTTGCGAAAAACAAATAACTAGGTGCAAACATATTGATATTACATAAAAAGATCGTGCGAGAACACTTTACAATAGCTACAAAAGCTGTTGGTTTCAAAAAAAAAATACAAAAAATATTACAAACACACAAACAAAAAAATTACATACCTTGAGTCAAATTTTCATCAGAAAAAAAACTTCGTTAGTAATATGTCATAGTATTTTTTTAAAATAACTTTTGAAAGTTTTACTAAGTAAAATAATTTAAATCAAATTTGAATGTATTTTAATTATTTTTGTAGATGCGCTGTATGGAGCGCATGTATGGAGCGCTGTATGTGTGTTTGGAGTAATAAAAACACGTAGCGTCATGCAGTTCACAAAATTCGACACCGGGGCTAAGTTCGACTGCTTGCCAATAGGGATGAGGCCTTACGAGTTCATTTACATTAAATTTAGTCGTTAAGGAGCGACTGTCGCTTTGCTAATGGATGCGCCGTATGCAGCGGTCGTTAAGAAGAGGAATGAGCGTTTTCTTAGACTAAACACATGATAAAGTTTTGAACATTACTGAACTAATTATCATACATGTCCTGATTCCGAGTGTCATGAATTTCAATTATTTTGTGTAGTTATAATCTTTTTGTTAGAAATTTAATATGACAAAAAAACAACAACTGGTGAAATATTTGCCCTATTCCTCTCTCTTACCACTCTCTTTTTCCTTTGTGTCTATTTATTATTCATCACAAATCGGATTCATGTATTTTGGAGAAATTTGACAACAATAATTATAGTGGACTTTAGTTAGATTGATTAATTAACATAGTCCTACTTTCAATTCCAAAAACGGAATTTATAATACTTTCATAATCACAGGAAAACTACTGGACAATAGGGAAATTTTCTGTCAGTTGTCAGAACAATAGACAATAGACAGTAGTTTATTTGCGACAAAAAACATAGCACACAAGCAAAGGATATTAGGAAAAACAAAAAAAAAATATTCTTTCGTCTTTTGCCGCAATACGACCCCCACGAACGTAGTTCTACAGCCAAAAGATAGACCGCGCTGGCGAGATAAGGCTCACTTTTTTGCATTTTTCTTATAATAATGCAGTTCACTCACCTTCACTGCCTCACTTCACAGTAGATACGCGCTCGTTGGTGAAGTGCCTTTCCAAGTTTTCTTGTATCATTTAGTTGACATTTTAATAAATCGTTATTGTTACGTTACGTTATTGTTATAATTTTTGGTTGTAAAACTTACAACCAGTAGAATGTACAACCAGTTGTTTTTGTTGATGTATCAATTGTTATTTTTATTGATAGTAATTTATTTATTAATTGGCAAGGCGCACTTACAAATTTCGATTGTGGATTATCGAAAGCTTATGAAATATTATGGGCAAGTACTTTGTTAGACAAGAAATAACCTCAAAAAACGCATGACAGATCTGATATAAATGAAATATCAGGTTACTTTATACTTATTACTTACCTTTTTTTGGGCATTCGTGTAAAAATGTATACATTCACACTGAGAACCGTTTCTTATAAATAAATAAATAAATATCGGAGGACATTTCACACAGCGCCATCTAACCCCAAACCAAGCAAAGCTATGGAACCTAGATGGCTGATAGATTACTCACATACCATTTTTTTTTGTTAATACTTACTTATAATACATACATCCACCCAGACACAGAACAAACAACAACAATTCAATCAACAATTCTGGAACTGCTACTGCTAGTGGCAGGCGTGACGCTTACCACCAGGCGAAAGTCTTGCTCGTCTAGTAACATGACAGAATTTAAAAAAAAGTCTATGTTCGTCACATAAATTTTTGTCCTGGGTGGCGATCGAACCCACGCCCTAAAGCTCTGATGGCAGACATGCTACTATCTGAGCTATAAGACAGTCTTATTTGTCACGGACTTAGGTAACTCCTCCTATTTGTCGACTAAAAATAAGTTCGGTGTATTAGCCAAGTTGAGTCCCAGTGACAAACATTAGAGGTGGTTAGAAGGACCCGTAATCAACGCGAACACGCGCCTGAGCAAGATTAATTAAACCAATAGAGCATCAATCATGGGTCGGAAATACCGGCCGGACGGATTTCAGTTCACTTGGAACGTTACTTGGGAATTGGGCCTATACTGTTCAAGTTAACTAGCCATGGCAATCGATATTACTTACCTCTAGAATATGTTTTCCAACATATAGATGAGCATAATTCATTTGTAATTCAAGTTATTTTTCAGTTTTATTTTGCTATATTTTTCACTTTATTTACAGGACTAAAACGAAAGGAACTGTTATTAGTTTCGGTTATTATAGGGTATTCGTTTCGGACTAGCCCTAAAGCAGAAATCTGCTACCAAGCACCTAACAGTATGTTTGGGCAGCATTATTTGAAAGTTAGTTCCAATACCAAAGCTAGGTTTACCATTTAGGTCACACCACAGCAACATTACTATATAATACTAGATATATACAGGGTTAGTTCTAATCAGCTAGCATCCTTTTAAGGGCACATAACAGCAACTTTCTACTAACAGCGTACTTTTTGTACATTTATAGCAAACAACTTTTACTATGGGACCAAGATTGAAATCGCAAAAAAAATCCTGTTCCATACATTTTTCCCAATTTTTCGATGAACTTTTGTATGGAACAGCTGATTCGTTTCAGGTTCGAGACCTACCATAATTTTTCTTACTGTTTAAGGTTTAAAAACATAGAAATCAAATACTTGTTGTGTCCAAAACAGAAAACCTAAATGTAGAGCCGCTTTTACTGACACCCGTATTCTACGATTTTCTCAAATTGATTCAAAAGCTAAAAGTGTAATAATACTACCCTATTATTTATGTCAGAGAAGCCTATTTAATTTAATTTGGCAATGAAAATCACGGTTCCTTGGTCCTCTTTCTATAGATCTTTGACTTGTTCCTTTTGTTTATAGTGAAATTGGTTTTATTAAATTATGCTCGGATCTGTTTAGCTTTTCAACGTCATTTATAATTTGAAAGCTTATTTAGAATGAAGGAAGCGTTTGACGCTTGATAAATAAGCTTTTAAGGCCCAGAAAATAGCGCGACTCCATCTGAGACATTTCCACATTTTACCAGTTATTAATTCACTGAATATGGTCAGTATTAATCATTGCAATTAGTTGCTGAGAATAACGTAACAAGGCTTAGCAAAAATATAATTTGATCGAAAAAGGTCGTTAATAAACATCATTCCGTCATATACATATCGGCCTTACACATACCTACAAAATAAAAATGCATAAATTGATAAATTTAATTTGTACCGAAGTTTGATAAATTATGAAATGTGTGTGAACGAGATAGTGGCACCCTATATTTTGGGTCTTAACTATTTCACTGCCAAGAAATTCTCCGGCGGGCTACCCTAATATTTCTGATTTAGCAGTCTAGCATTGTTTGATGGGAACTTAACCAACAGGCCAATGAGTCCACCGGCGTATTCTAAAAAACATATTGGCTACTTTTATTTCGGGCCAAAATCTACAGTCAAACAGGCAGGAGACACAGACAGATGGCTGTTGTATTGTATATATAATAGGGTAGATGACTGATGTTTATATCGTTGAAACCAATAGCTTTGATGAAGAATTTAAGTAAATATAGTATGTTTATTGATAAAATAATTTAAATCGGTTAATAATGTTCTGATATATGGGCGTTTAAAGTTTTTGTTAGAGAAAACTCTGTCCCTTTCCCACAAAACAAAAAATGACGTCACGCCTTACTTGTCAGAATAGAATTTATATGGCGTACTGAGGAGTGACGTCACGACTTGCTGTTTCGCCTCTCTCGTAGCATGATATTAAAATTGCTTATAAGTTGCTTATTTTTGATCAGATTTGCATATTTTTTTCATTAATCAGCTATATTTATGAGCCACATTTTAAAAGGACAATAAAAAAAAACCAGTCATCTAGCCTATTATGTATTGTATATATAGAGGAGATGGTTTCTACGGATACACTTTGAATTCAGATACCTATTTATTAATAACATGTATTTACAGTTTTAATAAAATAAAATAAATAAATAAATATTGGGGGGACATTTATTACACACAGCGCCATCTAGCCCCATACTAAGCAAAGCCTGTATTATGGAAACCAGATAGCTGATAGAATACTTATATACAATATTTTTTCGTAAATACATACTACACCCAGACACATCGATGTACGTCACAAACGTTTTTGTCCTGGGTGGGGATCGAACCCACGCCCTACAGCTCAGAAGGCAGACATACTACCAACTGAGCTATCAGGCTGTCAAGATAATAGATAGATAGATATAGCTGTATAGATTTATTTTAAAGTTCTTTTTCGCCAATAAAATTATAAATTAGAATTCATGCAATTTATCTTATAAAAACTATAATAATCGTAACTCAACATCAGAAATGATCATGTCTACGCAAAAACTACGGATCTCAGCCATTCTGGAAATATAAGAGGTAGTTTTATAGCAGTTTTAAGTGCTCACTGACCGTCGTTTTCTTTTTCAATCCAGCAGAATTGGCCCCAAAGGTCGGTCGCACCTGCGCTCAATACGCGTTTCGGAGTCACGAAGATGTGATTTCTTGACCGAAATTCTGTCATGTAGGTTCTAATCTAGGTATTACATGTGTTACGTTACGTTATTGGGCGCTATTCATTTGTTTCGATTTCACTTTATTATGGAGTAGCAGCGATTTCGTCAGGAACCGTTTATTTTTTGGTATTGTCATGTACAAATACAAATAGTTTATTGATAACACCAAAGTTACACGTCAAATTTAATTTAAAGGTATGTCACAAAAAAAACAGGTAATAAAATGAAACCTATAATGTACCCTTTGATAAATAATATGTCTAGATAGAGTCTCGTACTGTTTATGAACGAAAAATGACAGGCCAACGTTATTATACTAGTGTGCGTGACAGCCATGTCTTACACTCGCGTTGCACCATTGTTGTTGTTATAGTGTGCGTGCATAAGAGGCTAACAGTTAACCGCTATTTTTTTCGACGCGTTTAGGATCCATCAGTCTATCTAGACATATAATTTATCAAAGAATGTACCTATAGTTTAGCTTATTCAGCCTTTTTAATAGTCCACCCTGGACTTAGGCCTACCCTGGAAGGGCGATTGGGCTATATCCATCACGCTGGCCCAGTACAGGTTGATCATGTTTGTTTCTTTTAATTATTGTTACCTACATTATAATGGCGTGTGACATTTTGGCCTAATGCATAACAGGAGGTATGGAAAATTTGTACCGCTAGGCCACCTAGTTATGGGAAATGTCCAAAGCCTTTAGATTATACATTTAACATGCATTATTATTGTGAAATACATAATTATACAAATGCATAACTTTTACCTATGACTTGTCACGTAGCACCTAACGGTGGAATCCAGCAGCCTTACTTGATTGAGGTTGAGATCCAGTTCTCATTACAGTGTAAACATGGTTAAATCTTCAACATCGACTTCAGTTTAATTTAAATGATCTGAAATCAAATGCCTATCAATCAAATCAATAATAAAGAAATCCCTTGACCTTAAAAATCAGTTTCTATTTTAATAAAAGACATTGGATGACTTACGTTAAAGACATGTGACTTTTTGGCCTAGTTCATATAAGGAAGTATGGGAAATTTGTACCACTTAGGCCACCTGCTTGTGAGAAATGTCCTAAGCCTTTAAGTCGGATGCTCCAACTAAAACAAAATGATTATTTCAAAACCACTGAAGAGAGAAGTGATAATGATTGGCATTTTTTCGTCGTAGTTTCTATACAAATAAGTGTGAAACTGGCGACAGCAGTTTTCCATACAATTGCTTTACAACATTATTTTGACAACCGTTCTATCTAAGAAGTAGTGAGGCTTTCGCTTTTCTGTGGTCGAAACCACGTCAGTTTTCATAATATTTTTTGTCCGCTAGCTTCTAAGACTTACCAAAATTATTTCTTTCTTAAATACTCTCGTCAAGTGACAAAATTGTGGTCCTTAGAATTTGGAATACGGAAAAATCAAGAAGCGCTAATAAAACTTTGCTATTCCAGCAAAACAGCTCCTTCAATTTTGGTCTTTAACTAATATTATCTGCATATCCATGCATTAATTTTCTGCACGTATTGACATTTCATTAGTATAACCAGACGTTGCGTCTATGTAGTACGCAGGTAGGTGCAAATCAAGAAGCTTGGCTCAAAGTAATCAATCACAAGCACGATGATCCGGCGTCACTCGCCTTGATACGCAGCATCATCAATCAAACTGAAACTATACGGATGTAGCGAGCCATAGATGTGGTATGAGCAGGCGGGCATACCTGACTGTTCGTTCTACAACTCTATGGTTTTTTTTTACTTTGTTTGTCACTACCATGCATTGCTACTAATAAAAGAGTCACATCATCATCAGCTAATTGGTTCTGCGTAAAAATAGACAAACTAAAGATAAATTAATACACGGGGCCAGGCCTGCCGTACTGTGAAGTTTAGGCAGTGTCACAGTTTAGGTATGTTCGGCCGGCGCTCCGTCCGGGAGGACATTGCAAGGCTGAAGTCAGTGGCAAACTAGCCTCGTCGCACGTAACTAAGCATACGTGATAGATAGAAAGCGGTATATGTTGAATTGCTACTTTATTGCCTAGTTGATAGAGTCCTTATTTATTTCAATTCCTTTGCGGAGTAAACTTTCTGTACGTAGTACTATTATTTATTCTGTGACTTAGGTATGAGTTAGTTATTATTACAATGATTATAAGTAGTTTTTTTTTTTTTTTTTTAAATATGTTGGAAAATTATATTGAATTATATTAACATTATCAACAATATATAGTTCATTTAAAACATAGCCAAAAATATATAATTAAAAAAAAACAATCAGTCAGTCAGAAAATAACCCGCCCCTCACAGTACCTGGTGCAAATGTGCCCATTATGCTGGCTGCATTACCACGCTGGATGGCAATGGACAACCTTTGCACCAGGTACAAGCCAGCGCGGGAGTCACCACCGCTATCTTTAATTCTATTCGCGCCCTATTTCGCGGACTAACCTTTTAGCATCAGCACCCCAACTGCCCATGGTCTCCACCGCGCTATCGCGGCAGTTACTGCTTTGTGCCTATGCACAAAGCAGTAACTGCTTTCTAAACCGGTGTATTTAAGCCGTTTTTTGCAAGCGGCATCCTCTGCTGCTGCTGCCGCAGAAAGAACAGAGCGACCTAGGTGACTGGCGGCGACAGTGCTGACGCAAGTGGCGTCCCAAATCAAGCACTTCCCGTTCTTCCAAGGCACCAAGGTCAGCCCGTCTGGTCTCTTCCCGTCTGATCTGCTAAGGCCTGGCGGCTCTAAAACGCAAGGGACATTGGCTGAGATGAAAGCCCTGCGGACTATGTCGTTGAGGGCATGGTGACGAGGGAACCTACCTGCGCAACGACGACAACTCAACGCGTGATGGCCATCGGCCTCAACCATGGAACCGCAGGTGCATTGATGTGGTTCACACACCTTGCAGCCCAGGCGAAAGGCCACCGCCACACGCAGAGAGTCGTCGTCTAATAAGGTACCCAGGTGAGGTGAAGGGAGAGCGTGCAGCCATGCCCCGGATTCTGACTGCGACACAGCCCGTAATCTTGCCAAATCTACCCCTGTGGAACTGTCTAACAGCTGCTTATGAGCTGATTTAGCGCCAACCTCATCCCAAGCTCTCTGAACCTGAGGAGCCATTGGAATCTGTGCACCGATGTTGAGCACCGACCAAGCTTCTATAGCCTCAGACACATAAGGAATGCTCGCCCTATCACCGTCGGAATGAAGGATAATAGCGACAAGGTTTGCCACCCTATGCGCCGATGCAAGAAAAGCCGGCAAGCCAACATCACCTGCGCAGCGAATACCAAGGCCCCCATATCGAATGGGCTGCGACGCCAGGCTCCATTGCGACTTACTCAAACAGACGTTCAAGACTGACTCCACAGCAGACTTCAACACGTCATCGAAAGAAGAGATTTCTGTCGCACACATCCAGGTCGGAGTAGTCCTCAGCAAGTATGTAATTTTAGGCAGCGCAAAGCACATACGTAATAATACTAGAGCAACATGCGCGGACAGACCTTCGAGACGCTCCTTAGCGGCCAGGAGAAGATTTATACGATAATGTATTGCCTCAGGAACAGCTTCCAGAAAAATAGGTGAACCTAAAAGGTTGAAAGTATTAGGAGAAAGTTCACTGAGACCAGGCAAAAGAGAACTGAAAGTAGGGAAATGTGCACAAGCAGCAGCACTGCAAGGGAAAAATTCGCACTTAGAAGTGTTTACCTCAAGACCCAGCTCCCTGAGCCGAGAAATAAGAGCTTCCAGGTCTTGGTAAACTACTTCAGGTTTCCCTCCAATTCAGGACTGCCTATAATCCCCCAACTCCTTCTACCCCCTATTATATATTTCTTCTTTCTATAATAGTCAAATACAACCACTCCTCTTTTTGATATTATGCTGACGCATTACAAAGACATTCCATACACACACATGCACACACCCGCACTCATTTTATATTCGTATTTCACAATCATCCCACACACACCTTAAAAACAAGAGGTACTTGAGATTTTTGTACTTAACTATTTAGACACTTACTTAGATTTCTACTATTAACAACCCTAAAAAACTACTTTAAATTTAAAACTAAAATATAAAGCTACTGATGTGATGTTTTATAGCTGTAATAACATAAATCTACTGTGTAAAACGAATAGAAAAAAAATAAAAATAAAAAAAAACTTATTATTTACTACTTATTACTTTAATTAAATGTAAATGGAAGGCACTGAGCCTCACGACACAGGACTCCCCTAGTGTGAGACTCAGGGTTCATTATGTATAACGAAGTTATTTTATCTACCCACTAACATTAGTTTAAACTGTAAATCCTACCTACTAACTTCAAATGTCTATGTTTGTTATGCTCAAATAAAGTTTATTATTATTATTATTAATTGTACCATCGTCCAAGTACCACAAGTTTAGGGAGGATTTCACTTCCGTAATAGCTCTGTGAATCGCCAAACTAAAAACGAGTGGTCCGAGCGGATCCCCTTGCTGTGCTCCAACTTGTGACAGAATTCGTTTATCGTTGAAGAAAAGATTTGAAGGAGAGCGATACACTTGGTGGAGAAAAGGATAGAGAGAAGGTATGTGATCCTTGGCCTCGCCCAACAGAACATCTCTCTCAAGGGTATTGAACGCGTTGCGAATGTCCAATTTAATCACAACGCAGTCCGAGTTGCCAGTATCCATTACATATGCGCGGGTGGCGTGAATAGCCGCCTCACACCCTAAGCGCGTGCCAAAACCCAACTGATGCGGCTGTAGGTACTCCGACATCTCTTCTTTCACCGCTCGACAGGCCAGTTTGGCAACCAGCCGACGAAACACGCCACCAATGGCAATTGGTCTCAACCCCCCATTCTTCTTGGTCAAAGCGCAAAGCGTCGCCCCGTACAGGTATGGACACACTTCCGGATTAATCTGACCACTAAGCATGAAGTTCGAGAGCCTGGTCAAACACTCCAACAACCGCGGCCCGTTTTCCCCTGCCGAACTCGACGTAAGTTCTTTTAGATGCGCGGGGCGGATTCCATCTAAGCCTGCCGCCGAGCCATTATAGAAAGAGCCGAGAGCCTGTGCCACCCCGTCAGCTGTTACCGTCACTGCGGCATAAGATAAGTCAGGTGCCAACGGAAAGTCAAGGGGTCGTGATGGACTCGGGTGTTTATGCTTAAGAGCTATCAGTGTCTCCGGCCCGCGCTGTGCAAAGGTGTCGTCTGACACCAGCAGGCGGACAGCTCCCCTTACATCACCCTCATGCACCTTGGACTCGATGATTCCCCGCACCGACCGTAAACTGGAGCTCGACTCTGTAATGCTACATCCATCATCAACCTGGAATGATTCGGAGGACACGATATTCGCCTTCACTTTCGCCGTCATATTCCCTTCATAGGGAGGTCCCTGGACGGAACCTTTAACGCGCTGTATGCAAATGTGAGAAGCGAACTCCAGTCCCCCGCACCGTTAGAATCCACGCACCTGTCAATGATATCACACAGTTTGCCCGCGGCCTGACACCTCACCCCCTTGGGGACATGTCGCAGCACAGGTATGCTATCCCTCAAGTGCGCTAACCTGTCCAGAGGACACTGGCGAGGAGTCAGCGGCGGTGCCTGGTGGGCCTGACTGGAGTCCACGCTGACTGGTGCGGCCTGTGCAGTGGTGGCGTGACGTCGTACGTTCTTGTGCTTACGACCTATTTGGATTTTGAGCCCATGCGCACTGAACGTTCTTGCAGATGCGTTATTTATGATGATTATAATCATAAATAACGCATACCTAAACTTCAACTTTTAACTTTAACTGGGATAGAGTTTAGGTAGGTGTTAATTATTTGTTTTTAGATTAAATTAATGATTTGTTTCATATCAGTTATAATTTACATATAAAAATACATTTAGGCTAAAAATATATTAAAAGTACTTAAAATTATATTAAAACTAATGATATCTATCAGGTGACCGGAATGCTGGCCAAAAACTTAGCATTGCCATCCAACGTGGCAATGCCGCCAGCATTCTGGCCACCTTTCCATCATCTACGGGGCTTTTAGTTTAAGTTTTTTTATTTTTTGTTTCTGTTTAAATTAATGATTTGTTTCAGATTTAATTAATGATTTGTTTCAGATTTAATTGATTGTTTGTTTCAGGCTCAATAACTTTTCATTGAGTATGGAAACTGATTATTTATCCCCCTTTCCCTATTATTACTCGATACAACAGTACAACGGAAAAACACTAGAGATACAATATAATAATAGTTGGATAAAAGTATCTTTGTATTTGTTGGAAAACATGGCAATATTTTCAACAACGTCGAAATGAGTTATTTAGAGCAGATTGGTATATCACGGTAAAAACAAACTTCATCGTAGTTCGTCAACATGTCTTTCAAAATTAAATTCTAATAAATTTTACGATAACAGTTTAAACGCTTCGTTTTGCTATGTGTTTTGTGTTCTGATATTGACAGTTACATCAGGTATAATACCACTTCCAGTGCTTTTAACTCTTTATTCCCTAGAATCCTATGTATGTTGAAGTGCACACTGGTTCACGTAAGTCCCATGTCGGATAAGCGACAGAACACGTCATGCAGAAATAGACTACCAACAATAGCATCTTTTAGGCTTTCTTGGTGTACCAGCGTACCTAATTGGCAAAATCGTAAGACGCTCAAATTCTCAATGTAAAGGTAGAATATTAAGTGCGAAAAATAATTATTTGTTTTTTTTTTCTGATTGTTTTACACCTACTTACCAATATTTAATTTCGTAATCGCAAATCATAAAAAATATTGATAACAGCATTTGTTTAAAATAAACTATCCAAATACAAATTGTTACGACTTAAGTAAAGACAAATACACTCACCAAATTGAAAGTCTGTACGACCAGCGGTTTAGGCTATGCTATGTCAGTCAGTCAGTCAGAACAGTGATTCTTAAGTATTAGATTACAAATCATAACGAATACCAAAAAAATAAAAATACACATGAATACTTAAATTACACCTTCAATTTAAACTAATAACTATGATTTAGGTAATCAAAGAATTAATTGCTCAACAACTGCCTAGCCGATGCGACGCTCGTACAAAACGCTTATCTTTCGAATCACTGTACAAACGATTCACAAATTACGGTCAAACAAAACAATAATATACTTACATACATAATAATACCTAAAAAGGGCGATTCGTCGATGACCTTCGTTTTACTCAGTCGGTATTTCGAAAGCAAATAAAAAAAAGTTAAAATATCAGTCATCAGTATGGTATCAGTAATCATCATGTAATTATCAACAGTTTTTTGGAGGGAACACGGAAAAATCATGTCGTTGCATTCTATTATTTTCTTAAACTTGTGTTTTATCGCGAATTAATGATAAAAAATGGTGGTGTTTTATTAATTGAGTGTTGAATTACATGCACGAGTGTGGGCAAGTGATATAATGTGGTGAAACATGTATTTTCGTGTTGTTTTCAAAACTCCGTAGAAGCTCATAGTAAAGTCGCCACAACTTTACTAGGGTATGACTTGGACTCGACTATGACTAAATTCGTGTGACTAACTGTGATTTCATGACATATTTGACTTGATTTTAATAAAAAAACTTGTAAATTCATAAACTTGACACTGGCAGAATGCACAACGTGCGATGCCAACAACTAAATATATATATATATATATCAACAAACACGAGCATTTTAATAATAATAATATGGTTCTACGAAATAATTAAAATTGTTATTGTAAGCAATTCGTAGCATCGTAGATCTTCGTAGCTTCGTAGCAGCCCTAATGATTTCTACGCAAAATAAGTAATATTAAAGTTTTCCTTATTTCTGGTTGTCATATCTGGGATACTCTTGAGTTTATATGATTCAATGTGTATGATACGTTAGGTAAGAAGATATTTATCTTTTATACTTTTTAATTTTGTAGCAAACAAGTCAATTTAAACTCTAAATACGAAATAAAAGAAATGGTGCTTAGAAATATTTAATATTTACCATAATCTAGCTATATAAATAACACTGTACCTACGTTTTCTGAATATAATAAAAAAAAGGTTTATTCCACTTTGTTCACCTGTTTGATTTAAAAGTTAAGTTGGCTTTGATTTTAAAGTTTTAATACATGTTGTATATGGGTGATTAAATTCCACAAGATTAATAGAAAAAGTCGCCCCTGGTCACCTGGGCGCTTTAATTCTAAGGTAAGCAAAGGACACCAAAAAATGACGAAACAAATCACCCAGGTGTTATCACTTAGGTGCAATGAGTCCGAGGTGAAATGAAGATACTTTAATTTCCCCTTTGTTCACCTGGGTGAATTCACCCAGGTGAACAAAGTACTCCCTTAGCGGGGCATCGAAATTGCTGTTACAATTTTATTCAATTGAACGGCTGTGTTGGTTCAAATAAGAGATAACGAAACCTCCTTTTATGAAGCCTCTTTTAACTTGACTTTGCATTTTGAACATAGAACGCAGTGGATATAACTGATGAGTTTTGGCGGGAACACGGAAAAATCATGTCGTGCATTCTATTATTTTCTTATGTTTGTGTTTTTTCCGAATGAATGATTAAAAATAGTGGTGTTTTATTCATTGAGTGTTGAATTTAATGCACGAGTGTGGGCAAGTGGTATAATGTGATGAAACATGTATTTTCGTGTTGTTTTCAAAACTCCCTAAACGCCCATAGTAAAGTCGCCACAATTAACCTTAACTGCAATTTTCAATCCTTTCAATTTTATATCATTATCATTCAGAATATTTTTTTATCTGATAATTTAAATCTTTATCAAACCGATTCCTGTGAGCTAGGAATCAAAATAGGGTTTCTCTAGCAGTCGATTTGCAGCACCACTCTCATTATCATTTATTTTTACTGAGTAACCGATATAATAACAGCTTTGGTTGCTCTAGAATCAACTTTTTTGACAAACTACCTAAAAGCAAAGCGATAGAAAATCAAAACTTTAATCCATAAAAAAAGGCAAAAAACAATAAATTACAATAAGCACAACAAAATAAAACAACAACAAACAACTGTTGTTGTTTTTTTAATAAAATAAAATACGGCAGCCCTACCAGTAACCCAAGTGTATCGCAGTGCTAATTGCCAATGGGCCAACAATCGGAGGGTAATCGGGTGTACAAAAGCCGCTAAACAGTTATTACCTAGTCTAGCTTTATTTCGGAGTAATTGTGGTAGGTATGCCTTCGAATCTAGAACATTCTGATGGACCTTAATAGCATCTATTAGAAAACTGACAGCGCTCTCCGGTTTCACCTGCTAACCAACAGGAATCATAATTTTCTCAGGTGATTATACTAGCTAAAGTAGTATGTCCCTCTCCCTTATCCTTTATCCATGTTGCTTCGTTGATGAGTGATAGGCGGACAGATAAACCAACAAACGTACCTTCGCACATCACGTTTACATAAAAGCGACAATAACGTTTACGATGTATTTTAATACATAAACCTTAGAATAAATATACGTCCAGAATTATAATTCAAATACAAAGCACAGCGCTCAACGTAGCATATTCGACCTAATATTAGTATGATTTGAAATGCCTATAGCTTATAAGTAAGTAAGTAAGTTCGTATAGGTTGAGTGGCCAGCCCTAGTGTCAGACTTAATGTGCCGCCCGAAGGCCTCTGACATGGCTGACGGTTGTTGTTATAGAAACTAGAACAAACAACCGCGACCAACAAGTTAACGTGTCATCCGATCCACGGTAGCGCTCATAAATAAATGCCACTCACGGTCACCCATCCGAAGACTGACCGGACCGTCCGTTGCTTAACATCGGTGATCGTTTAGAATCACCCAGACAAGCTACGCCACGAGCGCCACGCTTATGTTAATTAACCTTATAGTCTTTTTGCATATTAATGCGTAATTAGCAGTGCAATCATAACTAACCAGTCTAAATTCAGTTTATCTGTTCTAATGTGAGTTTCCTGCTAATGTATACTTATTTGTGTCTGTTAATTGTACGAATATTGAGTTAGGAACCCCACTAAATTGCAGCGGTTTGTAAGTTGAGTGAAATTAACATGGTAACGAAGCATACAGAAAAATAGTGTGTTTTAGAGTTAATGGGATTAAATACTGTGTTGCTATTTTATTCATCGTCAGCCTGGAGACGTCCACTGCTGAACGAAGGCCTCCCCCTTAGACCGCCGCACTGTACGACAACCTGCCATTTGCACCCACCGGTTGCCCGCGACATTTACAATGTCGTCGGTCCATCTATATATATAGTGGGAGGCCGCGCCTACGCTGCGTCTTCCGGTTCACGGTCGCCACTTATTAACCTTTCTTCCCCATCGGTTGTCAGTTCTTCGAGCGATGTGGCCTGCTCTGCGCCACTTCAACTTGCAAACCCTGCGAGCTATGTCGGTAACCTTGGTTCCTTGGCGAATATCCTCGTTCTGAATTCTATCGCGCAAAGTAACTCCGAGCACAGCTCTCTCCATTGCCCGTTGCGTGACTCTGAGTTTCTCTAAAAGGCCAGCAGTTAAAGACCACGTTTCAGTTCAATTTTATAAGTCAGTTTATAATATTATGTCGTAACATTACGCGAGAGTTCAATAATTTTGACTCTATTACTTAGTTTACGCCGTCTCCCAAACCGTTTCTCTGTCTTCTCTTTAACCGGAAAAAAATAAGATCTATAAAAAAATGTTGTTACATTGAAGACTAAAAGTGTAGACGTGTTTGGTATCTTGCCGGAATATTTTTAGCGTTTTTTTCTCTATTGTTGAAATAATCTAACATGGAAAAATAATATAAATATCTAGTATAAGCTAAGCTAGTACTATAAGCTATGGCCAATTATGAAACAGCATTATCATCATCAGGTGACCACAGCGTTAAGAGAACATGTAGTTAATATTCAGAATTCAGTCTTCTCCGGCTCTAAAAATGGCAGAAAACTGTGCTCTACTACCAAGCCAGCGCAGTCGCACAATAGGCTAGATGACTGATGTTTAAATCGTTGAAACCATAGCTTTGATGAAGAATTTAAGTGAATATAGCATGGTAATTGAAAACATTATTTAAATCGGTTAATAATGTTCTGATATATGAGCGTTTAAAGTTTTTGTTAGAGACAACTCTGTCCCTTTCCCACAAAACAAAAAATTACGTCACGCCTTACTTGTCAGAATATAATTTATATGGCGTCCTGAAAAGTGACGTCACGATTTGCTGTTTCGTCTCCCTGTCTAGCATGATATTAAAATGCTTATAAGTTGCTTAGTTTTGATCAGATTTTAATTTTCTTTTCATTAATCAGCTATATTTATGGGCCACATTTGATTAGGACAACAAAAAAAAACCAGTCATCTAGCCTATTATTAAGAGGCTAAATGTTATAATTTTAGTAAGCAAAGTTTTTTTTTTAATTCTTATAATTCATTATCTGTCATTGAAAATATGTATGAAATTGCAGAACAGGTCAGAAAACTAAACACAAAAGTGTGCACATAAATAAGGGTCAAAAAAGCTTTCGTTCCTGTCCCCAAAGTTATGTCCGTACCACACTCACACCCAGCCTTGCGAATCACAATCTACAGAGGTTTTTATCTAACACAACATCCAGCAAAATTCAAAATCTTTCATTACCCATAAAACTGCAGCTCCTCGTATATTGCACCAAATATGCCGCGCAATTGAACTTTTTATGTTTCGAAGCGATTGTTCTCATAAAAGTATATACATGGTTTTATAATATTGACATCCAGGATAACTGGCAAAGAGAGGAATGATGTTATTGAATTTTTACGTCATGTATCGCATTCTACGAGAAAATGTTTGACACATCACAAATTGCGAAACTTGTTGCGATGCTGTTAACGCAGACCAAATCATTTCTCATAGTATATTTTCTGGTCCGTCCGTTATGCTGGGGCCGCACCTGGGTCTCGTTACGAAGCTTCGCACAGTAGTGATACGATACGCAGACGTGACCAACCAATATCGGTTATCGTCGCGATAGTTTGGGCTGCGTAGCACGCCGGGTGGCGGTAAGTGCTGTGCAGAGTTTCAGCGCGCTAATTAGCATGGCGCGTGGTCGGACTAGAGTTATTCATATCGACTGTTATGTCCGGACTGCGTAGTGTGCGTAGTGCCTAGACAATTTGTCGAAATAATAGAGTGGAGCGTAAATATGTGGACTTGTAAGTCGTCGTCTGGCTTGGATTATTGCACCATAATTAATTGTTAAGCTTCAGCACGCATTACTTTGTCATTATAGGCGCAGTGCGCAGCACCGGTTATAAATGTAATTATCATTGGCCTTAACTTTAAACTACGGTATTATCTAGCATGTATATTGTTATAACGCTGTCGATTCCAAAAAATAATAAAATAAAAAATAAAAATTTGTATGTATACTAAGTATTTAAGTATGTATTTACGAAAAATAAATAGTATATAAGTATTCTATCAGCTATCTGGTATAATACAAGCTTTGCTTAGTATGGGGCTAGATGGCGCTGTGTGTAAAATGTCCACCAAAATTTACTTATTTATTTATTTATTGTTCACGAATAAGCCGTTACTTTTTAACTACATTGTTTTTTTATACTAGGGTCTTCTCTCCGTAACAATCATTATTTTCAGTTCTCTCTAAGGTTCCTAGACAAGTCACAATCGAGGGCACCAAGACCAAATGTCAGCTTTAGCAGCTAATACCAACTAATACAAGCATGTGGTGTCACGGTCGACGCCGAATGGTCACCATAACGATAAATAATGGGATGTGAAGCAAACGGATTTCGGGACGTGACGCCAAACCTGGATGCTCAGAATTCATTAAGACTATAAATCCTGTCACATAAACAATATTTTAGTTTGTTGAAATCTGTAACTGTATCAAATAGTAAATAGATGTGTTGTAGAGAGTCTTGGTAGATGTAGTTATCATCAGTTTATCATTAACATCATCATCAGCCCGGAGTCGTCCACTGCTGAATGAAGGCCTACCCCTTAGACCGCCACACTACGTCAACCTTCCATTTGCATTTACAATGTCGTCGGTCCACCTAGTGGGAGGCCTTCCTACGCTGCGTCTTCCGGTTCGCGGTCGCCACTCAAGAACCTTTCTTCCCCCATCGGTTGTCAGTTTTTCGAGCGATGTGGCCTGCCCATTACCACTTCAACTTGCAAACCTTGCGAGCTATGTCGGTAACTTTGGTTCTTTGGCGAATATCTTTCATTGGGCATCAGTTTATTGATTGGTACAATTAAATATCAATAGCCGTGTAAGTATACGTATCAGAAGAATACCTTTATTGTATGTTGGCTCTTTCTAAAACACATAAATGTGTACCAATACGTTATTATGTCAATAAACAATTTAATTTAGAACAAAAACATACAACGACAAAAAAAATCGTCATTCTCAAAACCTTTCACAAACTTTTGATATGGAATATCTCTATACAAATAAATACTTAAACCTATTTTCAAACTAAAGTAGGGTCGTTGATTTTTCAATAACGTCTGTATGAAGCATAATATTTACGATCCATAAACTTTAATAATACGTGTAACTTAAACACAATACGGCTGTTTTCACTTTTACCATTTAAACTATCTGCTAGATAGAACAACACAGTCTATACCTACCTATCCAATAGATAATAATAGTAAAACAATTTAGTTTCTTGCCAGTCAGAATTTAACACACGTCCAAAAAAACATGGCGAGTTACTATTAATACTATGTTATATTCGTTTTCGCGAATAAAATATTATCTAAGTACAGATAGAGATAAAGCTAAATCTCTCAACACGCTTTAGAAAATAAACGAGGACATTTGATATTTTAATTTTTCTACGCGAATAGAGTACATTGAGTTAACTTCTTCAAGAGCCAGATTATGAATACCTAGTAGCTTAAGTTAGAACCAAATTACTTATTAGCCTAATTAAGCTAGATTATAATGAACTTAGGGTGACAGATTTAAATGGCACCAAAAAAGGCCAGAATCCACGGGAGCAGAAGTAGGTTCAAGTTTAGCAAAAAATTGTATGAAACTGTAATAAGATAACTAGAAAATATAAACTTTTTTTTAATACATTCAAGTGACTAGACGAGCAAGACGTTCGTCTGGTGGTAAGCGTCACCCCTGCCACTAACAATGGCAGAGCCAGAATTGTGAACTTGCGAATACAATCCTGCGACGCACTGCATATGTCGTCACCCTGACATATTAAATGTTAAATCTCTTCATACCCAGTAATTTGTCTGGTAACATTGTCCTTCAAACCAGAACACAGTAATGCTTGCACACTACTGCTTGGCGATTGAATAACTGGCAAAGGTGTGGTACTTCCCCAGGCGGACTCTGCTGTAGAGTCCAGCCACTACAAAAACATTAAGCATTATTAAATGAAATTTCTATGATTCACAATTCAATGATTATTAATATTTACCGTGATTACGATGTGAAACGAGTTACCGATATTTTGGTGCAGATACATGCACCATGTTCACGGGCAGAAATATAAAAAAGTTAAAGCTGATAACAGTGTATTATTAAATTAATTTAACTGTTTTGCGAGTTGGTTGTTATTTTTATCGGAACAACGTGAAACATTCCTTTCTAGTTTAATTAACAACTCCGTAAATTCAAAGTTGTCAATATTCAAAGCTGTGAATTCGCACAAACAATCCGAATAGAATAGGCCCCAGCGGGGCGAGTTCTGAAAACGATGGCCTAAATTAATATTAATCTACTTTTGATCTGGATTTACATTCATTGTGTTCGAAATAAATGTGTTGATAAGTAAAGAGAAACAGCTTGAATAACATAAACAAGTAATAAATTTAATTCCAGGTTGTCAGCATGAGTTTTGTTTTGTAAGATGTTTTAATTCTAATTCAATGAGTTGGCGCCTATTTTGATCTGGGTCCTGATTTCTGAGCGTATTCTTGTTTATCTTAATAGTAAGGTTGTTTAACAGAAAAACATATAAATGTATTCAAAATACAAAAAAAAAGGCAGGCACCTAACAAAAAAAAAATTGTGGATTAGTCGATTATGGCACACTGCGTTATATAGGTAGGCAGCGAGCAAATGATAACAACTACAATCTGGTCGATTCTGACGGTTTTAGTTGACAGTTCTAAACTAACTAAAGTATTGCCGTCCTAGCTAACATGCCTAGTAAAAAAGTGACAGAAATATTTTAGTTAGTTTTGAACTGTTATTAAAACCGTCAGAATCGACCACATTATGGAATCAAATTGAGTCAATGTGGTCAATTTTGAAGGCTTTAGTTGACAGTTCTAAACTAATTAAAATATCGCTGCCACTTTTTTACTAGGCATGTTAGCTAAGGACAGCAATACTTTAGTTAGTTTATTTCTGTCAATTTAAACCTTCAAAATCGACCACATTGCTCTCTTAAAACCACATCTGTTGTTGGCGTTGTGACAACAGTCACATACATTGAATTTTTAGCCTTTTCCTCTTAACTTAGAGTTGCTATTTGTTTGAGCACCTAAAATAGGCTAATATTTTTGAATTTCAATTACGTACGACGTGCGTTTTTTTTAATCGATGTGTGCTGTTTCTTAAATGGTTTTTTTTTTAAGTTTTTATTTGATGATGGCGATCATACTCAAACTTATAAAAAATATATTTTATTTCTTTAATTGTTATTAAGTGATTTTTTCTTCATGATTGTTAGTACATTTATGCTACAGCGAGCTAGCGACAACTGAAGCAGTACTTGAGGATATAATACAACGTGTAACGACAAGGTTCAACAATTCAGTATTGTATGTATGTATCATTTACTCATCATTATGAACAACTTTTACTATGGGGCCAACTCTGAAATCGCGAAAAAAAACAGCTGTTTGATACATTTGTCCAAGGTCAATGAACTTTTTGTATGGAACAGATGATTTTTTTTTTGTGAATTCAGGTTTGGCCCCACAGTAAAAGTTGTTCATAACGATGAGTACATACAGTATTGTTGAACCTTTTTGTTACACATTGTATACCTAAAATTGAATAAACTAATCTAGTGCATAATTTTATGAACCTCAAGTTAGTACCTAACAACATTCCTCAATGTTCAGCCACACAACACCTCATTAATTTGGTTGCCCTCTGAACGCTACAGTTGACCTGCAGAAATACCTACTCGACCCTTCAACCTCCACCTTAGGACCCTAGGGTAGCCAGTATCGGTCTAAACGCTATATATGGCTGACCCAGACCAAAACACAGTAAGCAGCATTTGATGCATTTACTAAACCAAAACAGTACATTTTAAGAAATAGTTATTGTTATTACCGGGACTTAACTTGCACAAAAAAGCAATAATAATTATCCCATCCATTTTATCAGTATGTCGCAGCCGCATTGTAGAAGACGCCGTTTTACATAACGGCTAGCCGTCTCAAAAAACGGAACTGTTTTATAAAGCGGCGTATTAACGTTTAGCCGAATTGTATAACGGCTGATGAAATAAAAACCACCGCATTGTATTAGTACTTCGCCTTTTACAAAATAAGGCTAGCCATAATGATTGATCCACCGCTTTGACAGTCGAAATTCAAATTTTCTACACTCGCGGCACTATGGTGCTTTCATACCCTATACCTATAATTGTAACTTTGTCTGCTACTTACTTACCATTTTTTACCTTTTTTATCATTTTTGTTACTGTTGAATACTAAATTTTGCATTGTAAGTAACTTGAACGTATGCAATGATAATCCGGCTAAACCTTGATCCGACGTAATAAATAACGGCACAGTTTTGTAAAATGGCTAGCCATTATGTAAGACTATTCTAACAATTTGGCTGCGACAAGTATATTGCAGTCCAATCGCGTTTTTTTTATTGTAAGCCATATCTGGTAGATTTGTGAACATTGTATGATTTAGGTATAGGCAATTTAAAAAAAAACTCCTTTACTTTTAATACTGGCCACACGATTTATATCGGATTGATTCTCAGAGTGTCAGTGCAAGAGTTAATAATGTACAATTCCTATAATTATTTTAGGGCTTCGAACCTTCAGAGTGCTTCCACTGAGGCTGAGGGCTTCCAATATAAGTAAACTTATCTTTTTTGCTTTAAAATAAATAAGCGATATTTTTAAATATTCATACATAGAAAAAGATAATTCACAAGTATTTATATTTTACACTCAAATAGCATATTATTTATAATTATATCCTTTTTTTTAAACATAGGTATAAAAATGATATATTTACTTAGGGTGTTTTTGGTTATAAAAATACCGTAGGTAGTTATTATGTTTTGGTCTAGAGTAGACATATTTTACCTGTGGGTAATTTCGATTTCACTCCGGCACATTATCAACTTTGAATACGTATTGAAATGGATCTTAGGCTGTGCTGGTAGTACCAATAAACTTAGATTACATATGACAGGATGACACTTTATGTAAAAGAGTCTCTAAAAACCTATTATAGAAAATCTTTTCGTGAAAATTATAAGCAGGCTTACAGTGAACGTATTGGATATTATTTTACTCGACAAATTTACATTGTCATTCCGCTGCTGAAATTCTGAGTTATTTTTTATTTTGCTAGATTTACATACACATTACAAAACGTATCGTATTATATAATATCACTACAATAATAAACTTACAAGACATCTAATGTGAAAAAAAACAAAACATACCTGCCCAAATAAATAAATAAAAAATACAAATAATCGAACTAATAAAAAGGAAACACAATTTTCACATTTGAAAACGGCGCCTTACAGCCGCCACAATGAAACTTAAAAATATTTAAAAAAAAATATCCTATCGATATTGTAAAATTCGAAAAACTCTTTGGAGTAATAGGAGACTGAATGTATGGGACAACTTTTTAGAACAAAATAATGGAGTACTTTGCAAACAACCCAATGTATCATCTATTTAATATTAGGTAATCTCAGCTTCACTCGAATATCCGTCGATGAACATAGTTCCTCCCACCGTAACTGTCACCATAATTTACTATCTACATTTAGAGGGATGACAAATGCTGCCTCGTAAACTACGTGCATCAAATGAAGGGGTTCATACTAAATAAACAGTAAGGACATATCCTGATTTCACAAACCTACTACTGAAAGCGACACCGTTTTATAGTTGATACACCAAAAACTCGTACGAAACGGTTTGATTCCACTTTCTTTATTCGAACTGCTAAACAGTGGAATGCGCTGCCCGAGTGGGTGTTTCCCGATAATTATAATCTAAGTGTTTTCAAGTCGCGAGTGAAGCGGTTTTTTCTAGGCAAGCGTGCTCCATCGTAGACTGCATCTTCGTTTATCATCAGACGAGATGGCATTCAAACGCAAGCCTATAAACATATTTAAAAAAAATACCTACCTAATACATATTCTGTATCAAATATTATTACGAATGTGCATGGCACTCGTGCATGGTAGCTCGCATAAGTAAGTAGGTATTCTTAAAATGTCCGTCAGTTTTCGTTTATAAGTAGGTATGTAAAGATTCTCTATTCGCTTGGGGAAGTACCGCACCTTTGCCAGTCATTCAAACACCAAGCAGTAGTGCGCAAGCATTTACTGTGTTTCGATTTGAAGGGCAATGTTACGGGAGAAATTACTGGGCATCTAATATCTCAGAGTGATGAGCGCAGTGCAGTGCGACGCAGGTTTTACTTGCAAGGTCGCATTTCAAGCATTGCTACTGTTATGGGCAGGCGTGATGCTTACCACCAGGCGAACGTATCACTCGTATTGTCACTCATTTGTTTAAAAAAGTTGTCGGTCAGTTTTTGGATGGGTAGCCGCCAGTACAATTTCCAACTGAGTATGCTGCCGTCCCGTGCGTATGTCGGATGATAAATGGTCAATCCGTGTTGTTTTTCCTATGACAGGCGCCATCAATCCATCTAACATTGTTGTTGTAGAAATATAGATCAAAAATCCCCGGGACCTACACAATTTGATGTATATATTAGCCAACACATGATAGCGCCCAATAGAAAATGTCATTAATGGTCTTCCAGAAACTTCCAGAAAGAAGAAAGATTAGGCGCCCGTTGCTTATCTTTAACGACCTTTTGGGAACGCCTTAAATTTCGGACCTTTTATTCCTGCGGTTACCTGGCTGCTGCACTAACGTCTATATTCCTTACTGATTGGACCATTTGACTGTGAACTTTCTATTAAGAGTAGACAAGTTGGTCACTTCTCCTTAGAAACGCGGTAGTATTACTACCCCACTATGTAATTTTGTAGGTCCAAGACTAAGTATTATATCGATTAATCTCTTCATTATCTAGGATTATTACGAAAGTAAAAAGTTAATAAACATGAAAGTTATGAGCCAGGAAACATCTTGTATTTTAGCTCAATTTTAACGCCACATTGGACGTAAATAAATAACATAAGGTATACGAAAGCTCTAAAATAATTTATCTAGCGGCATAGTTTAGTCCATAAACATTTCAAATAACTTAAGTTGGAATAAATTAACTCAGAGTTTATTCAACCATATTACTGCAGCCAAAGGTCGACAAAGAAAATTGCGCGCTCATTTATCTTTCTTTCTCCCTTTCCCACAGTTTGTTTGATGAAGAGAGCATGCTTTTTAGCCGCGCCCACCGATGAGTTCGAGCCGTCAACTTGTCGATCCTTAAGCTGTATGGTGTAACCATAAAATGACGCTCGCATTCGCGTTAACTGAGTTTACGATGTAAAACGAAGGTGCTTCATCCATTAACTGCTCATAAAGCATTTAAGATTAGAAACTGTATGCTAAGACGGCAATTTACAGCTTGAAACGAGAATAGAAAATGTCTATTTTACATAGTCTACATCCTTTGGTATAATAATTTTATCAATGAAAAATTTACAAAAAAATACATTTATTTTAATCTTTATGTTTGAGTTCTAAGCTAATGGTACAGCAAAGAGGTTCTATGTTAATGCTTTATCAATTGACCAAGCTAAGCAAATGTTTTTGAGTGTAATAGACAGAATAACTTACATTTATTATTTTGTGTGTAACTTTTCATTACGGTTAATCTTCATAGAATTAATTAATTTTAGGAGACCAATTAACTTTTTAATTGTCTAATGGTAGACCACTTGACTTGGAATAAGAAACTGTGATAGATTAAAAGGAGACTTCGCTAGCTTGGAATCGTGAGGGTTCAAATCCTGGGCCCGTATCAATGAGCTCTTTGGGGTATTTCTATGGATTTTCATACCATTGAACTTTCAGTGAAGGAAAACTGAAAGCCGATTATGCTATCCAATCAATACAATTTTTAGATTCTCGTGGTATATGTGGAACATCATTCCACTCCTAACCAGCTAACAAGTAACAAGCTAACAAGTTATACAGAATGAAATTAAATTCATTATCAATATCTTAGGGGTCATTAAACTCATCCTAATGAACAACTTTTAATACGAAATCAACACGGAAACCGCGAAAAGAAACAGCTGCAGAATATATGGATACATTCTGTCGTGCGTAATTGCGTTTTCTTTCGCGTTTTTCAGGGTGGGTTTCTGGTACATGTTGTCCATTATGATTAGTTTATTGAGCCCCTAAGATAATGAATGCAATCTCAAACAGTTGAGGTCGCAACGTCTCAAGCGTATTACACAACAAAGAGACGTGACGATAATTACTAATTTCTAACATTACCGCAGACATTTCTAACCCGCAGAAATAAGATAGGCGTGTCTCTATAACAAAATAACAACACAACACCAAAAACACAAAAATACATTTTATCGATTATCCCATTTGATTACATAATCAGCTAGCTGTCTCTCCCCGTTATAATTATTATGGTTCAGTCACATTAGTTCCATAGGAAAGTTAATGGTGGAACAAATGCAAATGTTTTATTCGCGATAGTTCCATGGTACTAGGGTATGGAACAATTGTGAAAATGATACACTCGCAGTAGTTCCATTACAAAGTTCCATGGTGGAACATGTGACTGTTTGATTCTCAGTAGTTTCACTCGTTTATATTTTATGGTGATGATAATCACTAGTAAAATTTAAAAACAGGGCAAAAAAACCCCTAGCTTTGTCACGTTTACTGTGATTGACAAGCCATGCAGCGGCGGCAGTGAGAAAAAGTATCCAAAAATGTCTTGACGATAAAATATTCCACTTGCATAATTAATTTCATAATCGCAGGAAACATATGCGTAGAAGTATAGAGAATTAAAAAAATATATATCAATGGACATTTTTCACACAGCGCCATCTATGCGTAAAGTATCTATAAAGCTTGTAGGTACTATGGAAACCAGATAGCTGATAGAATACTTATATATAATATATATATTTTTAAATACATACTTTTAATATATACTACATCCAGACATAGAACAAACATCTATGTTCCTCACATAAATTTTTGTCCTCTGGATGGGGATCGAACCCACGCCCTACAGCTCTCAAGGCATACATGCTACCAACTGAGCTATAAAGCAGTCAAATACTTGTAAGATTGCCCGCATGGTTTAAACACTTATTTATTCTGGGCAATTAACTCGCACTAACTACTAATTTAACTGATAAACTTGACCGTAATTACGAGTAGTAAAGCTTAGTTGGCTTTAGTTACACGACCTGAATCTTGAGTTAAGATGGCTTAAATTTACTCACCACTGGACAGTGTGTAAGGCTAGCTATTAAATTTAGAGAGGGTTAGAACTATTTGAAATGGAACATAGACTAAGTATTTCGAGTAGGTTCAACAGTTAGACTAAATTGTAAACCAGAGCCGTGGCCTAATCGGTAGACCGCTTGACTTGTAATCGTGAGTTCGCGGGTTCAAACCCAGGCCCGTACCATTGAGAGTTTTGGAGTATATGTACGGGTACTTTTTTCGGTGAAGGAAAATGTCGTGATGAAACCTGTATACTATATACATCCGGAGATTAAATTGAAAGGCGTATGTGAATTCACCAACCCGCAACTGGGTCAGCGTAGTGAATATGGCCCATATTCCCTTTTCGAGGGTAGTACTAAGTCCAGCCTGAACTTAGTCCTGGGTCTGGATCTGGGTATGTCCTTAAACTGCAACCAGACCCACCGGAGGACGGGCAGCAGCGTCCTCTTGGTTAACGGTGGTGACCATTCTGCGATCCCCAAGCCGCCTGCCAAGCGTGGAGATTATGGCAACACCCCTCTATAAAGGCTGTTCGTCCAGCAGTGGACGTTTTATGGCTGACGACGACTAAGTCCAGCAGTGAACAATTAAAAAGGTTTTTTATGCTTTTAGTGTAAACCGGAGAGTTTCTTTTGCTAGGAAATATTCTAAATAGGGCCGGTTTGCTTAGTTATCTTAGAAAGTTAGATTCTTCAAGACAGCGTTGTGAAGTAATTTCTTGGAAGGCTGATGCAGTTAGTACCCTTTTTCACAAAGTACCTACACCTAAAATCAAGAAATCAATCTTTATCCTTAATTTAGTGGGACATTTAAAGAGGATTTTTAATATATTAATTAGTCGTCGGTAACGGAGACTGATTTTCTAGTAAGATATGATTATCACTTAATATTAATATTAATAAATTAATAATTAATTGTTATATCTAAGATAAAGAGATAAAATATTATACAATGTTGTAAGATCGTTAATTTGTCGACCTATACCAAATTACTTAAGTACTAAGTTTTGATATAAGTATTATATTATTACGGTGACCGAACGACGATGAGTACACTCAAGTTGGCTTCATTCGGGTTAATGTTTTGCCAAATGTACAAATTCGACTGCACTGAACACTGATATTTTTTTAGTTATTCTAGATCATATTTCCTATTTGGCTATTATTTCGAAAACACGTTTGCGAATAATTTTCTCGATAGAAAAAAATCGTAAAAAAACCTCAAAAAATAATTTTATGTGAATTTTTCTTTGTATTTTTGTATGAAATTTTTATTTGAAGATACATGAATAAAATTAGTAAAGGTTATGAGTAATATCTTGCTATTGGACTAGTTTTTTTCTTACGTAATAACTTTATTGCAATTAATTATTTTCCATACTGTACTAAACGTGGCGAAACCGCGCCGGCTTCTCTGTTTTATCTATGTAATTAGACAGAGACAACAGACGCGCGGAGGATCAGCTATTGTCAGCTTCTTAATCCGATTATACCAACATAATTAATGCATTATACTTACCAATGGACTATGAAATGAGACCGCTAATCAATTATTTTATTTTGTGTATCTTCGCATAGGTAATATAAAATGAGTAGGTAAGATAATTATGTTCGGAGATATTTACCATTGTAATAATAACATTAGGGTAGGCTATGACAAACTTGGCTGGTCTTATGATATTCACAAATAAACAACTTCGAAGAATTCCTAACTTTTTGCACTTGGCAAAGCATCGACACATAAAAGATTAAAGCCCAAACTTGGTGGTCCTATTATACGTTTGACTGATTCCGATTTTACTTAATAAACTAAGTGCGCCTACTCAATAAGGAAAGTTATATTACTTTTGTTGGAATTCATCCCAGTTCTTGATTAGCTGTAGTAATCTATGACTCTAACAGATCCGGCGCTAATCGGATTTGGCTAATTCAATGCCTTGGGACGTTCTGTGTAACTAGGTTTGAAGAAAGATCCGATGTGCCTAACTCACTTCGAGGAAATTGTTTCATAGGTACGTAACATTATAAATGTGAAACTCCTCCAGTCTGACCTTCAACTTGTTTTTCTGTGTCGCGCTGTTCGTTAATAATCAGGTAAAAAGCAGCGATGGTGATAATGGAATGGACGAGCCCAGCGCTTGCAAATCGATCAAAATTAACAAGACAACACAATCAAGCATACCTAGCTAAAAGTATGCATATTACATATGCCGGAAAATAGAGATAGCGAATCTAATTACTGCATGACAAAAAGGGAACACATGTATACATGTATTAGAAGTTTGTATATTATCGGATCGTACGGCTCGCATGTCGCAAAGTATGACTAAAGCGAGTGGAGAGCCGTCGCTCAACATTATTATAGTCTTCAAAATCCGTGCGCTTATTTCCCGTCCATTCATCTTATCATTGTCGCTGGTAAAAAGTAGATAAATACGGATCAATCTCAGTAGATACAGGAGCCAGATCCACGACGGATCTAGTGAGATTTTATTTTCTCATTGGATTTATTTTCAAAGATGTGATACAAAATGTATCTGAAGGGATTTGTTTGTTCTCGATAGATCAATTTTAATTTAAAATTGATCTATCGAGTAAAAAAAATTTTAAAAAGTATTAAAAAAAAAAAAAAAAAATTTTTAAATTATAATGGATCTAGTGAAATATGTTTTTACCATAAGATACAGTTTTGAAATACCAACCAATTATGAACAATAACATAAAAAAAACAACAGACTTGGAGCTGGATGACATTTCATATTTCCAGTTATTTTGATTTAAAAACCAAGCTACTAAACCGGTTTCGATAAAATTTATATGGTGGTTCCATATAAATTTTATCACCTACCAAACAAATAATAATCATCGAAATCGATGCGTGATTAGCGGAGTAATTACGTAACATAAGTAGAAAAATAATAAAAACATACAGTAGAATAATAATTAAGCACCTCTTTTTTTGAAGTCGGTTGAAAAGTAAACCACAAAATCAAATTCACGGCTCACGTCTCATCCCAATGCTCGAATGTTATCCCACACAAATCGATTCATAGCCGTCACGAAACATAGATAAAACTTCAGATCTTTAAATCATACAATATCTCTTGCAACACTGTAAAAATCCTGCCAAATACGTACAAAGCATCGACACGTAGAAGCCGATCGTAAACTGTTAATAAAGAGTCCGTTCCACGTCGCCACTGAATATCAGAGAAAGCTTTTCCAGTCCACACTGTTCTGTTAGTATCTGTCATGGAGGTGGCTGTAGCGTATTTACATGGTACGATACGATAAGGATCTAGTCGTCTGGTTCCCTTAGTTTTGCTTAGCTTGGAACTAGATGGCGCTGTGTGAAAAGTCCACCAATAATTGACCACACGAAACGAAGGTCTCTGAGTATAAGGGGGACAAGTTTGCCTTTGTATTTAGTATATTTGTTCGACGATAACTTGCAAATCGGTGATCTGATCTTTATGAAATGTTGTCAGCAAGTAGTTCGTGCAAATACATTTAACCAATTCGAATATGAGCCAAATAGGTCAAGGGGCTTGGAACATAAAGAGGTTGCGAGGTCTCAGTTCGTTACGAATAGTTATTAACTTATTTCCAGTAATTAGTTTTTATATTTACAGAAAATGCAGGATTCACAGTATGTACTACGAATAAATATTAATTTTGTGGTGTGCAAGACGTGGTAGAGAAGTAGAGAGTAGCCACTTCAAGTACTCGATGCTCCCATTATACCAGCAGTGATTGCATCCGTAACCGTAACATTTATATTATGACTATTAATCTTTTGACGAAACGTTTTTTTTGTTAGTTTTTGGCATCGCACGTTGTGCATTCTGCCAGTGTCAAGTTTATGAATTTTTACATTTATTTGTTCTTTATGTATCGTATGTTCGTTATTTATTTATTTTATCATCAAGTCATATAAGTCATGAAATCACAGTAAGTCACATGAAATTAGTCATAGTCGAGTCCAAGTCATACCCCAGTAAAGTTGTGGTGACTTTACTATGAGCTTCTACGGAGTTTTGAAAACAACACGAAAAGACATGTTTCACCACATTATATCACTTGCCCACACTCGTGCATGTAATTCAACACTCAATGAATAAAACACCACCATTTTTAATCATTAATTCGCGAAAAAACACAAGTTTAAGAAAATAATAGAATGCAACGACATGATTTTTCCGTGTTCCCGCCAAAACTCTGACGAAACGTTGTCTTTAAGTCTTGTATACTTTAGTATCTATGTAATGTACAACAGAATCCATTTTGCGGCTTGGTAAGTTCAATATTTTATCCTAGACCACATCGTTGGTTAACATCAGGCAAGATGTGGTGAAATGAAAACCTATTTACAATAACAAAAAATGTTTTGTATGAATTTCATTCAACGCCTCATGTACGCAGTGCGGATAAAAGTGTAAAATTTACATTTGTGTTTTGGTTGATATTGACTGTTTAAGTGATTTTAGTTCCAAATATGCAATAATTAACCAATTACTTACCTAATACGGGGTTAGTTCCAAAATGCGTACATTGTAAAACGTGCATTTGGTGCGAACTAAGCATTTCTCAATTAGTGCACTTTCCACAATAATAGGGTAGATGACTGATGATCATATCGTTGATACCAATAGCTTTGATGAAGAATTTAAGTAAAGATAGTATGTTTATTGTAAAAATAATTTAAATCAGTTAATAATGTTCTGATATATGAGCGTTTAAAGTTTTTGTTAGAGACAACTCTGTCCCTTTCCCTCAAAACAAAAAATGACGTCACGCCTTACTTGTCAGAATAGAATTTATATGGCGTACTGAGAAGTGACGTCACGATTTGCTGTTTCGCCTCTCTGTCTAACATGATATTAAAATGCTTAAAAGTAAGTTGCTTATTTTTGATCAGATTTTCATTTTCTTTTCATTAATCAGCTATATTTATCCCATAAACAACAAAGGACAATAGGACAATTAAAAAAACCCAGTCATCTAGCCTATTGTATCTCTCTTATAAAGCGCTCATCTTATCGGACCCGTTTCAAACATCATTCATTAAAGTACGGGGCTAGGCCGTACTTTAATTATTACCTTCGTCTAGGAAGTTTCTTACTCTATATCTCAGTAATAACGTGCTTATGTTGGTTACCTACCGAAAAAATATACTGTAACAGACTTCTTTTAAAATAAACATATTCATCCTTTTTTTTTACACGGGAATACTCACGTTTAATTAAATTGGATACTCTGACTATAGTTTCGATCACATCCGGTGACCTTTTTCAAAGAGTGAAAACAGAGCCCGACGCGCGTGCAGCTACGTCCAGCTTAGCACCCAAAAAAAATGTGACAAAACCACGTCAGTTTTAATAATAAAATATTCTTCCTTATTAATAACGTAGAATAACCACGGAATAATAGTTATAATACTATCTTTCTTTTTCTTTCTTTCAAATTTATTATTCGGTGGATACAACAGACGGATTAACTATTCCGATGCAGCTCCGCGTTTATTAATAGGAGTAATTGATAGTAAAATTATAAGTACACTATACACAATACACAAGTGAGATCTAGACGCCATCCTGAATTTTAAGGACTCATCTATTACTTTAACTCCAATGTCGGATCGTATACTATAAAAATTCAAACAATGCTCTACAATACCAGTGACCGCCAAGCTATTTTGAACACTGTTGCTACAAAATAAGGTACAAATCGCCGTTTTACCATGTAATTCACTATCGTGTCTCTACACACGTGCTAATGAGCTACTACTGGCGCTGCTTAAAAATATAACTGGGTTTCATCTTCGTTATAATGTGCAGTCTCTCACTAGTCGGTCGTGGTAGAAAAGATTGGGTGAAATAAAATATTTTTGTCTGCGCTCAGCATTCTAAAAGGCTTTCATGGCTGCACGTATTACTTATTTTAACAAAATGGGTGATACTTTAGTGATGCGACAGTTTACCGCGGTTCGAATAGCCAAAATATAAAAAAAGCAATAGGCAGCGAGTTAATGCCTTATTATGAAATGCACAATGAATTAGGGCCAGGATATTCCATTGTATCTGGAATATCCTGGCAAAATCAATGTTGTGTAGTCAAGTTACTATATTATTTAAGGCCAAAAATATTGTTTTATCACATGTTTTCAAGAAGAGCTACTTTGTTCCTCGCAGACGGCAAACATTGCTCTTTTTATCCCTAGGGACGAAAAGAGCCTCATTAAATTTCTTTTATACGTTCAAGTGACGAGACGAATGTGGATATTCTTAGTAAAAGTTCCAATCACCAAAGAGGTTAACCATCATAATAGGCTAGATGACTGGTATTTTTTTATTGTCCTATTAAAATGTGGCCCATAAATATAGCTGATTATTAAAAAAAACAAAAAAAACTGATCAAAAATAAACAACTTATAAACATTTTAATATCATGTTAGACAGAGAGGCGAAACAGCAAATCGTGACGTCACTTCTCAGTACGCCATATAAATTCTATTCTGACAAGTAAGGCGTGACGTCATTTTTTGTTTTGTGGGAAAGGGACAGAGTTGTCTCGGCAAAAAACTTTAAACGCTCATATATCAGAACATTATTAACCGTATAAAATTATTTTTTCAATAAACATACTATATTTACTTAAATTCTTCATCAAAGCTATTGGTTTCAACGATTTAAACATCAGTCATCTACCCTATTGTAAGAGCATGTACCTACAAATATAACACGCTGGGCTGTATGATGGGTACTATTCTTATTCATAAATTGCACTTACTTATTTTCTAACAGCGGGTGATAAAAAGTAGAGTGTCCACCTCGGAATCAACACTATTTAAAGCTCGAGTACTTTGAATGCCTCGCTGCGCTCTGGATTCAAAGAAACACTCTCGCCTTAAAAATAGTTGTTTGCTCTCTTGGTAAACAATATTCTATGTATATCACGTTCGTTAGTTACCTGGTAAAGTCAAATCGTACAACCAGTATAATAGGCTAGATGACTATAGTTTTTTAAATTGTCCTGTTAAAATGTGGCCCATAAAATATAGCTGATTAATTAAAACAAAATTAAAATCTGATCAAAAATAAGCAACTTATACGCATTTAAATATCATGCTAGACAGAGAGGAGATTGTGACGTCTCTTCTCTGTACGCCTTATAAATTATATTCTGATAAGTATGGCGCACAGAGGCTTGACGAAGTTTTTTGTTTTGTGGGAAAGGGACAAAGTTTTCTCTAACAAAAACTTTAAACGCATAAATATCAGAATATTAATAACCGATTTAAATTATTTTTTCAATAAACATATTATATTTACTTAAATTCGTCATCAAAGCTATCGGTTTCAACCTCAGAAAAGCGAAGGCCCTACTCTTAGGTGTTCTCTCCAGTGGTGTCAACGATATAAACATCAGTCATGTACCCTATTACTTATTTCAATTTGTGATTAATCTCACAAAATATAGGTTACAAAACATCATCCTGTGACTACATCTAACTAATACTGTAAATTGCAAGGCATCAAAAGTCTGTGTCTGCGCAATTTTAAAACTACCATCATGCAGGGTAACGACACACTCGTGAGCTCTTACAAGGTAGATGGTACTTTGTAATGGGATTCTGTACTGTGAAGTGTAGTGTAAAGGGTTTATGCCAGTAGACACTCACAGCCCGTAAGTACGGCGACGTGATGGGACCCTTTAGGGAAACGATGTTTATTAGACAAGATAAATCTCTGGGTGTTTATTATTTTGAATTGAGAACAACAAATATAAATTAAATTTATTCCCAATGGTCTATTTAATGACTATATTTTGGTGTTGAAAGTTAGGGTGCGAGGTACTGTGTAGCATGACAACATTTCAATTTACTAGATAGTCCAAGGTAATTAATTAGCTAGATTAGTATTACTAGATAATTAGATCAAATCGTTATTATTTTATTTTTTTGAATATTATTAGTTATTTGGCTACGTGTTTAACCACAACTCACATAATGCCATTTGAAGTTGTAGTCAAAAATGTCTAGAATATGAACTAGCTCACAGGTTAGACTGCTGGAACACATATTTAGCTGATTAGCAAATATTTTTTTTACTTGTGGATAGGTTTGCGTTTATCCGCTCACTATATAGCCTGATGTCAAGCGAAGATGCGGTCTACAGTGCAGCACGCTATAGTGGAGCACGCTTGCCTACAAGAAACCGATTCACTAGCAACTTGAAGATACTTAGAGGTGGCAGTTTTATAGCCAGCTGAGTAGGTACTAAAAATACACAAGTACTCATAATAATAATTTTACTTATTAAAAAAAAAGCAATGACATTACATTAATATTTTATAATGTGAAAAATTGCGCACAATGTGTACAAGCAAGAGTGCGCTATTACATTTTTTAGTTCTTCGCGCTAAGCTTAGCACATTTGATTGAAATACTCTATGTGACAACCCTTTAGCAGGCGAGGGCCACTCAATGGCAAAATAAGGTAGATGCGAGCCGCACTTGTGCATAATTTTGATAAGCTTTTCTATCAGGTAATATTAAAAACTCAAAAATAAAAATTGTAGATTCGACGTCAACGGCAAATAAATACGGAACTATTACATACATTCACAAAAGAGTCGCGCTCCGCAAGGGAGATATTTCTAACCAGGAAAAATACAACTAATTTTAATTGAAGATTTTCTGTTTAGATAGCCACACTAACTTCGATTAGATACTACAAATATTTCAATAAGTACGCAAAGTACGTAGATGCTACATAATAGACCGCTACCTAACCAAACGCAATTAAAAATAATGCCTACTCATTACGTACTTACACAACCATACCACACACTAAGTTCTCTAACAAATACAACTGCTCGCAGAGACAACACTAAACTATATGATAACAGTAATCTACGGGATAAACCCGGTATAGAGGATAAACCTACGCTTATTCGAGTTTCTGATTAATGTCACCGTGTGCCATCTATTCAACGTAACCTATGGGTTTAGTTTAATCAAACCGAGCACTGAGTGCATGTGATGGGCGTCAGACAATCGATTTCAGACCCAGTGACATGCTATTTTAGACGATTTAGTCAAACCAGTGCGTGTATACCTTTCTGCATGTCGCTAATTTGGCGTGTTTGTATAGCTGATTTCTTTGACGAATTTGAGAAAATAGATAGATAGATAGATATATAAACTCTTTATTGTACACACCAAAATCATTAATAACAGTCATGATGATCACAACGGAAAATGAACTTAGCACTAGTAACTAGTGTAGTACTAGTGTAACAGTTGGCGGCCTTATTGCTAAAAGCGATCTCTTCCAGGCAACCTTGAAAATAGGGATTTTTATAGAATTTTATCGATTTAAATTTATCGGTCGCTAGGAACGGTACTCGCCCAGCAGTTGCAAAAAATGTTAGAATTCATTCCGGTGCCGGTAATATTTTGATAAACAGAAAATGGGACAAAACAAGAAAATTATATTATATAAATATTAAATATGTATTTGGGCTGAATCCGACATAAAATGTAGCTAAAATGGAGGTATATCTCATAGTGAACCAGTGCTGGTTGCTGTTTTAATACCACTATGAGTAAAATGATAAATTACTGAATTATGTAACCTTGTGTGTTACCTGACTCAAACAGTTAGTTCAGTTACAAATTCCACTTGTAGACACTCATCCGAAGACTGGCTGAATAGTTCCTTCTTTCATTTTTTATAGGTAGGTAGGTATACGAGACAATAATCGCATAAAACAATGTTTTAGTCAGATTTAAAACTCAAACAAGCTTTTGTTGATAGTTGCAAACAAATTGGGTGTTACCCTGAAGAAGCAACGCACTGACTATACATAGTTTACATACTATACTAGTTTTAGTGGTCTATATAATTAAAGCGGCCGTGACTTCTTACCTGCAAGAGGGTACGGTTGCTTGTTTGCCATTTATCCTGCAAAAAAGGTCGTTCCCAACTCTATCACTAGGACTAGGCCAATCATCCTTTTTAATAGTCCACTGCTAGACTTAGGACTGCTTCGAGGATGGCCTCGAAGGGCATCGTCATCATCATCAGCCTGGAGACGTTCACTGCTGAACGAAGGCCTCCCCCTTAGACCGCCACACTGTACGACAACCTGCCATTTGCATCCACCGATTGCCCGCGACTTTTACAATGTCGTCGGTCCACCTAGTGGGAGGCCTTCCTACGCTGCGTCTCCCGGTTCGTGGTCGCCACTCAAGTACCTTTCTTCCCCATCGCCCTCGAAGGAAGAATGGGTTATATTTACCACACTGGCCCAGGGGCCTTATTTTTGAATCGTACGCAAGCGTAGCGCATGCGAAAGGAGCTGACCTTCGAACGATACTGTTTGAATAAGGTTCAATATCATTTGAAAGTCGGCTCCTTTCGCATGCGCAACTTTGCGCACGATTCAAAAATAAGGCCCCTGTTGCGGGTTGGTGAATTCACATACGTCATTGAATCTCTTCCTCTGCACGTATGTAGGCTATCTCACGATGTTTGCCTTCACCAAAAAGCCAGTGCTATGAGTATCCGTACATAAACTCCAAAGACCTCATTGGCACGGGCCTGAGCTTAAGATGAGCTTACCCATGACCTCACGATTAGAAGTCAAGTGGTCTATGGACCAGGATCAGAGCAGTTTCACTCCCATATAAAACCCGTCTAATCGTAATAAACAACAATGACATATTCAGTGTAAGCTATAATTTGTACTTTATTTGTTTATGACAGTGATCGATTTTCTACTGTAGCGCTTGGCTCGTTGACGTCATTGTGGCTCCCACCGACTGCGCGCCTCAGACCTGCGACATCTACACTACACAATACGAATAGAGTACAAATTAACATGCACTGAATACCTACGACATGATTGTAGCAATACTTACAATACAATACAATACATCTTTATTGTACACCAACAGTAAAAGATCTTAAAAACGAATAATACGTACATACATCAGCAGTGCAAGGGCGGTCTTATCACCTTAAGTGATTTCTTCCAGGCAACCTTTGTATTTGTGGTTCACTATTTTTAAACATTTATTCTATGGGAGTGAATTTTATGTCACACGTACATATCAGCTAGAAGACGTTCACTGTTGGACGAAGGCCTCCCCCTTAATAGGGAGGTTAACATAATCCCCACGCTTAGCGGGCACTTGGGGATCCCAGAATGCGAATGTGAATTTTCACTACTCACTATGTTTTCTGTGTTAGAACTGCTAGTATATCTACCGAAACTGCTTAATACAACCTTCAAACAAGTACTTAGATAATTTATGCAATCGCACGGATCGTAATATGCCCTATGCTCCAAATCCAAGGCAAAGCTGGTCACGAATGTTAGCCTTGCTAAATTACACTTGGACTGGTGTTTGCTCCGGTCGCAATACAAGCTGTGCGCCTAATCGACCTCTACATCATGATGGAAGGTACCTACCTAGAAACTGTGTGTACTTTAGAGGCTTATATTTTATCGTAGCAAATATTGATTGTTGGAAACAGTCTGCGAACGGTCTTGTTGGAACGTTCCTAGTATTTTAGAGGGTTATAGGCAAAAACAAGTAAAAGAATAGTGGAAATATTTATTTTAGTTATTTGTTGCCTATAAGCTGTTTAATAGTTAATTTTAAAACTATGTTAAGAGATCGTTCCAAAATAAGTAAGATACCTTTATAATGATATGACAAGATAACTAGCATAACTATAAAAAGCTTTTTACAAAATTTTGTAAGACGGTACAAAAATAATGATATAGGTACTTATCTAAATATTTATTGACGATATTTTTTACTAAAAGCTCAAAATAAAACTTAAAAATAAAGCGTATTAATTTAGAAGTTCCCCCGAACTCCCGAAGGTCATGAGAAATAAATTTAAAAAAGTTTCAAAATAAGCTTATTTTAATGATGTGATACTGAGATGATGGGACCTGGTATGTCCTAAAACCAAATCCAGATCGCAATGCAGTACAGCGCAGGATTTTGTTCGCAAGTTCGCAATTCTAGCACTACTACTGTTAGTGGCATGCGTGACGCTTACCACCATGCGAACGTCTCGTCACTACATTGTATAAAAAAAACTATGAATAGATTTCACAAACAAACACTTCTAACTTCTCGCTGTTACACATTTCTAATTCAAAAAGCAACCTGCGTCACACCCGAGGCGACTTATAGTTGTATCAAAACTATTTTGCTCACAATATTGGATCCCTGAATACATTATGCTAAGTGAGAACCTCGATCCGTTTATGCATACTCGTAATAAAAGACGTGGCGGGAGTCTGTCTGTGCATGTTGGATTAAAAAATATCTGAAATTTACAAAATACCTTACGGTACAAAAGTTATCTGCATAATCATGTGTGAACGTCTGTTCTTTTTATATTTGACAACCAGGTTAAAGAATAACCACTCTGAAGGTGCGACATGTTGGTCTTGTGTAAGTAATTGATGTTGCCATTACTGAAAATGTAATTTGTAAAGTATGCCATGCGATATTCGCGGGCATCACGCTGAGTTGGGGCCGGCTTATGGCAACAGGTAAATCAAATTTATTTTTATTTTTATGTTTTAATTTCCGTGTTCAATGTGATTGTTGTTTATACTTTTTTGCCGTAAATAAACTATTGTCTATTGTCTACTTTGTAATCTCAGCAGGTAGTACCTAGGTACTAAGCACTTCTATAGTATTAAACTACTGCTTAGTGTTTGTTTTTTCTCAGTAAGTTTAACAATCATGGGATTGTTCCATGGTACAAACTTCTTTTATCAAAGTATTTGTATTCTTTTTTTTTTGTAACCGGCTTGTTAAACCACGCAAACTGGTTCAAATTTAATACAACCTTACTGTTTATAAATTGCATGTCTAATTTTTGTACAGAGGGATAGGTAAGTGTATCATACATTTACCTAACCTTACCTTACACATACTGAACCATGGGAACTAAAGGAAAATAACATTTCTAGATTTGATACCGATCTCCTCCTGTCTCTGAAAATCAGCTAGATCTATTTAGATACTGTGTTTGGACCTGGGTATGTCCTAAAACTGCATCTAAAATCACCAGAGGACAGGCAGCAGCATCCTTTCGGTTCATTATCAGCCAGGAAACGACCACTACTGGACGAAAGCCTCTCGCTTATTAGGGAGGGGTTGCCATCCTTCTGGTTAATGGTGGTGAATTTGGGAGAATATGCTCCGATCCCCAAGCCGCCTCACAATAATTGGAACTATGGCTTAAAAAAGCTTATGGCATTAAAAGCAAGTAATTATCGGTACGGGGTTGTGGTCCAACTACTCTGTCCAACCAGTTGGTCTACGGGCTTTCACTAGGGTTATATATATTTTTTTACTCAGTATGCAGGGTTGTTACGAGTCGTTACTCGGATTGAGCAAATCAGTGGGCCCCATCATACAGGCCCGACCTAGTTTGGAGCCCACAGGAAAATCCGGAACCGAAATAGTTAAAATGCTATTTATCTTATGTTCATCTATCACTAAATAAATCATTTTCATTTAAAAAAAAGAACCATTTTAGTTAGAACTTTAATCGACCTCAATTTGGACAAGTTAGTTTGTTCGACAAGTCCGTCAATGTCAAACTACCCATAACCGCAATGTTCTATTAAGATAGAACGTCCTTCTTCCCTCTCATGTCTCCGAACTAGACGTCGTTAGTTTTAATTCCATCCACGCGATGCCACACCGACCCAACTCATAAGCCTTTCCAGAACTTTCCCGACGTTAAAATTGAGCCTTAAAACCTGTTTCCACCTTGGAAGATGAATTAGGAGAATGTAATAATTCTGATAATATTTCCTCGATGTTCGCCAAGGATTATTTAGATGAGACAGTGATAGGGATGTTTATTTTTTACTAATTTTATTGTTACCATTATCAAAAAGTTTCGTTATTTTGGGTAGTTATTACGACCAAAATGAAGACGATTGAAGATACATTTTGGATGTAGTACATGAAGAGAACATGGGTATGAGCAGTGACAATGATAAGATGAATAGACGGGAAATAAGCGCACGGATTTTGAAGACTATATGTTGAGCGCCGGCTCTCCACTCGCTTCAGTCATACCCAAAGAGTAAAGTAATATACAGGGTCATACTCTGCCTTTGCAACGTGCGAGCCGTACGATACGACAATACAAACTTCTAATACATGTAGGTACATGTGTTCTCTTTTTGTCATGCAGTAATTAGATTCGCTATCTCTATTTTCCGGCAAATGTAATATCTCAGGGTGACGAGCGCAGTACAGTGCAGCGCAGGATTCTGTTCGCAAGCTCACAATTCTGGCACTGCTACTGTTAGTGGCAGGCGTGACACTTACCACCAGGCGAACGTCTTACTCGTCTCGTCACTAGATTGTATAAAAAAAATATCCTCAATGTCCTCTTACCTTATACCTACATGTTTAGAACAATTCGAAAAAATATATTTTTTCAATTATGAATTAGTGATTCATATTGAGGTAGGCTCATGATTATGAATCCGTATTTTTATTTATTTATCAAAGTGATTTGAGGAGACACAAATATTGGGTAGTTTTTATCAGGTATTTTTCACATCCCTAACTGCATGAATTATTGTAGATAAATCAAAGCAGATAATAATTTTCATCAGTACTTATCCTCTCCAGACAACTAAATCAGAGTCTACGCTGAAACTGTACCTCTAGAAGTGTCCGTGGCGAATAAAAAAATTGTATCTGTATAAAAAGTTTTGAGAAATGTTCAGGACTTGAAGTCGTAAAGTAACTGAGTTTTGAAATTTGCGTATTTCGCACCAAGATTGAGATAAAGCTAGCAAAACTCTTTAAAAGTTCGGGTAGATCTTTCTTGTTACACGTTAAGTCGGTAATATTCAAGTTTTAAGAAATGGAAGGAAACATATTTTCGGGTTTATTTCTTAGTTAATTATTTAAACACTTACCTAATAACATGAATACACCATAACTAATATTCTTCCCCTGGAGGTCTTTTGTGATTTTATAAAAGCGTCTTCCATTAAACTTATTTGATAAACGAACATAACACAATAATGAACTCAAAAAAAGCGGAAAATAACGTATTCTTGCTTTTTAGGGTTCCATACCTCAAAAGGAATAAAGGAACCCTTATAGGACGATATATACGTTGTCCGTCTGTCTGTCTGTCTGTCTGTCAAGGCTCTTTTTCTCTGGACCGCGTGGAGATATTAAATTGAAATTAATATCAAATACGTAAGTCTACGATCCCTTGGTGCTGTAAAAAAAACAAACTTCTAAGTTGTAAAAATAAAAATGATGAAATGACGGCCATTTTTCGAGTTTTTATTGGAGTGAATTAAATCAAAATTCACAACTTACTTTCCATTGATCCAGACTCGTGAAATTTGGTAAGAAGCAAGGTCTTATAACAGTAGTTATGGGAAAATCTGAAAATTTATAATTTGTAGATAATTATATCGTCATTTCTCAAGCCAAAACTTAAATAGTTATTTTGTTTGTTTCTTTAGTTCTCAAAATAATAACTAGACGGCGTTTCCGGGTGTTAAAACTCGCAAACATTTGGTTCGTCGTTTTTAGATTGATTCCATGGCAACCGGTTTCTGCATATAGCCAGACCAATTTTCCTTTACAGATGAGCGTGTGAGCCACCATCGTAATTTTTGAACAAAACTTACAGGTGCTATTGCATTCTTTTAAATCTTCCATTTTACCAATACTACAAAATAAGTTTGTAGGGCTATACAAATTTAACTCTTTAGAAGAGAGGAGTTTCTCTTTAGTTTTTAGCCTTTTGTTACCTCAATGTTTCCCTTATTATTAACTAGAGAAAAGTTTTTCACATTGTATAAACCTTTTCCCAAGTAGGTATCAGTGTCCTTCTTTTTGTTTCTTAATTTATGGCATCGCACTTTGTGTATTCTGACAGTTAACAAGCATTATACATTTTCAAGTTATTGACAGCACATCAAAAATAAATCATTAAAAACAGTCACAGTGGAGTCCAAGTCATGCCCTACTGCATAGGCACAGACCCTAGTGTTCGTTTGTGGCGACATTACTTTGAGCTTTTTCGGAGTTTTGAAAACAATAAAAAAAGATATAATGTTTCCGTTCTCACCACATTTTTTTTTAATTTCGCTGTTGGCGTATTGAACGAAGTGGAAATTCTTTTAGGGTTCTGTACCCAAAGAGAATTCAACTGTACCCTATTATTAAGCCGTCTACCGTGTATGTCTCTCTGTCCATCTGTCTTTCCGACATTTTTTTAGGTCAGTAACCTATAATCTCGTGAATCGTAATAGATAGCCGGTTGAAATTTTTAGAGAATATTCGTTACTATCGCGGATTATCTAGTACTTGTGTTGTGTCTACGGGACCCTCGTTGTCCGAGTCGCAAGAACGAGTCACACTTGACGGCTTTATTTTTTACGTTCTCTTGAAGAAACCATGATACAATAAATAGGAATGTAGGCAGGTAGGTAGGTATTTAGTTATCATCTTTCCCCTTCTCTGCATCCTTTATTAAGAAAAGGACCTACAAGAAGAATAGCAAAAAAATGGCGTGGGCTGTAATGAGTAACATTTATTTATCTTGTCAGATCATGGCAAGAAAAACATATGTTGATATCAGACACAATTCTTCCATTCCAAATGAAAATGCTTTCCATTCTCATCGCGTTTTAACTGCACAATGTAATAATACATTAATAACATTTAATAGATGTCCAGTATTTTGGCTCGCAGCCAAAACAAAACAATTCTTAAATTTCACAAACATTGTGGTTGGATTTATAATTATTTATATCGCTATCAGTCGTAGCTAAATAAAGGATCGCTTATTGGCCGAAGGAAAACACTAGCCTACAAGAACAACCTAAAATATTTGCAACGTTGTCTGGGACAAGTCGACATTTCTGTCAGTCATATTTCGGCAAGCAGATATTCTTACATTTGTTCTGGATTGCGGAGACATGTCTTCAAACGAATGCAGTGTGGTCTCATGTATAAACATGAAGTAGCTTAAGAATAGTTTATCCATCATTTGGAGTTACAAATTCAAGAAAAGAATAGTCAAAAGACGGATGAACTATTGCGTTTAATAATAAGATCACATATTTAATCGAAATGTTGATGTTTAAAATTCTAACTGGCACTGAACTGTTATCTTCAAGCGTGACGTTATCAGGCGAACCACTTATTTTTACACTCAGTAAAGTTACCTAATACGTAAACATATTTTTTTTGTTTTATTTAATGGTAGTCACATAATTAACTATATATTGGGAACTCACGTGATTAGAAAAAATGCTTGCCCAACTGTTTTTTTTTATAGTAGAGTTTTCAAGACAAAATTGTTTTCTACAAAAATGTTGCTGCTACTGCGCTCGAGTTTAATTTTCGTCAAAAAGTTTAGTGTTTAACGTTACACCAAGCAAAAGTCTTGTTATTTAAAGACGCCCTAAATAAAGATGAGCAAAGAAAAGGCTAGTGATTCCTGAAGGAAACTATTCGTTTCCTTTTCTAGTAATCGATTCAAAAATCCGGCCCATTTGGCCTCTTTCCATGTCGTTAAGGGTTAGTGATTTATCGTTATAGGTCCATTTGTTTTTGTACTATGAATGTAAATCCAAAAGATAAACCAATAGATAGGAAATGATAGGAAACGCCGCGCTATGAATACCTACTTATGACTTGTTCTGTATCCGTCATACTGAACGTATTTATTTGTTTGTTTGAATATCGAATAGTCGTTTCCACTCGTCTCGCACTTCGATTGTTAAGCGAATATGAATCATGATGAGAACCTTTGTTAGTTCAGTCGTAAACAGAGATGAGTTGGGAGAATGTAGCGCTTTATAATAGTTATTTATGATACTAGTGCGGTAAGTTACTCGTGACTATGGTAAGCCCTCGACTTCGTCTCGGGCTTACATTCGTCTACTCGTTTGTAAAAACCAATACCGCACGAGTGCCATACAACGTTTTACAACACATTTGCGAGAAAACAGATGACAGAAGTACTTACAACAGATAATGAGGCAAACTTTATTATTTTGTTTTTATTATATCGGGTGGAAAGTCGCAACTAAATATCTATCTGACACTGGCAAATGCTCTAAGTGCGATGCCATAATCCTCCTAGGAGGAAAGAAGAAAAAATACTTCGTTCTAAAGTTCATCTTCGTTAAAACGTTTTTATATGAGTGTCTTTTCGTGTTGTTTCCAAAACTCCGAAGAAGCTTGCAGTAAACTTGCCACTTTACTAGAGCATGACTGAACTAGACTGTGACTTACTAATTGAGAAATCACTTTGACTGTGACTTAGACTCATTCGACTTGAAAATTATTAAAACCTTGATACAAATAAATACTTGACACTGGCAAATAAACAAAGTGCGACGCCATAATCTTCCTAGGAGTAAAAACAAAATGGCGCGAATTAACAAATGCGCTACGTGGGCTTGGTGAAAATAAAAATATAAAAGTTTGTGGTGATAATTTCTTTCGTCGCATTTTCTGTTTAGTATTAAGGTAAGACAAACGTATTGAGCAAAAGCGCTTTCAAGGAGGTTCGATCATTCAGCTTATCTAATCTCGTAATATTAAACTCTTTGGTGGAGTTCTTAAATTATTAATATGGAAATTAAAAAACACCGTAATTTTTACGCACGGCGCTATACAAGGGAGCGTGCGGTAAAATAGGTACTTATCTGAGAGTACCTATTTTACCGCACGCTCCTGTGTATGCTGCGTAATGTTCAACTTTCGAACGATGTATACAGGCTTCGTAAATGCTTTTTTCGAGCAAATGTCTTGTAATAGTTATTTATGATAGTGCGGTAAGTTAGTTTTTACAAACGAGTAGACGAATGTAAGCCCATGATGAAGTCGAGGGCTTACCATAGCCACGAGTTTGTAAAAACTAATACCGCACGAGTTCCATACAACGTTTTACAACACATTTGCGAGAAAGCAGATAACAGAAGTACCTACCACAGATAATGAAACAGAATTTATTATTTTGTTTATAAATATCGGTCAGAAAGGCGCAACTAAACAATGGCAAATGTACAAAGTGCGATGCCTTTATCCTCCTACCCTATCCGAAAGAAGAAAAAAACTTATTTCTGTTTTGTTTTCTCCAAAACACCAAAGAAGCTAGTACTGAAAAAAAGAAGAAGTACTAAAGAAGCTGCCACTTTACGAGCAAGTGTGATGAAAAGGCATTTTCATCACACTTGCTCGTAAAGTAGATCTTATTGCATCGGTTTTAGGCTAATAGTCCAAGCTATTACGCACGCGTGCTTTTTACTTCACATTACGGCACTTGTGTTATAATAGGTATTGTACTATTAATAACCCGGTAAAGACAAGTTTGTACGTGACTGCAATTAGACGTATGTATACGAAGCAGTCTTAATATAGCCGGGTAATACTTACAGATTTTTTGTAATACCAACAAAGAGTTCTTATCCCGCTGAAGTAAATGTCAACCTGCGCGCGCATTGCTGGTTTGGGCGCCATTTTCCGCAAATGTTTGTTGACGTTTTCTCTGTGTCGTTGAATATTATCAAAAAAAGTTTGTTTTTTCCTCGCAAGTGTGATGAAAACAGTCGTATAAAACTCTTGTGCTATGTTTCAATACACTCTCGGCTTCCTTATCGCATAATACCGCCTCTAGTGTAATGACCAACATAGCACACTCGTGTCATATTTTACTATTTTCGAGCAAATGTGTTGTAAATTAAATTAATAAGATTGGATATTTGTATATTACTCATAATGTCTTTCCTGTTAACCATACGTTCTATATTTGTGAAAAGGTTAAGTAAGTTGTAATATTCCATCTTGTTTTGAGATATAGGTTCAAATAAATGATATTTACGTCCTTTTTCTTATTGTTGGTTCCCAACGTCGGAACAGAGGCCTATAACAGTGTTACGCCAATACTATCTGTAACTAACATCACGAAATCACGCAAGATCTTCTAAGTTTAGCAAAAATTGCAATGCGACAATACTATCAACTCACCTTGCAGCTAGATGATCAACATAACAATACAACAATACACAAAGAAATCTGACCGTACTAATTTAGATTCAGAGTAGAAAATCCACAAGAGAGTTAACATTGCTATTCAAGGAGGCAATGACACCGTCCTTTTAAGTAACTTAGTTACTTGCGGACAATGCTCTGAGTTATCTATTTCATATAGGCCTTATTTCAAATAGCAGGATGTAATAAGCTTAAGCTATCCTACCAAAATTGATTTTACTGTTAATTTCTAGGGTTTTTCGCTGTACGTTTCGAGTACTTACAAAAACACTAGAAATTAACAGAAAAATCTATTTTGATAACATTGGACTTTTTAAAGTAACGCCTGACAGGGCGGGTCAGCTAGTATGTAATATCATAAAATAATAATGATGAAGCATCGATTAGGTCGATAATGTTTTAGAAATAGCAGGTTAAGTAAGTTTTTATGGGCTGAATGGTCAGCCGATAGTGTCAGAGTTAACTATGCCGCCGGAAGGCCTCTGACTTTACTTGACGGTTGTTGCTATAGACTTAAATAACGAACAACAGAGTCCAAGAATTTTCCGTATCATTCGACCCATGGTAGCGCTTGGTAATCGCAAGTTGAATCACATACTTAGTATAAACCGTCACTGTGAGAATAAACTTTTTAATAGAATCCCTAAAGAAATTCCATAACTTTTTGACTGCCATCGGTCCTCACTTAGCTTTTGAGTGATAGCCACTGGGCCCTAATTTCCAAGAGTAACGACTTAAACCACGCAAACCATTACAATCAGGGATGTAGCGGATGTCCGGCCACTTTCTATATATCCGGTGAAGCTAATCAATAGTTCTCAAGCCGACCGAAAAAAGGTCGAATTTTAGTATTATGTGTATTTTGTGACTGTGTAAGAATAAAACTAATACATAAAGTAATACATACTAAGTACCTACATGAACACTTTAAAACTCTTCAATTAAAAACTTGATTCCGCCTACAAATTACCAATTAGTTTACTTATATTCCATAATTATTCAATATCTACTTAGTGAAATTTTGACAATCCAACCACACTAATATGTCGAATGCGAACGATTGTATGTGAGTATAATTTTAACGATTGACGACTGAACGGATTTGAATAAAATTCGGAACGAGATAGATTATATTTTACCCTTAGACTATGATTGTCAACCGCTTTTTGTTTTAAAATAATTTCAAAACAAAAGCTAAATTAAAACCACTCAAGACCTCTAATATTATTGGATACAATTAAATGGACTTGCTCACGTATAATTTCTTACGTACCTGCGGGGCTAAAGTGGCTACTTTAGCCCTGGTATTCGGAGCGAAATAAACCATTTCCTCCCCGCAGCAGCACGTAAAATCGTATACACACCACGGTATCAATTGAAGAAGCCTCAGATCTAATGTATATTGTCTCTCGCGACAAAGCCGAGAGTGACAAACATGAGATCTGAGACATTCTATACTTTTACTCCCAAGGTGAGTAATCTACTATTTAGATTATTAGTAAAACTATTTAACCCGGACATTTAACTCCGGCCAAAGCATATAATTTACTTCCTTCGCAAGACGTTTTAATAAAAAGAAAAGAAAACATCGCAGCTAATGACACGACCATAACTCTTGTGTATTATCAAAATAGGGCAAGCAATAAAAAGCCATTTTGAAAATTATTTATTTAAAAACGGAATAAAAAATTCAAGCTTTTTAACAGGTTTAATCACAGACGCAATGATAAGTGCTGATATTGATATGCTTGATAATTAAAGTTCTAAATTACATTGCCATAATAAAACTGCAAACGCCATTAGCCTCATACAAAAAGTTGGTTGAAAATATACCAATTTGACTACTGTCCAAGCTCACCTCGATCGAAGCATGCGTATGTTTTTGTCGATGAAGTTGCCTCGTGGCTACTCATATGTGATATGATGTTCTTGTCAATAAAGCTTATAGTTCTTCCTTGTATGTCGTAATGTTCCATTTTTCCTCAATTATGGCTAAAGCAATGAAGGTATTCATTGCTTTTATCATCATTATTGAGCCTTGCTCCGATGCTGCGTAATATTATCCTTTCTTAAAATTATCTACGCCTGTCGCAAGCTCTGCACTCCAAAACTTATCTTGTCTACACAAACAGTACAGTGCAGATATATACAGACATTTATAGACCGTCTCAATGAGTTACCAACCATCTAACCAAATCACTTTTTCTTTCTGGCAAATGTTAAACTCCGCTGTCATTTCAAGCTGAGTCATTATGGCAACATTGCTTTGATATGGTGTTACTACCTATACAAAAAAAGGAAAGTTGGCACAGTAGCGCTCTCATATTTTACTACAGTTCTTTTTCTGCGTAAACTCCAATCAAGTAACTTAAACTAACACCGTCAAGCTGTAACATGACTGAAACAACTACTGTTTGATAAGTACTGTTTTTAATTTCAATTTTAATGGCATTTGCATAATCGGTATAGGTATGTCTACGACCAATGGCGGATGAGCACTTTAATGATTATTGTTAGTAGGTATTACATACTGATAAAGTGAATCAATTGTGCAAATTTTACTGTCGAATAAATTGTCCATTATAATTGAATGAATTACAATAACTTCTAATAATGTATAGAGTAGAAGACAAAGTTATAATTGTGTGTTATCGTCCTTATATCTAACAAAATATTATTTTCACTAGATTTAGGAATGGCAGTACTTATACCTAATCATTAAATATAATATATTACTTACAGTTGTTCTACTAGTTTTAGCTTTATAAGCTATCAACTGATTATAATTAAAATCTTTGAACTTTTTGGGAATGTATTTCTTTCCTCAGAAGCAATCTTTTTACTAGAGTCTTTATCACCAACTTCGACTGAGTCAACCATAGTAGAACTGAGACGTGGAATAAGATCCCAGACTTTTTGGACTTGTCATATGTTCGGGTTCTGGTTCTTCTTTGCTCCTACTCCTCTTAAACTTACCAAATTCTCTAGGTTGGGGAGGTACGTAGTCAGCATTGCCGTACATTCTTGGACCAGCGCAAGGGTAAATCGTAGACAGGGGTCTCATCGCTCGCAGCGTATTTCGAGTCCCATCCATATCTCTATATAATATCATGTCTGGATGAATAGGATCATAGAATGTTCCAGAAATATGACTGACTTCAACATCGTTATCGACATCTGATGCAGCATCATTGAAGACGTTTGGCCCTTCAGTGCTAAACATTTCGCCGTTTTTAGCATTTTCTTTGGCTTTTGCTTTCCTGGTCAAATAGCACCGGACTGCGACAGCGATGAGGATTATTATAATAGTTGCAACGATGCCGACGCCCGCGTAGACGAACATCTTGTAATTTTTAACTGTAAATAATAAATCAAGCTTACCATCATTACCATCATAATGAAAAAGTCTACTCTACCAATAGAACAACGAGGAAATCCAATTCTTAGTGGTTCCACTTCTTAGCGAAACTATGAGAAAGTACAGGGTGTCTCATAAGAAAGTTTATATTTGTTTAGCTTACAGCGTGAACGCAACTAAGCCAAGGGGAGAGGAAGGTATTTCAATCTAAATAATATAAATCAATAGCAACTTATTATCAAGAGCCAGGCTGATCCTTTTTCGGGAGCGGACGTATATACATTGTGCGTGCGACAGTTTTACAAAAACGGTGACTTCACACCAGTATAACAGAGCAGTGCAAAGGTTAGTCGGCCGCGGATTCGACTACTGTAGACCGTAGAAGATTCTGCAATATTCGATGTTTACGCCAATTAAATGGTTTGCCAAGTATACTTCTCATTCAAAAATGGATCAAAAAGTTTTAAAAGACAGGTACAACACTGAAAATACCTATCTAAAAAGATCCGGACGACCAAGATCATCAAGAACGGTATAAAACGTGAAAAGTGTTAATTTGTCTGTTAGTGACCATTAACCTTTTCGTTCGTAAGCGCGCAGGTGGTTTAATACATGCAGATCGTCGTTATAACTTGTTTGCAGAAATACTTAAATCTGCACCCAACCAACAAACCAACTTTCCTGGCGCATTTGAAAAAAAAAATTTATTCGTCACGAAATGGCAGCCATCACGTCTGTCTGCCGAGCCGTCATAAAAAAATACTGTTCATCTAAATGAGTACAGCAAAAACGAAGAAATTACAATCGGACGGTGTAATATATTCAAAATAAATTCCCAAACTGTTTAATAATTCATTTAAGAAAATTATAGATGCCTTACTTTTTTTTACCGATCCATCCACTAAATGTAAAAAAATTTTTGAGACACCTTGTTCAGTTATTAGTGGTTCCATTTCTTAGTGGAACTATGAAGAAATTTTTATTTCCTAGTAGTGGTTTCACCATTTGGTGAATCGGAGCAATCAAACCACGTGGAATTTAATACAATTTCAAGTTGTAGAAATCACCCATATTGACTTTGGTGTAACTATTATTTATTTATCTGTGCCAACGCTCGCAGCTGTGAAACATGACAATTCTTATCATCTAATCTCGCACTTTTGGCACGGCACGTCTAATTTGCTAGTGCAAGTTTTGAACGGAACTATATATTCTAAGAATAATGACCCAGGCTACAGTTTGGATGGCTGCTTGCTGCATAATTGGACCAATTCACATGATGGAGAGCTAACGAAATGCGCCATAAATTCACTGCTAGTTGGTTGTTATTGCTCGTAGTAGAACAAGTATAATGTTTGAAATGATCAACTTATTCGTTTACTTGTTTTTTCGGTTGACAGATAGAGATTGAGTAAATTAATCCATTAATTGGCACCAAAACTTCAAATTGTGATAAGTCTCACCTCGATCGTTTTCCCTGTTTGTTGGTTTGTACAAAACTCCATTTTTGACAGGATTTTGTACGGTAGTGGTCTCTTCAGGTGACTGTAATGCTGGATCTGCTACTGGTGGTACGGGATATGGTTCCCGCCACCTCTCTCCTGCTTCATCTAGAATTAATATGGATGGTCTACAATTTAAATCACTTAAGCAATGTAAGGATAGACCTCAAACTATAATAAGTGTAGAATGTTTTACCTGAGTGGCAAGTCTATTTGCCTAAGTTAGGCATTCCACTCAGACTTGAATATATTACAGAGGCAGAGGAAAAGATACAGACAGAAGACAGAGACAACAGAGAGGTCGTCAACATTTTGCATTCTATAACGTCAAACAAGCAAAGAAAAGTACCGTCACGTAATTGTGAGAGCTCTGACAAGCCCGAGGACAAGTACCACGTACTGATGGAGTGTGTCTGCAACGAAGCGGAAAGAGAACAAATTTTGCACCGAACTAGAAGTGATCGAGTCCAATATGGGACAAAACAATGTTAGCGGATCCTAATTCCAGGTTTGAATGATTTACGGACTGGCTATATCTTTCCTCCAGGTTCTGATTTAGTCTAGTTCCACCCGCGTACCTAGTTGGCTTATTATTCCATAGGTGCTATGTAAATTGCCAACTGACGTATAAAAGATAGATTAAAAAAGTTGTATAAAAGTCCCTAATCTTATAAGAACAAAAAAAGTCAACAAACTATATTTTGATTCAGTCGTTCGACTTTAATTAAATAATGAAATAGGAAACTCCTCCAAGGTTAAGTCTTCCCGTAAATACTTCTTGATAATAAAACTTAGGCTACAACAAAATTCTTCAGTTTCTGAAGTTTCATTGTTGTTTTTAATTATTCCTGGCCATAGATACAAACCCTTCAGCCGCATACATATTTCTTCATAGATCTTTGTTTCTATTTTTTTTTTCTTTCTCTTCAGTCAAATATGTCATATGTATGTAAGTCATAGTCAAGTCCTGTTATGCCCTAGAAAAATCGTGGCAACTTTTTTTCGGAGTTTTGGAAACAACAAAAATATATGCTTCACCACATTATATCACTTGCTCACACTTATGGCACTTAATGAATAAAACGCCACTATTTTTATTCATTAAAACTAGAAAAAACACAAGTTAAAAAAAAAACAATACGGCAACATGACTTTTTCGCGTTCCCGCCAAAACTCTCTAAAGTTTCGTTGAGACTGGTGTTGGTATTCTTACCATCATAAGGACTCTGGTCAGTAAATCCAACTTCATTGCTGTCTCCTATTTCATCTTTTCCAGCGGGGCTTTCATACCGGTCCGTCAACACTCCTAAGGGTACTGTAACAAATTTAACAATAATATTACCACGTAGCCACACCCTAATGTACAAGAATCTATGCCCTTATTGTACAAGTAGGTATGCAAGGGAAACCCCCTTGCATACCTACCTGTACAATAAGGGCATATATAACGCTTTTTAAACAAAAATACAACCGACTTCAACTTCGAATACCTGCTGGATGACTTCTTCATAGGATACATCCTTTTGTTTTTTTCTTGTGTAGTAGGCTAATTAGTCTTTGTAGTTTGTTGTAGTTAATATAGGTTTATGCCAGTTAAAAAAACTAAGCTCTTGTTAATGTGTTGATCAATCACCATTTATCTAAAGCACCTTATTCAATGGGCGCGTCTATTGACATCCAGTCTATGAGGTAGCTATAATTTGTACGGCTATGGCCATAAATTATTCGTTCTAGCTGCGTGCGAGTGTTGCGGTTTGGCGTTTGGTGCGCTACTTCCAAACTCAGCTCATTTGTTATTGAATATTGCACAGCTACGTACTTGGATGATTTAGCTCTCTCTCGCTACGTAGAAGCTTTACGACTGTGTTTTAACCTAAAGACTGGTTTTTTATTTTAATAACAATGGACAAAATTGACTGAACGCTCTTGTCGTATCGAGAAATCTATCTATATATATAAAAGGCTCTGTACTGACTGATTGACTGACTGACTGACTGACTGTCTGACTGTCTGACTGACTGTCTGACTGTCTGACTGACTGACTGACTGACTGACTGACTGACAGACAACGCACAGCCCAAACCGCTGGTCGTACAAACTTTAAATTTGGAGGGTGTATTCATCTCGACGCGTAGGGGTGTACTAAGAAAGGATTTTTCGAAATTTGACCCCTAAGGGGGGAAAAAGGGGGAAACATTTGTTTGAAAGTCCTTTGTTTTTATAGTTTTAGTCACGAAATTTTGGATTTGGATAGTTCATTTTAAATAAAAAAAATGCTGTTTTCATTATTTTTTGACAGGGACGATTTAAGGGCGGGGGAAAGGGAATGTTGTATGGAAAGTTCTTAGTTTTTGAAGTTATAGTGATGAAAATTGATATTCAAAGGGGGGTGGCAGGGGGGGAGGAGAATTTGCTCGGGATGATTTAATTAGACCAAATCGTTGCTAACATTAGGCAGGATGTGGTCGGTACGCAAGTCTATTTATAAAGACGAAGAAGATAAATCCTGGGTATAGGGTGGAGAGAGTGCAAAGAAAGCTATACTATAATGTGTGATATAGTGTAATCTTAAAACAGATGAAATTTCATAATAGCGCGTAATCTCTATAATAGATTCAATTCTTTAGGAGCTAAGTGGCTACACACTTGCCACATACATAATAACTTTTTTTTTTTCTTAAGTGTATTATTGTTCTTATATAACTAGAGACTAAACATTTTGGGGTTCAAACGTGTAAACATACATGCTCATTTTCTGCTATATGAGCCAGTCATATAAGGAATTCATCTAGGATAGTTAAGACAAGAAGCCAAACAACAAAATCCTAGACAATTAATGTAGGTAGGCTCTATAATATTTCATGAGGATTTATGTATTCATTATTTCGTTTATCTATCTACTAGGACATTTTTTATTCATGTCAGTAAGAATAAAATGCTCTGCAACTCTCTTTATTATTGAACTTGTTTTATAAATTTTAATAAACAAAAACATCCCAAACAAGGAATAGCCCTTGTACAAAAATAAAAAAGTTCCAACAAACAGGCTCGCAGAAAATAATCGACGAAAATTTTCTTTATTATGGTTATACCATATTCCCAAATTAAAGAAAATATAAGGTGGGTCTTCCCGCTGTAGAGGTACCTTTCTTACAAAATTCCTTGATATTTGTTTTCGTAAGCGTAAGGAGATAAGTTAACGAGAAAATTAATAGAATTAAACTTCTTTTGAAATACAGAATTTTCGTCAGATCTACGTTTCCAAACGAAATATCCGGCCTTTCATAAAGATTTTACATGGATTTCTGCCTACATTTGTCCTTTAACAAGCTTTGAAACTAGACCTACTATAAGTACTTAGAAGGTGTAAATTAACAAATTATTATAAATTCTGAGAAGGAAAATCTTTTACAGGCACGACGCTTAATTTGAATATATATTTAGGGCTAGGATGTACTTTCATCCAATTATATTACTTTCCCTAAGCCAGGGGTAGATAAACTAATATACTCTACTTTTTTGCCAGATGTGCATGACCTTTTTTCAGGCAATTTATTGTAAGAGAGGTTTGACCTTTGTAGCATAGTACTTTTTATTCTGGGGATTCTGGGATATCTAAGTTATCCATAACACAAAGCGCAGGCCTCTAAGCGTAGGACTTCATTATACTCATTGATTTTACTGTAACCAGAAAAATTCAAAATATTATTCCTGAAATTTCCGAATGTTATTTTTCTATAGATCAGCCTTAGATCAGCAGATTTTATTTCATAATTTCAGGGTTATTTTCACAGCAGTACTATTACCTTATTTCGGGGTTTAGCTTAGTACTAACGATTATACCATATAACTTGATGAGTTTATATTAATTATTATAAAAAAATATTATTATTTAATAGCAGTGCGCAGGATTTTGTTTGCATATTCACAGTTCTAGAACTGCTACTGTTTATGGGCAAGCGTGATGCTTACCACCAGGCGAACGACTCGCTCGTCTCGTCCCTCCATTGCATCGTCATCATCATCATCAGCCCGGAGACGTCAACTTCTGAACTTCAACCTGCCATTTGCATCCACAGGTTGCCCGCTACATTCACAATGTCGTCGGTCCACCTGGTGTGAGGCCTACCTACGCTGCATCTTCCGGTTCGCGGTCGCCACTGAAGAACCTTTCTTTCCCATCGGTTATCAGTTCTCACTCTATTGCATAATTTATAATACTTATATTATTTATTCGACATTTTAAAATACAACATGTCACAAAAAGGTTCAACAATACTGAAAGATATGTACTCATCATTATGAATAGCTTTTACTATGGGGCCAAACCTGAAATCCAAAAAAAGTATCAGCTGTTCCATACAAAAAGTTCATTGACCCTGGACAAAATGTATGGAACAGCTGTTTTTTTTCAGTATTGTTGTACCTTTTCGTTACAGATTGTGTATTAGAGAAAACGCTTGTGACTTAGATTTCCTCGTTTGAAATAACTGCTAAGACTTACCACACGCGTAAATAACCTTCACATACGGCCTCGTATACGGCTTGCAGAATGTATCAAAAGAGCTTCTATTTGCGATGAACTGACATCTTCTTTTCCCGTGGCAAATCCTCATTACTGTTTCAACCGCGTATGGTGTTGAGCAAGCTGTGGCAGAGTAAAATTAAAAAAATTAAAACATGTTTTATAACAAGAGCAAAGATAAATGGTTCATTCGCACTAGTTCCATTCAAGAGTTCCATGATGGAATTATAATGACCAACAAAGGTGTATTGTATATTACAATACAAGTTCGTATAGAACTATGGGCACCGTACAAAGATAACGAAGGATGCGCCATCGCGTAATAAAACAACGTTTGAAAATGACCCCCGCGCCGTCATGTTTACGACTTGCGCTGGAGTGTGAAAGATGATAGCACTTTTATGAGACCAAAAGGGATAGCGCGCGTCTCGCTTAGTGAGCGCAGACAGGCGAGAAAGTCCTTAGGGCCGTCTTCACGGGGCCATTATAGGGCGCGATATGACATATCTCCCTCTTTATATATATATAATATCATTGGCACCGTATCAGAAGGACTATCATGGTAAAGCACCTAAGCTCCTGGCGTAGCTTGTCTAGGTGATTCTAAACGATCATCGATGGTAAGTAACGGACGGTCCGGTCAGTCTTCGGATAGGTGACCGTGAGTGGCATTTATTTCTGAGCGCTATCGTGGGTCGGATGACACGTTAAATTGTTAGTCCCGGTTGTTTGTTCTAGTTTCTATGACAACAACCGTCAGCCATGTCAGAGGCCTTCGGGCGACACATTAACTCTGACACTAGCTCCAACGCTGGTCACTCAGCCTATACGGACTTACTTACATATGTGAAAAAAAACTGTTTTTTTAAACACATACATCTAATAATGATAGTTAGCGAGTTCAACTCGGACTTTGCCGGTTTTTTAGAACAACGTATTTCCTACCAGAGCTGTTTAGTCAGCTAGCAAATATTCCTATTTATAAAAAAAATATTACCTTATAATATTACATATTTCAATTTCTCCCAGGGAGTTACTGTATTTTTCTAATAACAAAAATATATGATAGATATTTGTTTTTCTATAAAGTGACGAGACGAATTAGACGTTCGCCTGGTGGTAAGCATCAAGCCTGTCCATACAGTAGTAGTGCAAGAATTGTGAACTTGCGAACACAATCCTGCGCCGCACTGCACTGCGCTCGTCACCCTGAGACATTAGGTGTTAAATCTCTTCATACACAGTAATTTCTCTGGTAACATTATGCCCTTCAAGGAACTCAGTAATGCTTGCAGTCTACTGCTTGGCGGTTGAATTACTGGGAAAGGTGTGGTACTTCCCCAGGCGGACTCTGCAGTATAGTCCTACCATTACAAAATATACAGCCAACTTAACTGGTAGAATGCAGCGACAGTGATAATGGAATGGACGGGCCCAGCGCTTGCAAATCGTTCAAAATTAACAAGGCAACACAATCAAGCATAGCTATCTAAAAGTATGCATATTACATTTGCCAGAAAATAGAGATAGCGAATCTAATTACTGCATGATAAAAAGAGAACACATGTACATGTAGTAGAAGTTTGTATTGTCGTATCGTACGGCTCGCATGTCGTAAAGACAGAGTATGACTGACGCGAGAGGAGAGCCGGTGCTCAACATATAGTCTTCATAATTCGTGCGCTTATTTCCCGTCCATTCATTTTATCATTGTCGCTGGTAGAATGGCGAAATTGCATCTCGTACAGAAAGACAGTAATAATTATATTATGCACCGACGTCCTTAGTCAGGAAGATGGGAAATTATTCAACGTCACTGTTTTCCATTTTCCGCTAGAAGCCACATAAACTCGGCGACTGTCGGAGCATAAGCGACGGTAAAAAATGTTAAGCCACGACAGTCTAATAATGTTCAGAGAGAATAGTGTGTTATTCGATGTGGAATTTCAGTGACGTGTTTACCTAAGTGTTCTAAACCCCAACCATTGACTTATACAATGTGTAACAAAAAAGGTTCATCAATACTGAAGGGTATGTATGTACTCATCATTATGAACAACTTTTACTATGAAGCCAACACTGAAATCACTAAATAAATATCAGCTGTTCCATACAAAAAGTTAATTGACCTGGACAAAATGTATGGAACAGCTGATTTTGTTTTCGCGCTTTCAGGGTTGGTCGCATAGTAAAAGTTGTTCATAATGATGAGTACCTACATAAATACCCTTCAGTATTGTTGAACATTTTTGTTACACGTTGTATAATTATTTCGAAAGGACAGCGTAAAAGAGGTAATTATATGATTCGTGTTCACTGAGTAGTGGACTCAGTAGTGTTAGTTGGTAAGTCCATCTCCAGTGTGAACTTAGTCACAGGACGACTTTGTTGGGGACAATAAGTGCATAAATCATCATTATTATAATCAGCCTATCTTAGTCCACGGCTGGACATAAAGCTTCTTTCAAAGCACACCACTCAGCCCGGTCTTTGTCCTCCGCACACTACTACACACTATTGCTAATAATTGGCTTTATAAATACTTCACATCACACATAATCAGCCAGAAGACGTCCACTGCTGAACGAAGGCCTTCCCCTTAATAGAGAGAGGCCATAATCCCCACGCTTGGCAGGCGACTTGTAGATAACAGAATGCTCACCACCGTTAACCGAGAGGACGCTGCTGCCCGTCCTCTGGTGGTTCTGAATGCAATTTTATGACATACCCAGGTCCATATTAATTGACATACTGAAACGAAAATAATCCGAGTTGAGTGGAGTTCCTTGCTTTTCAGATCTTATGCTAAGCATAATAATAAATTATAATACTGAACCAAAGTTGGGTTTTTATGTGAACGTCGATATAAACTGTTTTGGAAAGATGCCCGAGTTTAAGTTTTTGGGAGTGGCAACCAAAGCTAGGTAGATACTACGTTAGATACGGTCATCGGGTATTGCAATGATACGGTTAAATCCTGATGTCATTAAAATGTATAAGATGTACACCAATATATATAATTATACAACGTATTACAAAAGGTATTATTATAAACATTTTTTAAACAAACAAGAATCCATAAAAGCTAAGCTTTATTAAACTGAGCTATTTCAACCGGAGAAGCGCACAAAATTGACACATTCTAAAAATGGAGTGACACTTTACCTACTCTAAGGAAATTAGACTATCGAATGTATGGCCAAAGCCGTCCTACGATACATAGTAAAAATTCATTTTATTCCCGTATCATCGTGTGTTAGCCGCGCTTTACGAGCATTCTTTTTTAGTATAAGCCTTAGGAAGCATTCACATAAAAATTGAGTACTTATATTTGTTTTTTTCCTGAGCTTCATCTTATCGAAACTGTTAAACTGTCTGACTTTACAATTACATAGAGAAACGGCATATTGTATTAAATTATCTAAATATTGGGGGACATTTCACACAGCGCCATCTATCCCCAAACTAAGCAAAGCTCTATGAGATCTGGGTAACTGATAGACTATAAAATGAATAAAACAACAAAACGTATTATAAACCTACATTAGTTAAAACTGAGTTAAAAAGTGTTACTTTCAAACTCTATTCGTTATTCGAAAGAAATTGAGAAACCATACTTTTTAACTAAAATAGGTTTAAAATAGGTGTTATTGTTTTATGCATATGACGGTACGTATATATATCTTTGGTGTAAATCACACTTATATTAGAAATGCGAAAGTTTGTCGGTATGTGTGCGTCTCTGTGTGTATGCTTGTTACCTCTTCACGCTGAGTAAAAATGGGATATAGCTTAGATTGGAGATAGCTTATTTCCTGGAACAATATTATAGACTACTTTTTATCATCATCATCATCATCATCACAGTTTTTCATTATCACCCGGGTGAAACCGCCGGGCGCAGGTTGTAAATTATAAGAAATGCCTAAGAAAAGTCTATGTTATTTAGGTTTAGTGTGAAATAATAAAAATAATGTTTCAACCAGCGATGGTGATAATGGAATGGACGGGCCCAGCGCTTGCACATCGTGCAAAATTAATAAGTCAACACAATCAAGAATACCTATAGCTAAAAAGTATGCATATTACATTTGCCGGAAAATAGAGATAGCAAATTTAATTACTGTATTATAAAAAGAGAACACATGCATTTGTCAATTGCTCTCGAATCTCGAACATACACGAGCAATTGACGAAGGATACTCACAGTCTCTCTGTCTCGTAACATTACGGTCGCCTTGAAATGGCGATTACTTTAGCATATCTAATGAAATGAATTGCAGTTGTGACAAAATACAGTGATTAATGTGTATTAACATATGGAATGTGATCCCCAAATTTTTATTGCTAATTTTAAAAGTGTTCTTACACTTGGGGAATGCACATGAAGTCTAATTTGGATTAATTTGTATCATACGGCTCGCATGTCCGAAAGACAGAGTATGACTGACGTGAGTGGAGAGCTGGCGCTCAACATTTAGTCTTCAAAATCCGTGCGCTTATTTCCCGTCCATTCATTTTATCACTGTCGCTGGTTTCAACAACTTATATCAGCTTAACTTATCATTTTCTTCCTTTTCCATAATAATATTGCAAAAGTATTTCACAATGTAGACGCTACTTTATCGGTGGTCAAGTTTTTCCTCCATATCACTTCCCTTGGGGCTGTAACGCATTCATTTTTATAATATTGCCCCATAAAGAGAGGAAGGTAAACCGAAACGAAATAAGGAACTACAGTGAAATGTGGGGTAAAGTTTTTTGGGGCTTTTTTGCATTCTTTTGTGTGGTGCGTCCTTCGATTCTATGCTTATCATAGGAACATGTATTTATTGGTATGATTTTTTCTTTCATTCTTAAATAATCTCTGATGTACTGAACCAATTTTTAACAAGCTTTTATTACACTTTTCGACAAATGCATTACGGTTTTTAGCGGTTTTTTTTTAAATCAACTTTAGGTAGGTTAGGTTAGGTCACTTATGTAGAATTTGATTATTTACAGAGACGTAAATTGTTTCCGAAGTCAACAAAGCCGGTTTCTATTATTGACGTGTATTCCGTATTCGTTTAAAGTTAAAAGGCAGTACTTACTGACCACTTGATCTTGGCATTGCACAGAAGTTAATTGACTTAAAAGCTAGGTACTTAATAAAAAATAAAAACAGAAAAAAAGGAAAATAAGGACTGGCCCACCATAGCACTAAATAGAGATATATAAGTAAGTTCGTATAGGCTGAGTGGCCAGCCCTAGTGTCAGAGTTAATGTGCCGCCCGAACGCCTCTGACATGGCTGACTGTTGTTGTTATAGAAACTAGAACAAACAACCGGGACCAAAAATTTAACGTGTCATACGACCCACGGTAGCGCTCAGAAATAAATGCCAGTCACGGTCACCCATCCGAAGACTGACCGGACCGTCCGTTGCTTAACATCGGTGATCGTTTAGAATAACTTAAACAAGCTACGCCACGAGCGGTACATAGAGACATGGAAAGAGGGAAAAGAGGCCTTTGCCCAGGAATGGGGCAAGATAACTAAGTATAAAATAATAAGAGTGTAATGTGTTCTCATCTTAGAGGAGTCCAGATTACTTAATGAAGGCTATCGTGGCATTAACAGAGCATCAAATATCTATCAATAAAATTGGGTTAAATAAAATGGAAATAAAAGAAGCCGCCTGGTAGTAGGCTTGAGTATTTGGTTTGTTTCTAGACTTTTATCGGTCTGGATAAAATCATTTTGTTTTTGTGTAGTAGTTTATGTAGCTTTGTAGTATTTTATTGTTATTTTAATAAAATACATTTATCCAGAAACAAAAGAAACTATACAATACAATATCTATTATAAGAAATAGCATTAAATTAAATTGTACATTGCGAAAATATGTATTCGAACTCCTTGATTTCCATGGGTTTTTTTCTGGTTTATTTCTCGATTAAATGTTTTTTCTTTCTTTTTTTCGCTTTTTTTTCTCGGTTTTCCATTGCCGTTGATACTAGATTAGCTAAGAAGTCTGTTGTAGACAGGGTAATTTCAGATAGTTTTGGCGGGAACACGGAAAAATCATGCCGTTGTTTTCTATTATTTTCTTAAACTAGTGTTTTTCCACGAATTAGTTATTAAAAATGGCGGTGTTTCATTCATTGAGTGTTGAATTACATGCACGAGTGTGGGCAAATGATATAATGTGGAGAAAAATGTCTTTTCGTGTTGTATTCAAAACTCCGTAAAACTCCGTAGAAGCTCATAGTAAAGTCGCCACAACTTTACTAGGGCATGACTTAGACTCGACTATGACTGGTTTCGTGTTACTGACTGTGTGTGTTTAATGACATACTTGACTTGATTTTAATAAAACAAACTTGAAAAATAATAAACTTGACTCTGGCAGAAAGCACAACGTGCGATGCATATAACTAATAAAAAAGGGTAATTTCAACTCGCTACAGTGATAAGATCATAGGTAAGACAACATTACTCACTTTCGTCCGGTACTCCCTGAGGTTGCGGACACGTCACAGTGTCGTGTAAATTCCTGCCATATTGTACGTCGTATACCGCTATCCTTGAGTGAGGGTTGCAGCTCAGTTTCACTATTTGCTCATTGCACGCGTTCAAGCTTCGAAACTCGTCTGTGAACATAGATTAAGCTTTAAATTTAGGTCAATTCTACAGTAGATGCAACGTAGTTTTTTTATTTCACTTTCATGTGACGAGACGAACAAGACGTTCGCCTGGTGGTAAGCGTCACGCCTGCCACTAATACTAGCAGTGCCAGAATTGTGAACTTGCGAACACAATCCCGCGCCGCACTGCACTGCGCTCACCCTGAGATATTAGATGTTCAATCTCATCATACCTAGTAATTTGAAACGTAGATAAAGTAAGTTTGTATAGGCTGAGTGGCCAGCCCTAGTGTAAAGTTGATGAATAGTAAATTCCAAGTTCGGCTATAGTTCTAATGTTAGTTTATGTTGAATTTTTAAGTGACGGCAATCATCGCAATCATCATTACTGTAATCATTCTTATTGAATAAAATCATTAATTAAATAAATAAATAATTATTATCGAACACAGCGCCATTTAGACCCAAACTAAGCTTGAACAATGGAAACCATATATGATAGAGTTATAATTTTTTTGCAAAATCCATACTTATATTCAGTATTATAATTATTATTTTTGCTTATAATACATTTATTTATTAAAGTTATATTATTGTTAACGGGATATTTACCGTGATTATGTTGTGACGACATTTATTAATACTTATATACAATTCAATCGTTGTAGTTTGTATCTTAATTTGAATCACACTAACACTACAAACTAGCTGCGCCCGCGGTTTCACCCGCGATCCTTGGGATAAAAAGTAGCCTATGTTTGATTCTAAGGTACAATCTACCTCTATACCAAATTTCATTAAAATCCGTTAGAAAAAAAAATAGTAACCATAATCTTTCGCATCTATATATCAATCAATTTATATATTAATATCGCATTAAAATTGTAAAATCAAATCAAACAAAAAGAAAAATCAAAATCGGTTCAGGCAATTGGAAGCACGATGGCACAGACAAAAACACAGATAAACACGTCAGACTAGGACTTAATTATACTATAAATACCTTTTTAACCGACTAAAAAGAGGGGTATTTTTAGTCGGGGGTTAAAAAGAAAAAAAAACAATGGCTTTGTACCGAAAAGAAGCAAAATTCAATTACCATTTGCCATTGCTCTTTGTGCCACTTCCTAGGGCCATTTAGGACGCCTACCTACTGGACCCTTGAGATAATTAGATCCCGAAACCGCTGGGTGGTCTTTAGGATTGAAATATATCCTCGTTCTGTTACTGTTTTAGAGCTTCCTCTGAAGAAATACTACCTTGCTTTGTTTGTTTTGTTTTAAATTAAAATTAATGTTGTTTAGCGTGAAAAAGTGTTGTATATAATTACTGACTGGTTTCTCCTTTGTGCTAGCATTGGTTAATTTATCGAAACCTTTAAGAATACGTTCTAGTTTTATTTTGTCTGTGATCCTTCTTAGATAGTTTTCTACAATAGTCTAGGATTTTCTGGTGTAATTAATTTTAAAAGTGCTAAAATTACTAATTTACATCACTCTTAATTTCGTATAATTATTATTATAATCGACTATTTAGTATTTTGTAGTGGCCAGTTATTGAACCGCCAAGCAGTTATGTGCAAGAATTACTGAGTTTCAATTTGAAGGGCAATGTTACCAGATAAAGTACTGGGCATAAAAAGTTTTGGCATCTAATAATATCTAGGTAATATCTCAGGGTGACGAGCGCAGTGCAGTACGACGCAGGATTTGTTTCGCCAATTCACAATTCTGGCACTGCTGCTGTTATGAGCAGGCTTTCGTCTGCAAGCATCTCTGCTTAACACATCTCGCTCGTCTTGTCACTCAAATGCATTAAAAAAATCACCAATTTTAGACGAAGGGCTCTCCCTAAGAACGTAGTATAATCTTTTGCTTTACAGATCCTCTTAGATAGATAGATAGATTAATTATTTATTGCTTACACCAAAGAAACATACATCATCATCATCAGCCCGGAGATGTCCACTGCTGAACAAAGGCCCTTAGACCGCCACACTGTACGACAACCTGCCATTTGCATCCACCGGTTGCCCGCGACTTACAATGTCGTCGGTCCACCTAGGGGAGGCCTTCCTACGCTGCGTCTTCCGGTTCGCAAAACATACATACGAAGGATTAAATAAATTAAATACTAGTGCACAAACGTCGGCCTTATCGCTTAAAGCGATCTCTTCCAGTTAACCTTAGGATGGAGAAAAATTATGAACACGAAAAGACGGGGTGTGCTGTAAAGAAGACATTCCTACAAATCATAGACATACTTTATACGGGAATACTCACGTTTAATTAAATTGGATACTCCGACTAAGTATAGCAAAGCAACCGCTCCGTCCCAAGCAGGACGCAGCTGCACGCGCGTCGGGCTCTATTTTCACTCTTTGAAAAAGGTCACCGGATGTGATCGAAACTATATATAGTCGGAGAATCCGATTTAATTAAACATGAGTATTCCCGTATAAATAAAACAAAAATGTATCAAAACCACGTCAGCTTTCATAATAATACTTAGATCCAGCCGATTTTTACAGTTCATCCCTTTTCCTGATCGCAAGGCACCTGCCAACACGCTAAGTAGGTATATTTCCTCTCCTAAATCCACGGAATATACCCCAATCATAATCTTAGTTGATATTCCAAGAAACCTATTTATTCATTTTCACTAGGAACATGAAAACAAGACGGCGCTATTTTATTCCTTTCAAAATGTTTTGAAAATTATAGTAGAGAATCGACCTCATCGTTTATAGTGTCTAATAAACACTCAACACTTGGATACACTAATTGATAGACACTCCGCTCTCATCGTAGTATGGTGTCGGGTAGCCTTAATGGCCGGAAGGGTTGAGGTTTCCATTGTTGAGCAAATACAGGTGTGGACACAGGGAGAGGCAATGGGTGCTATTGCTCTAAACCTAAACGACTTTATTTTTGACAGATTTCAAAATGGTGCCATGTTATAAGGCAGAAAATGTAACATCAAATCATATATATATTTTTATCGTCAACAGCCAGATAACGTCCACTGTTGGACGAAGGCCTCCCTCTTAATTAAGGGGGGAGTTGCCATAATCCCCACGCTTGGCAGGCGTTAACTCACCACCGTTAAGAGTGCGTCTAATGCCAGAAAAATATCAGATTTCACCCGCACGTCTTGCATTAGTTTAGGGACGAAAATCGCATGATATACTTAATTGATGATGATAGTGACTTTGAGCAATTTAGGTGAGATTTTATTAAATTATTCAAAATATAGGCATGAAATAAAAAAAAAACGGTTACTCTGCTAAAGCATTAGTCTGGCTGTGTAATTTGTAAAAAATATTGTGGTGTTGTCGCTGATAATTTAGAGCATTTGAATTAAAACAGTTTTTTTTAGTTAGTAAATGGTAATTTTCTTAAATAACCCAGATTATATTCCAAAATTCTATTCAGTTACTCGGCTTCTATAAAGTTTTTCCCTACCTGTAGCTTTTTTTAATATGAATATTTACGTTCTTAATCATGTGTTTAAAAATACACCATTTACACACTTTTGGCATTGGCCGCCCCTTAACTGAGAGGATGCGGCCCATCCTTCGGTGGTTCTGGGTGCAGTTTTAGTACATTCCAAGTCCTAAGGTTTTTTAAAGAATTCCATAGAAAACAAAAATAAAATATACAATACAATACATCTTTATTGTACACCAACAGTAAAAGATCTTAAAAACTAATCTGATCTGATTTTATATAATGTTATTATTTTTTTTATTTTTTTTATTATGTTTGTTTACATATGTACAAAACTTAAAATAAATATTTAAACTATATACTAAAAACTACTTATTTATAATAAAATATATAAATAAAAAAAATAAAAACCCTAGTTCCTATAAAACAAAAACGCCGTCTAGATCGCCACCATGCGGTAGGGTTCCCAGGATGCTGGCTGCATTACCCCGTTGAATGGCAATACTTACCTCTCTCTTACTCTTACTTACTCTCTTAAATATAGTTTTTCGTCTTCTTATAAGGCCGCCTCCCTGACTATTGAAACCTCTTCCTTGAAAAAGACACGGGATGTGATAGATACCATAGTCAAGAGTATCTGACTTAAATACGTAAATGTGAGTTTTTCCGTTAATTAGATAGAAATATGGGACTAGAAATCCCAGTTCATTCTAGGAACAAACTTAAAATTACCCAGAGTGGCTCCTAAATAAAATCCTTAATCCATAAAATAGGCTAGATGACTGGTTTTTTTTTATTGTCCTATTCAAATGTGGCCCATAAATACAGCTGATTAATAAAAATAAAAAAAACTGATCAAAAATAAGCAACTTATAAGCATTTTAATATCATGCTAGACAGAGAGGCGAAACAGCAAATCGTGACGTCACTTGTCAGTACGCCATATAAATTATATTCTGACAAGTAAGGCGTGACGTCATTTTGTGTTTTGTGGGAAAGGGACAGAGTTGTCTCTAACAAAAACTTTAAACGCTCATATATCAGAACATTATTAACCGATCTAAATAACGTTTTCAATAAACATACAATATTTACTTAAATTCTTCATCAAAGCTATTGGTTTCAACGATTTAAACATCAGTCATCTAGCCTATTACCCGGATATTGGCCCACTGAATAAAATTCTTAATCCATGCCAGAGCAAAATAGAGGTGCTGTTCGCAATATCTGTTAACTAATATCTAGAATGGACACGTCAGAATATTGAGTGTTAATTACTTCCATGTGGTCGTTTATATATATTTTTTTATTTAGTACTTTCAAAAATTAGTTTTGTAGGTATTGTTTTAAACTATCACGGTTGTTTACTAAAGTTCTATTATTATTAACGGGATATTTACCGTGATTATGTTGTGAAATGAGCTCCCGATATTTCTGCGCAGTTGCATGCACCATGTTCACGAGTAAAAAGTACCTACCTAGTTTGTTACCTCTTTATTCCAAAACGGCTGAACGTACTTGGATGGAGCTCGAAATGGAGATAGGTAACTTCCAGGAAAAACATATTGGCTACTATTTATCATCATCACCTTTTATCATCATCATTATCACCATTTTATCATCATCACGCGGGTGAAACCAAGGGGCGCAGCTTGTATTTTTCTTATATTTTCTGTCAAATTTGTATGAAGTTTTGAACATTTTACGATAGTTTTTGTAACGGGATTATAGCACGCGTTTGCGTTGCGTCACCGCTCATGTGTATTAAGCACTCGCACACACTAGCGAGAATGCTACCGCACCTTGCATATCCTGCCACACCCGGGGGCGGTGACCTCGTCCAGGAATTTATTAACGCAGCATAAATCACATCAATACACTCCGCGGTCCTCATAAAATCGCTGCGTCACGCGATCGGCGAATCTTTCACCCCTCTTTTGTTTCATTTAACAAAAATATTATAAGCTATTTTTCTTCTTCCATTTTTAAACAATGGTGGTGTTCTTTTGTTTTTATTCTTAATTTTGGTTTCGCATGGCCAGTGTCTAGTTTTTTTTTGTTTAATCGCCTGTTTCTGGCGTCCAGCCAGTGTTTTAATAGGATTCGTAATGTTTCGTGAGTTTTATGCCAAGTTTATGCTTACGATTAGATAGTAACTTTTTTTCCTGGCAAGTTAAACTCGGATAGCTCGTTGTGCAAATTAAGATTCTTCTGGACACAAAAAAGATAAAAAGTACTTCTACGGTAAAGTGCTTTTTTCTACAGAGCTTTCGAATGCAATCTATTTTTTTTATTTTTTATTTATAAAAAAAAAAATAAAAAAAATACATGAAAATAAATAAACATAAATGTACAAAAGGAGGACTTATTCAATGGCCATTAATCTGTCATGGGGATGTAGGCTTATAATAGTACATTATGATACGAGTGTGCTATGTTGGTCATTACACTAGAGGCGGTATTATGCGCGCGAGCCGCAGGCGAGCGCGATAAGAAAGCCGAGAGCGTAATGACTAATAGCACAAGAGTTCCATACGACTGTTTTCGTCACACTTGCGAGGAAAAAACCATTTTTTTTGATAATAATCAACCACACAGCGAAAACGTCAACAAACATTTGCGGAAAATGGCGCCCAAATCAGTAATGCGCGCGCAGGTTGACATTTACTTCAGCGGCATAAGAACTCTTTGTTGGTATTACAAAAAAACTGTAAGTATTACCCGGCTATATTAAGAGTGCTTCGTACACGTACGTCTAATTGCAGTCACGTACAAACTTGACTTTACCGGGTTATACCTATTATAGTACAAGTGCCGTAATGTAAAGTAAAAAGCACGCGTGTATAATAGCTTGGATTATGAGCCTAAAAGCGATGTAATAAGATCTACTTTACGAGCAAGTGTGATGAAAAAGAAATTATAGTCTAGCGTAAACGTAATTAATTAAACAGTATATAAATATAAAACAAAGTCGGGTTATTTACACCATTCATAACTCAAGAACAGCATGATCGATTTTTATAATCATTGATGTGTTTCTGCCAGAACAGCAGAATAACTATTATAACATCGAAAAATCAAGAAAATAATAATATTGGTGGTACAAAGCTGCCTGGGCCAGCTTGTGCCACAACCTAAAGGCTTGGACATTGTCCAGACGCACGTGGCCTTTGGGTACAAATTTCCCATACTTCTTTGTATAAAATAGGCCATAACGTCCTATAAACAAAATACGAAATTCGTATATTCAAATGCTTAATAACAGTTTAATAATCTAGTTACAGCAATAGCATTCTCAATGGTGAACATTAAATAAACAGAGACCAAATACCTACTCGTATATCGATAACTAACTCGCTATAAGCTCGGTTCCAATATTGTACCACTAATGGGAGCAACTAAGCCGCTCGCGAATACATGAAGGTATCATTGACATTATTCAAATAATAATGCCCTCTTGTTCCTATATGAACAACCTTACTATGTGCCATAGATATATTTATAAAGTTTAGTAGTGGAGACACAATAGCATTTTCTGAACAATACTGACAGACGCCCGTAAAATTTATTTAGTTCCCTCATTTGGCTACCTTTGAAGATTTATTATACGCTGTACGTGTACGTACTCGTACATGCGCTGTGGTCTAAATAGTTTCATTATCGTTTATTAGTTATGGAAGGCACTCCTCCTAATGGTGGATCCATGGTTAAAATTCTAGAATTATTTAAAATAATTATTATTATTAAAATTATTTAATACTGCAAAATATATATTTTTAATCCCATGTTGAGGAAAACTCTTATTTATACACTGGATTGTGACACTGGATAGTTTTATATCATGCAACGGTTTTAAATATATATGCGTTTTTATCAGGGTTAGCCACACACTACAGCTCTCAACGCAGATGTAGGTACTACTACGATCTAGAGGTATAAGGCAATTCGTCGTAATAAAAAGCAATTTTAGAACTGAATTTTAACTTTTTGAATGGTTCGGCATAATAATGGGGATCCACAATGCGTTTTTTTTCCGCTAGGTGGTGCATCGTCGATGCGGCCATAGTCAACTGTCAATATCATACATGTTTTGTTTTTGCACAGAATATTTTAAAGACTTGTATTATCAGGGAGAATCTACATAATTATATTAGTTTGTACAAACGTTGCTAAATAAATCTCTGTCCAAAATAAAATGTAAACAACTATATAACCTATAAATTTATTTCCAGGCCGTCAACAGCTGCTTAGATTCTTAAAACATGGCACTATACCCAGTATTATTCCTTGGACTAGCTTATCGACAACGCCCTCATACGAAGCAGATCAATATTAGCAACGATTTACAAGAAAAGTTGATTTTTCCACATCTTTACCGCCACTGGCGCCATCTGGGAAGTTTTGCCTGTGGAACCTTATTGCATCGCCGTGCACGCCAAGGCACCAAGAAACTGCCTATTAGAAAAGCAGGGATTTATAAAAAATCTGATATCGATAACTTTAGCATAATATTTTATAACAATACCATATTTTGTCAAATATATAGACGTCGTTGGCGTCGAGGGCCCGCTAGTGCTTGTGAAGTATTGGTGACATTGGCGGTCATAAGGCGGTTAAGATAAATTTCCATCATAAACCTTCACCATCATCATAGACCTTTACCATCATCATTAATCATCATCATAACCTATCACAGTCATAGCTATGTTTTACTATATTATTGAATATCACAAAAAATAATTACGTTTTAAAGGAAATGTATACAAGACTTTATTATAAAAACAAACAAACGTACAAAAGAAACACAAAGCCGTGTCGGGGCTAAAAATGGTAAGTCACTTTTCCGTAATTCAATTTAATGTGTTCAAGGTGTGAGATAACAGCGTTATAAATATAGGAGGGGAGAAATATAATGGCTTGCATTGCCGTCGCTTAAACGAATGTGTTAATACTTCCCTCTGTCGTAATGTAGGAAAGTTATGAATGTGAAGCATCCTGCTGCTTTTATGTTTCAGTATTTCTATATCTTTCATTATCTTAGGGCCTAACCTAATTATTAACGGAGAGGCTTTTGAATAAGCTAATCTGTTTTTTGTCTTTATCCATAAAGTTACACATTTTGAAGAAAGGAAAAGGTAAAAGACAGCTTAACTACTCCAAGACTAATCCACGTTTATTAATAAGAGCCGAGATTAATTTTTGACGTCTCTGGGTCAGGAGTTTTGTATTTATTAGCCTAAATAAAACGTGATTTATTTTTGATATCATGACATGGAAAAAACGTTAGCAGTTATATCTACGTTTATCATTATTTTAGCTAAATACATAATTCAAATTTATTTAGATAAAATGGCACTCTAAAAAACTTTAGTACTTACATATTTATGTATTTTTAGCGACGATAGCGTGATGAGTGAGCTTTAACCGCATTTTATTGGGCGTGAGTTCAAATCCTAGCAAAAAGTTTGGACGCCGGAGGAGGACATCACGAGGAAATTGCTGTGGTAGAGTAATAGAAAAAATCGATTTCTATAAGCTTTCGGAAGAAAAATAGTCGCAAAGAAAACTTGATTATGTATTAAGGCAGGCTCCTTATAAAATCATTTACTATTCCAAGGTTAAGTAGTTAGTACATTGTAGAAGGTTAAGTAGTAAGTAGAAGTTTAGATAGTTCGATTGAATGTATTTTTTGGTAGGTAATAAACACACATTAATTTACCATCAGTCACCCGCCCGCACGCTAGCCTCGTCGCACGTAACTAAGCATACGTGATAGAAAGAGAGCGGTATATTTAGATGAATATAGCGAGCGGTATCCAGCGCTGTGCAAGTTGAATTGCTACTTTATTGCCTAGTAGATAGAGTCCTTATTTATTTCGATTCCTTTGCGGAGTTAACTTTCAGTACGTAGTACTATTATTTATTCTGTGACTATACCGTCATAAATAACTGTACTCAAAGTCCTAGTTTTTGAATCATAATATTGAAACTATATTTATGAGCATTCCTATAAAATATCATTAGCTATATTTTATGACGTACTGAGTGCCTAGATAAATTGCAACTCTTTGCATTTACTTTAAAAATCCAGCGCAATAAACAACACTAAAACTAAAAGACACGAAACTGTCTTAAAAGTTCGATATTTCAAAATTTAGAATAACCGCAGTTTTCACTCAACCACTCCGACTGCCCCTAGATAAGCACTCTAGCGTCCCGTCCCAAGAGCGTACCCATTAAGCAGACGTGTTTTAGAGTTGGAGCCAGGTTGGGCATAAAACATACTTACAGGGACGGCACTTGTAAGAGACCTCGACGAACTTTCTGGAACTAGGGCACGGGTCATCTACACCTGGATTTGTGTCGAACTGGCAGCTAGGCTTCTTTTGGCATGCTTCCACCACTCGTTGGAGTAACATGTACTGAAACAATTACATAGACATAGACATTATTTTAGATCATCATCATCATCAGCTCGGAGACGTCCACTGCTGAACGAAGGCCTCCCCCTTAGACCGCCACACTGTACGACAACCTGCCATTTGCATCCACCGGTTGCCAGCGACTTTTACAATGTCGTCGGTCCACCTAGTGGGACACCTTCCTACGCTGCGTCTTCCGGTTCACCACTCAAGAACCTTTCTTCCCCATCGGTTGTCAGTTCTTCGAGCGATGTGGCCTGCCCTGCGCCACTTCAACTTGCAAACCTTGCGAGCTATGTCGGTAACTTTGGTTCTTTGGCGAATATCCTCTTTCCGGATTCTATCGTGCAAAGTAACTCCGAGCATAGCTCTCTCCATTGCCCGTTGCGTGACTCTGAGTTTCTCCAAAAGGCCAGCAGTTAAAGACCACGTTTCAGTTCCATATATAGATAGTTTAGATATATACGTCAAAAAACATAACACTCATAAACAAAATAAATTAAGAAAATTTAGCATAATTTACTAAAGAGATTACTAAAAATTAAACATTTTATACAATAATCGATAGTTTTTTGCACAAAATTACGTAAGTACAACTACAGCAATTTGTAACAAAACCGAATGCTCGATTAGATATTCTAGGATTATTTATCATCATCTATTACGTGTAGGTACTCGTTATTATGGACAGCTTTAACTATGGGACCAACACTGAAATCATGAAAGAAAATTCAGTACCCTCGATGCGTATTCAAGTGTTTTTTATCAGTTACGTAGTTATAATTTCTAGAATTGCTCAATAAATATAATTTAATTTTCTAGAATTGCTCAATATATGATTGTGACTGAATTCGTGATCTTGTTGTTATCAGCACTCATTCAGGGTGTACTACGCCAAAAGCAGGACATTGTAATCAACATTGTGAACAACTTTTACTATGGGGCCAACCCCCAAATCACGAAAAAAAAACAACTGTTCCATACATTTTGTCACAAGTCAATGATTTTTTTGTACGAAACTGCCGTTTTTTCACATTTTAAAAGTTGTTTACAATGATGAGTACAATTACTCCCATTCGGCGTAGTACACCCCAAGGGAATAAACCCGGTATAAGTTTTTGGCTGGAGCGCTTAACTCCGTATCTCTTTAGTTGCGCATGGTTTTACATAGCGCTACCCATTTCTTGGTCTTCATCAGCCAGAAAACGTCCACTGCTGGACGAAGGCCTCCCCCTTAATAGGGAGTGGTTGCCATATTCCCCACGTTTGGTAAGCGGCTTGGGGATCGCAGAATTCTCACCACCGTTAACCAAGAGGACGCTGCTGCCCGTCCATGCAATTTTAGGATATGCTCAAGTTCATTTCTTGGTATGGTTCCTTAATTCTCACCTGAAGCTTATTAGGCAGTTTACACGACCGATCCGCAACAGTCTCGCACTCGTGGCCTGCCGGGACATTGTCTCCATATTGGGCTACCAGGATGCTGATGGAGGTGCCTGTGGGACACGCCAGGGAGACGGGCTGGTCGTCGCACACCGACCTGTGCACTGGCTTCAACGTGTCCAGGAGTAAACCTAGAACAAAAGTTTGGTTTGAAGACCAGAGCTTTTTCACATGGAGCTACAAGTTTTCGAGTAGTCGTTATATCTAATTTAAATTATTTATTGATAGCACAACACCAAAGTTAAACGTCAAATTTCAATAAATCTTCTTCAGCCGGAAGACGTCCACTGAAAACGTCCACGCCCTTATATGGGTGTTGTCATAATCCCCACGCTTACGCCACGCGCCCCACGGTAGGTGGCTTGGGGATCGCAGAGTGGTCACCACCGTTAACTGAAAGAACGCTGCTGCCCGTCTGTCCGATGATTCTGGATTTTACAGTTTTAGGACATACCATAGGTCCACAAATATGTCACATAAAATAATTATTATATGCCTGTGGGACGAAAGTGGTTACTTTCGCCCCGCTACGCGGAGCGAAGGTACCACTTCCTCCGTGCAACGGTACATAAAATCCTATACACACCAGCAAGTAAAGAAGCCTTAGATCTCATGTTTGTCACCCTCGGCTTCGCCTCGGGAGCCAATATACATGAGATCTGAGACATTCTTTACTTTTTCTCCCCAGGTGTGTAATCTACTATTTATCATTATTACCTTATTTAATAGTGTGTTAAAAAAGATTGGCAACATATTTTTGGTCTGGTATTTAGCAGATTCATTGGTTCGTAAGTGCTAGGGGTTCAAACCGGTGAGTTTGGATTTTATGTACGGGTTTTCATATCACTAACTTTTCGGTGAAGGAAAATATCGCGAGGTAACCTGCATACATATGAAGAAGAAATTCAATAGCATATGTGAATCCTCCAACATAAAAATGGGCCAGCGTGGTGGATGTTGCCCAATCCCCCTTCAAGGGTAGGCCTAAGTTTAGCAGGACCTTTAAAAAGGCCGAATAATACTGCATGCATATCATGCAACGCAATAAATATTCATTATTTTTATTGAGTTCCGTTGTCCCCATTGAATGGGGACAACGTCAATGGGGACAACGGGAATACACCGTTACCATCTATATTATCATATTATCTATAAATATTGGGGCACATTTTACACACAGCGCCATCTAACCCCATACTAAAAAAAGCTTGTATTATGGAAACCAGATAGCTAATAGAATACTTACATACATATTTTTTTCGTAAATACATACTTATAATACATACTACACCCAGACACAGAACAAACATCTATGTTCGTCACATAAATGTTTGCCCTGGGTGGGGATCGAACCCACGCCCTACAGCTCTGAAGGCAGACATGCTACCAACTGAGCTATAAGGCTGTCAATATTATCCATATTACTATCTATATTATCCATTATCTGGTTATCATCAGGCAACCCGCCTGCTTGTTTGCGTATTGTATGAATTACCTATTTATCTTTGCTGTCCTATTTAGCATCATCGTCACATATAAGGTTGCTGCTAAATGAAATTCTTAGTGATTTTTGTATGGCTTACTACTACATTTATATTATTGAATATTTTGTATGGAGTGTTTCCACACTTTGGCTTTTTATGTAATATTTTTCTGTTGTTCATCGTCGTCAGCCATAAGACGTCCATTGCTGGACGAAGGCCTCGCAATAGAGGGGTGTTGCCATAATTCCCACGCTTGGCAGGCGGCTTGGGGATCGCAGAATGCTCACCACCGTTAACCAAGAGGACGCTGCTGCCCGTCCTCCGGTGGGTCTGGTTGCAGTTTAAGGACATACCCAGGTCAACTGTTACAGCATACATATAAAGCCCATAATACTGTTGTTCATAGTGTTTGCAAATACTGTCAAAGTTTAGTCGTATTTGATTCATGACTATTGAAATAACTGGCCGCTTATCTTATTTTAGTTCTTGAATATGTCGTTTAATCTACACTTTATATGTATGAATATCCGCTGTAAGTACCTACATTATACTTTTTAGTGAAGCTAACGCTTACTAAACTGCGATTTAATTTAGGCAGTATTCGTATTCTTTTCGATGTAATTATAATTAGTGTAATATTTCTTTCTTACATTTTGAAATGAATTTATATTTTGATTTATCTAAATAATTTGGACTCCTGTTACACCGCTGACGAGGAAAGTAATATTAAGGGCTATTTTCTCGTTCAGAAATGTATAAATATAATAGATGGAGATTGGAGGTGCCGTGTCAGTAAATGAAAACTAACTTCATATTGTCGGCGAAAACTCTCTCTATCTCTCCTAGTTTGCCGCATCTAAAAGAGCTATCAAAGAAAAACTCATTCAACGATGCTCGCTTGTTGGACACAACTCCAGACTCTCTCTCTCTCTCTCTCTATCACTTTATCTATCTCTCTCTCTCTCTCTCTCTCTCTCTCTCTACCTCTTCTCTTGAAATCTATGTCTCTGTTTCCACGAGTGAGTGGTGTGAGTAATTGCGCAAGCGCTTATCAAAATTATCCGAACTACAGAGACGCTGCTTGTTGCTCTACTATTCGTTAGCTTTTGGCTAATCATCATCGATGGGACGTCCTTATGTTCTTCAACGTTTATATCTCCAAGAAAGATGTCTTCCAACTAAACATTTTTAGGCCGTCTGTCTACCGACGCTGTCACCGAGGCATCAACGACAACAAGATAACGTCGCCGATGTAGCGGTACACAGATTACTGTAGCCGCGTGTCCACCGCACGTCCATCAACCGAGCGCCGTGACGGACGTTGCGGTGGGCATGCGGTTATAGTAATCTGTGTACAGCTACTTCAGCGACGTCATCTCGTTTTCGTTGACGTCTCGGTGATGGCGTCCGTGGATAATCGGCCTTAGACTCACATTCAACAAGAGTGTTAACAAAATCACCTTATTACTTTTTTAAGTGTTTTTTTTTAATATTATGTTTGCGTTTGGCCACATCCTGCCTGAGTGGTGTTAAGTAACGATAAGCTTCTCTTTTATTTTTATTGTGTGTATTGCCTTTTTTGTTTAGAATAAATGATTTTGTAAGTTAACCCAAACCGTCTCCTCACACTTTGACGTACTTACAAATTCAAATCTAACACCACAGAACATATACTACAGTAGGTTGTACTAGCACAAACATCTCGAGACTGTACCCACTGTTATGTCCTCACAAGAATAGATAGGCCTGCCCTATCTCGATCAAATAAAACAAAAGACAGACGAGACGTCAGCCCTGGCCCGATACAAATGACGCCATCAGGGAAATCGTGTGAAACAATAGCCGGCAGATAATACGTGTAAAATGTGTTTGTCAGACCCCAGAGATACCCGTATATCCTTGTAGAGGTATAGCTCAGAATGGGGCGGCCGTCGGTCGCGTCACAAAAACAAAACGGGAAAACGTATCGATATATCCCTTATCGATAAGCCGGCCTTACAATAAGCCGATGTGGAAATGCAAGGTAATTTCTAAGTATTAGACATGCGCACATTTTACACTCTGATATACAGGGTTAGTTCTAATCAGTGGCGTTTTCAGTGATGGCCCCATAGTAAAAGTTGTTGGTTTTGATGTACAGAATATGCCTTTAAACGATGCTAACTGATTAGAACTAACCCTGTGATTTTACACTAAATAAGAATTCCTAAAAGTTGAATAATTGACCAAGCGAAGCGAAAGTCTATGAGTCTAAAGGGGCAAGTCGGCATTTGTGTGAATAAATTAGTTTGTCAACTTGCGAACTGTTGATCCGATATTTTGTAGCAAGTAGTTCGTGCAAACATAATAGGCATGATGACTACTAATTTTTTATTACCTCGTTAAAAAGCTGATCATCAATATAATTTAAAATAATTCAAAAATAAATAAGTTCTAAGTATTTTAATTTCAAGCTAGACAGAGAGCGCGCTATACTGAGCTATGACGTCAAGCCTCAGGCGCGGCATACAAATGCTATACTAACACGTGCTTTGCGAGAAAGGGATAGAGCATCCCCTCTCTATCCCCACCTAAAACTTTAAACGCTCATATCTCAGAGATTTATCAGCCAATACACTTTATTTTTTCAGTATGTGTAATGTATTTAGTTATATTCATCACTAAGCCTGTTATTTTTCATAAATTAAACATTAGGCCACTCGTCTATTATCAAGTTCGAATATAAGCCAAATTTTTCAAGGGGTTCGCTACGAACTATTACTAGTATATAGATCACATTACATTAGAATAATGATCTCTTAGTAAATCCATGATTAAGAGTGTTTTTTTTTTGTAAACAAAAAATAATATTGTGGTCTCATCCGTTTCATTCCATTGGATTGACGTTTTTCACGAAAAACTAACAATATTTTTCTGTGTAATTCGTAAGCTTTACTTACTTATCAATAAAGACTGGGATTTGGAAAATCAGTATGGAGAAAATAAGATATCAATGAATTGTTTATTCTATAGGTATTTTAATAAATAACGTGACTGAGAATGCTGTTTTTCTGGTAAAATAAACAGATAAGATTTTTCGTATATTTTGCCATATTTCTATGCCTATACTAATCCTATCATCAACTAACTAATGGATTAAACTCGTTCTAGGAAGTATGAATAAAAAACTGCCAAAGTAACGAAGTAACTGATATTGCGGTCCAATCTCAATGTACTTATAGTCTTTTTTTAATTCAAAATTTAGGTTTTTCAATCATATAGCTTGGTAGTTGCTATCTATTTTCTAGTAGGTCGAAAATGTTTAGCCAAGCAAGTATTAATGAGTTGCAGCAGCATCACTTGAGAGTCAGTTCCCATACTAGGCTACATTATATAATAATAAATAACAATAATAATCGTATATTTTAGGCAACAGGAGTTACTTAAAAAACACGAACCCATATTATAGATACCTTACAGACTAACATAAATATTATAATAAAGCCGTCAAGTACGAGTACTTGCGACTCGGATAACGAGGGTTCCCCCACCACTGTACAAAGGAAATCCGCGTCAGTATCTAACGAATATCCTATGAAAACAACTGGCTACCTATTACGATTTACGTGATATACGTCGTTACAGATAAAAACTAACATATTTATAGGCAAACAATCCGTATTGGATCGCTTAGTCATAGGGTACAGTTGAACACCTTTGGGTAAGGAACCCTAAAATGGAGTTTCAATTTACATTCGACAAGATGTTCCAGTTATTTTTTATTTTATATCGTTTACGTTCTCCTTCTTTTTTGTAGTTACTATGAATGTGCTAGGGTTACTTATTGATGCCAGTCATCAGATAAGAAAAAACACGTTTCAGGCTTAGGGAGTACAATTTTTATAACCCAGCGTGTGCCACTACAAGGACGAACGAAACAGTTGCGACAAAAGAATGTCGCGCGATAATTTTCTCTGTGGCGCCATCTAGTTCAGTTTTTGAGGACCTAAAGAATGGAAGCTAACCGAACTGAAGTTTTGGCTTGAGAAATGACGATATATCTACAAATTACTAATTTTCAGATTTTTCCCATAACCAGTGTTATATGAACTTACTTCTTGCCAAATTACGTGATTCTAGGTCAACGGAAAGTACCCTATGAATCAGATTGATTTGGTCAGTTTGTTTTGGTTCTTTTGATTTGCTTGCAAGTCTAAAAAACATTAATAACACTAGAAAAATGTCTGTAATTTTTGATTGCGTTGACTTAGAAGCTTAATTTATTTACAGCTCTAAGGGACCGTGAACTTACGCATTCGATATTAATTTCAACTTGATACCTCCACTTGTTTCAGAGAAAAAGGGCCTTGACAGACAGACAGACAGACGGACAATGGCGTGATCCTATAAGGGTTCTTTTTTGCCTTTTGAGGTACGGAACCCTAAAAATTATCTTAACTAACACATTTTGGGCTGAGATATACATGAGCTATGTGGTCAAATTGCTAGCCTACTGTCACCGTAAAGTAACCTAAACTATTTTGAGAAGTGCTGTATAACACTGGGCTACGGTAAGGCTCAGATACGGAACTTTTTTTTACTACTTTCATCTAATCGAAAGAAATTTTTCTCCATCAAGTTTTTGTACTTACCGTTAAAACACGACAGCTGAAGTTTCGCTGAAGTGGGGTGGTACCTACGGGATCTAGTTCCAATAAATAGGAAAATCTCACAATCTTGTTCAGATTTCCTTTGAAGCCCGGATAAAAAATGTAAGAAACAGTGATTGCACGGTTCAGTGCAGTGTATTGCAGTACAGAAACTTCAGTATTAGATAGATTTATCTCTTAGAGCAGCCTGAACAATTGCGTTACAATATATTATCCTGTGATTCGTGTTCTAAAAACATTTAATAATCTAAGGGCTAAATTGCCTCTGAACAAATAAAACAATGTTTGTTTTTACTAAAAAGTCATTGTGTTTTTTTAATGTGTTTTTTTTAAATGAATAAGCATGAGTAAGTAAGTTTCTAAACTATTTCTACTTATTAGTTTTAGTATATAAAAACTGATATACTCGTTTTGTAGCAGAAGTAAATGATCCACATTTTTTTTTATGATATGTTTATAACCGTTGTTTTATTGATAACAGTGTTTATTTATTCCTTGCCACAAATAAATGATTGTCTATTGTCTAATGTAATTTATTAAAATACTGTGTATCCAACATTGGTATTGGAAATTATTTTTTGTTAACAAACAAAAAAGCAGAAAGTATAGAAAAGGAATCGTTTTGTCTCATAATAATTATTGTATAAAGTTTTACAATATAATATAGCCAATAGTATTCAGAGAGAGCTTTCTTTTGGTGAAAGGTTTATATAAATTAGATCAGTACTAGTAGATCAGTAGATCAGTATTCGTTTTTCTTCCTGTTTAAGGTTTAAAAACATAGATCAGTACTGTTCCAAAGACTACCTCAAACAAACACACTTTAGTTAGCTCTATACAACATTAATAAGGCAAAGACCAAAGTGTTGGTAGTGGACAGATCTGGTACACTAATTCGCTCCAATGAACTCATTGGAGCGAATTAGTGTTCAAGGTCACGAATTTGTTGATCAGTTTGTTTACCTGGGCTCTCTTCTCAGCAACGAGGGTGGCAGCGGAAAGGAGATCATTAGGAGAATCCAAATGTCCAAAGCAGCGATGACTAAACTCACTAAGGTATGGAAAGACCGCAATATTTCCCGCAAAACTAAAGTGAGGCTGGTGCGTACATTGGTCTTCTCAATCTTCTTATATGGCGCCGAATCCTGGACGATAAGACAGAAAGAAAGACAGAGAATTGACGCTTTTGAAATGTGGTGTTGGAGGCGTATGTTGAGAATTCCATGGACCGCACGCCGAACCAACGTGGCCATTCTTAAGGAGCTCGGAATAACCACAAGATTGTCCACTATCTGCTTCCAGCGGATTCTCAACTATTTTGGACACGTTGCTCGTAGAGACCCTGACAGCCTGGAGAAGCTGATGGTAGTTGGTCAGGTCGACGGGAAAAGACCACGCGGTCGCTCACCTACCCGTTGGTCAGACCTCATAATGACTTTCACTGGCCTCCCAATACCTGAAGCTATTAAGACTGCTGAGGACAGAAACAAGTGGAAGAGCATAGTGCACCGAGTGATCAACACTTCAAACTAGACACGACCTTCAGCAATGAAGATGCCGACTAAAAAGAGAAGAGATACAACATTTATGTAGATATAAATGAAACTCGCAAAACAAATCAGATAGTACAAAGAATTCAGAGTAACATTGTGTTTATTTTATTTCTATTTATGTTACTGTCTCTCAGTATAGTGTGGTTCCTTCGAGTTGCTTACCCACTTTTATTATGGTTGGATTATACGGTCGCTTTCAATTCCCTGTTTCAAAATATTAGATTTGAAAGGAACAGGAAAACTCATAAAGGTTGTTCTATTGTTGCCTACTTAGAGACAAAGAAAAAGGGTCGTTATTTATACAAACTCCTTGTTTTGATTAAAGTCCTAGAAAAATAATAAGAAAAATGAAAACTTAATTTTCCTTGAACTTTTTTACTTCTCATCATAGAAAAATGAATCGTTACATTTTGATTAGGAAATGTATGTAAAAAAATAACTAGTTTGCCTGAGATAGCACTGTATATGTATTCATACACTAGAGGTCGCCCGCGACTTCGTCCGCGTACGGAAGAAATTCGGCCCGCTCCCAAAATCTCCACTTTATTCCTCCACCATAACTTCAAAAACAAAGAACTTTCCATGCGACATTCTACCCTCCCTTTCCCCCCTTAAAACGTTCCTGTCAAAATAATATTGAAAATAGCATTTTATTTTAAATAAACTATTCAAATCTAAATTTTCGTTACTAAAAGTTTAGTACAAAAACAAAGGACTTTCATACAAACGTCCGTCCATACCAGCCATGTTTTTGCACAGCACTAGTGATGCTCTAAATACTCCAACGCATATTTTTCACAGCGACCTTGGCCAAAACTTTGAAATACAAGGAAAAGCTTCTAGCGTAGTGTAACTTCTAATTGTAGTTATACATTCCTCAAAAAAATAGTAGAGCAAAATAAAACACTAACTTTTAAATGCAGTGGTGCAGTAAGATTTTTTCTTTGCTGGTTTTTCTCTCTCTAATTGGATTCCTCAGGTACTCTATCAATGTCAACGAACTAAAGAAAAGTGTTTATTCGACACAGAGAAATTCTTACTTTATAGTGGCTTAATTAATAGAAAGGCTGTATTTGAGTTTCTACTTTAAAAAATACTGAATACAGTTCAAAGTAGCATAGAAAAGATTTTTGGTTAAAAAAAATTGTACCCATGTATAATCTATATATATAATTATGTAATTATATATTATGTTACGCTTGTTGACGTTATTTAGGTGCACAATTCATTCCCCCTTTTATTTGTGCATTAATACGGATGAAAGAGTACATAGTGTGTTTAGTAAATGTGTATGAAAATGTTTTTTTGTATAGTTTATTTATATACAAGAACTTTTTAATCTCTGCGTGCCTCGCAGGTGTAAGAGCTCGGAGCTGAGCTATTAACTAAACCTCTTGGGACATCAGGACTTTCAAAAGCTACTTACATTATCTAAAGAGGCCCAGTGAAATATGTGTGTCACAAACACACATCAATGTAGGCCAAGCATTTGTCTGTCAATCAGTATAGAGAATATTTCAAGTAGATGTATGCACAAGGACCATAATTACTATAGGGGTATCGTTTCAAACGCAAAATATACATTACAGAGTTTCTACAACAGTTGTCCAAAGGTTACTCAAAACTTTACACATACAGTAGCAGTAGCAAGTAAAGCAGGTAATTAATATAAATATATAATAATTAGTTAATTAAAGGTATATTTTGATAGAACACCGCCGAGATTCCCCGCTTTTAACGAAATTGCAAACATTTCCACGTTGTCGTGCTCTAAGACGTCAAGAAATGAAAGCATCTAATAAATTTTGTTTTATTTAACGCTAATGGATACTGAGAATCCTCATAAAGAGACTTGCTTCCACAATATACATGAAGAACCGATTTACATTATGGAGTTATAAATTTTTAACGCGAACCATTAAAGCTTGAAGCAAATTAAGTTAGAAATCCATACGTAAAAAAAGATTCGTTATTTATTTTGATAATTTAACCTGAACAGGTACTTTAGAAGCCCTTGAGCTGAAACAGACTCAAAGGAGAAGGAATGTGTTAAAATTTGATTAACATTTTTAAGCTGGCTAAAGACCTTGATAAAAATTCCTTTCGTGCGTAGAGTATACTATGTATATAAATTATGCTCTAAGGTTTTGCGGCACTAAGTATTTTTTTTTGTTTCAGGTGGCAAATTTTACATCATCATCTTCATCATTATGCAATTTGAGTCGTTAGAAAAAATTTCTTACGAATCTAAACTGCGTTTATTGGTTGCCAATATCGCAGTCAGTAGCAAATAGAGCATTACATACGAAGCTTCCGTTTTCAGAAAGTTTATTTACTAATATTTAGTTCCTAAATATGTAATTAATTATATTTGTCTATGATTATATACAGAATAAAAACAGTGTTTACATTCATCTGTGTGTGGATTTCATTATAATACTTAGTAAAAATTTTGATTATTGTATGCTTCGAGTTGTACAAATATAAAAACTTTAAAAGCAAAGTTAACAAAAACATTTATGATCCCATTAGGAAAAAACCTGTTATTCGTACTTTTCTGTTATTTTCTTGAACTTTAATAAACCTATAAACAATTTTTAGAGCACTGCAGTTCCAATCAGCATAAATCTGTTTCCTACAAAGCATAACGCTCTACTCCATAATACTCTGAGCCACCAAAACGCCATGAAACTTATTTTCAACGCCCTACTTTAAACAACCATCCTCAAAACGGAGCTCTAATTCACCCCCATATAAAATCTAACATCGCAATACCATGCAAACATGTCACGGAAATGCGAGCAACAATTCCGAGCACCATAACTGGCAATACTCGCCACGTAACGAGCGATATCGGGTCAAAGGTGCTTAAAAATAGGACATAAATAGACCCATCCTACCTAAGACCTGTCCAAACGTCGCATTGTTTCCGAAGCCACGGAGATCATTAACATTTAAATCCACGAAAACGGCCGTACGTATCCCGCCCATTGTTTTACTCACTCGTGGCATGAAAAGGGCTAAATTCGCGGTTGTCACGTTTTTAATTAATATACGAGGGCGAGGCGGGATCACGCACGACCCATGGCTTGGCCGTATGTGGAATTCATCAATTAGACACCTAGCGAGGTCCACTTACATTTACATTTCATTATCGTGTAAGTGGGACGTCTTTTTATTCGTTGGGGTGAAATGGCGAGTTCGAGAAAATTGGATGGGCATGGGTGCAATCAGATCGCTACAAACAGACATACATACCTACTAAGAACATTATAGATGCAACCCTTTCTTTTAACCATTGACGTCTTTTTCTTCTAGACTTCGCCCATCACTTCCTGCTTGTGAAATCGAGCGAGATCACAAGATCGCGAACTATGTTATTAAAGTGAGACAAAATACTTATTTTTTGTCCCCGTTGCCGTATTGTTTGTCAAACTTCAGACTAGGCCATTTGTCGTCGTTTATAAAAGTTAGGGGTTATTAAATAAGAATGTCCACACATTTAGATTTTCAAGTTTTCGTATTATCTATTAAAAACAAAAAATAAACATGTGAAAAAAATATTTTGATACGCCAATTAGTTTCCGAGATAAATTATTTTCCAAATAAGCGCCCGACACTTTTTTCCGCAGGATGGCCCTCGCGCCTCGCCACGTGCGGCGTCATCGTACAATTCGCACAATTTGCCGCACGCCGGCCGTGTACAGTTCACTAGAAACCGTTACTTTCAACCGTGATTCACTACTACTTCGCTTCAATATTCCAAGGTCATATTTGTATAATTAATTTTTTTACTAATTGCCCGTCAGCTAATAAAGCCAATCATAGATGAATATTTTTTTTTTACAAGAAAAAGATCCTTGAAACGCCATACTAAGTCTCGTAAATTTACTGGGCTATAAGATTTGAAAATTATTCTAAAAGCGCAGTGCAGTTTTAGCATATATGTAAGTTTAACTAAAGTTGACGATGCGGAGGTGTTGCGTAAAAGGCTTATTTCCAGTAATGTAACTATCTCATGCGCGGCCTCATCATCGAGCGATCTAGAGTTTCAGATCAATGCTTTACACTATTCTGTTGCCGGAAAATGTACTTGACTTATCAACGTAGTTTTTATATAAAAGTGCATAATATATTTAATTTAAGACCTCTGCACACTAAGTTGTAAATAAATAATTATGAAAAATATATATATTATATTGAACAAAAACTGCGTGCAACCCAAGTATAACCTGTTTACCATACCAACTCACTTAGATATAAAAAGGCACGACCATAATCATGATTAAAACAACTATAAAATAAAGACTGTTTTACCAACAAAAATATACATAGGTATTTTTCCTTGAAAGTATAAAGCTGTCGTATACTCGTAAACAATGTACAGGGTGCGCCGGAAAAGTTATTATGCCATACATGTTCCTTCGCACGTTAAGAAGCAAAAGACGGCAAAAGTACACGTTATGCGCGGGAAACGCGCGGTGAAAACTGTTTGCTTTAAGACGAGAAGGCGCCTTCACGGGTATTTTTCAGTCTTTATTTGTACCGAAAACTTCTTATCTTTAAATGTCAAGATTCTTCGCGATGCGTCCAAATGTTTTCTACATTTTGGAAACAGCACTTTACTTGTCAGGTTTTTTTCTGTGGCATTTTACGAGAACTAATGAACATTTGCTGTCTCTTTCATCATTATCAGTCCGGAGACGACAGACGTATCTCTTTGCATTTGACTGGTGAAAGTGATGCACCGGTGGATACAAATGGCAGGTTCTCGCACAGTGTGGAGATCTAAGGGGGAGGCTTTCGTTCATGAGTGGACCTCTCACCGGGCAGATGATGATGATGATGAAAAGGTAAACCTGCATGTTGTAATCACGACTTTTTTTGTTGTTAAATAGTACCTACAATCTACTAAAATATCTTTGCTTGGTCCGCTATCTTGGCAAACCAGAGAAATTACTGGGTATGAAGAGATTTAACATCTAATATCTCATGTGACGCAGTCAGTGCAGTACAGTGCGGCGTTGTATTCAAAAGTTCACAGTTCTAGTAATGCTATTATTAAGGGCAGGCGTGACGCTTACCACCAGGCGAACGTCATGCTAGTCAAGTCAGTTGATAGCATTAAAAAACTCGCTTGTCTCGTCACTCCATTGCATAAAATAACTAACATTAATCTAAAGGCAAATAATCTATTCGTGAAGCATATTTTAATGGTAGATTTATTTCATAAATCTTATAGTGAAAACAAAGCGTAAAGTGAAGTATTTTCATGAATATGAATTAGCTGCCGTCTACTCAGAACGAGCTTATTTGTCATTATCTGTCTTTCATTACCATAATAGAAGAAAACTTTAATTGAGTTCTAAACTCGAACTTGATTCGAGTTAACAGAACCCAGTGTTTTGCTAGAACTTAACTTCGCGCTCAATTGAGAAGCAGATATTTGAATCTGCCCGTACTACTTCTAAATTAAATATACTCATAATAATAATTAAGTATAACACTGAATGAGTACGTATAAGCTATTTATTGCGCACAATATTTTTTTATGCAACTGAATTACGAGACGAGGAAATTATTTTTATAAAGCGTCGCGCTAACCCTTAACAGTCAGAATTTTTACATTTAAGGCGTGGACCTCTCTCGCTGGCATTTTCTATGTCTTTTTTTAATATTAAATGTGATCTTCTATCTTCTATAAACAAAATGTAACAAAAAAGGTTGAACAATACTGAAGGGTACGTATGTATTCATCATTATGAATATTCATCTTTTACTATGGCATCAAACCTGAAATCGCAAAAAAGCGATATAATAAGATCAACTTTACGTGATGAAAAAGTAGTTGGTTGGTTGGTTGTGGTTAACAATAAAAATTTGGTTTATGCGCCATTTTCCGTAAATATTTGTTAACGTTTTTGCGTTTGGTTATTATCAAAAAGAGCTAGTTTTTTCATCGCAAGTGTGATGAAAATCATAGTATGGAACGCGTGTGCTATTGATAATTGCAATCTCGGCTCCCTTATCACCGTAATACCGCCTCGAGTGTAGTAACCAACAAATCACTTATGTATCATCATGTACTATTAGATGCATGTGTTTTTATTGGGAGTGAGTACGTACTTACGTGCGTAGTACGTACTGTACGTAGGGCGTAGTAGCTGGCATTAGATTTTTTCTTTTTAAAATTATTCTTTGGAGTTTCATTAATGGCCGCAAAATCACGGTTGTCAAATACTGCGTTCCTGGAATAAGGTTGAAACTCGCTTCGTCTCGCGCATTCGCATTTCGTCAGATGGCAAAGTCTATCTTACATTGGAAGTTTTAGTTATTGATATGATCAAAATAGGTTGTATGCCAAAGGCTAAGTCCAGTCACAATCTAGGTTAAGTAGAGCTGCTATCTATATACGTAAGCTCCATCCCTTTGCTGCTTTGCGCAGGCCTGCCTTGCAAGGGCGATTGGACAGTGAACACTCCTTATTAGAGTAGAGTATTAAGTAGAGTTGGTAGATAACAACATAACACATAATAAAATCATTATTGAAAATAAATAATTGCCCTCTTAAGAAAATCTTGTAATACAACCCTATTGTATCCAATAACTTAATATTATATTGTACAAGCGTGTGTGCCTGCGCTGCAGTAATAGTAGTATTGGCGTAGCGCACGCGCATGGACTTGCGCAAGAACGCGATTTATGTCTGTAGGAGACAACGTGATCTTTACAGGCTGATTCAAACTTAAGGCTCAGTTGTAGCGAGGTACGTCCAGACTAGTATACGATAGGCACTAAATGGTAGGCGCGAGCGAGAGAGAGGAGAAGGCGCGAGCGCTTGAATTGCTAAATTTAGTAGGTTTATTTATTGTTTTTCAAAATATAACAAAGAAATACTGTAATCTTAAAAATCTTCATATATAATATATTTTTCATCACACTTGCTCATAAAGTGGATCTTATTGCATCGTTTTTAGGCTCATAATCCAAGCTATTACGCACGGGTGCTTTTTACTTTATATTACGGCACTTGTACTATAATAGGTATAATCCGGTAAAGTCAAGTTTGTACGTGACTGCAATTAAACATATGTATACGAAGTACTCTTAATATAGCCGGGTAATACTTAATTCTTTTTTGTAATACCAACTAAGAGTTCTTATGCGGCTGAAGTAAATGGCAACCTGCGCGCGCATTGCTGGTTTGGGCGCCATTTTCCCCAAATGTATGTTGACGTTTTCTCTGTGTGGTTGACTATTATCAAAAAAAGTTTGTTTTTTCCTTGCAAGTGTGATGAAAACAGTGACAGAAAAACAGAGAGAGAAGAGAACAGTGAGTGAAACTCTTGTGCTATGTTTCAATACACTCTCGGCTTCCTTATCGCGCTCGCCTGCGGCTCGCGCGCATAATACCGCTTCTAGTGTAATGACCAGCATAGCACACTCATATCATAATGTACTAATATCTATTAGTATAAAATTTACGTGATTTCATAATGTATTTTCATAGTTCTAGCTAATCGAAATGCTTAGTAGATTTAGTGTCTACTTTGTCATTTTTTTCTATCGAGCCGAACATTCAAAATCCCGTTTTCTAAAAGACAAAAACCTAAAATATATGATCAATTAAAGCGTGGCATTTTAAATTTTTCCCACATTTAAAAAACGTTCAAAATTGCTACAAGCCCGCGTTAATGGCGGATGTGAACTTAGGCGCGAGACGATGCGCAGTAGCAAAAATGAAGCGTGCGGTGTGCGTAAAATCGCAAAGTCTGGCTTGCAGCGCACTTCACAGCCGCCATTAAGTTTGAATCAGTCTGTACTAACAATATTCCTTACTCTTCATACAGAATCTATCTTGAAATTCTGTAGGGTTCAACCCTCAAGTTCAATTGAGTGCTACGGCGTAGCTTAAAGATTCTCGACTCGTAGCACTCCGTAGAGCTAGGAAGCATCTGATGTAGCGATATCAAATGCATTGTGCTCTCTGCACTGACAGGGAATGGCTCTGCTAAAAGATACTTTCAATTTAAGTAAACATTATCCCTGCTGAAAGACTTAGCTATATGATTCTAAATTGAAACTTCGAGTTACGACATCGTAAAAGAGAATGCGACAAAATGTATTCTATAAAGGCAGAGTTTCAATGATTTGAAATGAAATGAGCTTTGTACTTCATTGAACATTCAATTTGGTAATTAACCTCGATTCCGACTCGGCTCATGAATGAATACCATAGATCCTGGTTTAATCGGTTGCCAATAAAATTGGTGACGGACTCGTGTCGACCCTGATCCCCAACCCCCCCCCCCCCCTTTTCCCCCCGGGATATCAGAACTTAGATTTAAAAATAATATTTTGAGTACTCCTGTAGTACCTGAGTACTTCTGTCAGGCATTACATTGAAACCATAAAAGGAAAACGATAAAATTGTTCACTCACTGACGGCATGCCAAATATACAAATAATAAATAGTAAAACTAAATGTATAAATCTCTTTAAAGTAAGTTCGTATAAACTCAGTGGCCAGCCCTAGTGTCAGAGTCAATAAGCCTTCAAAAATAAAAATCTAAATATCATTATAGTAACACAGAATCTTCTAAACAATAGCACAATTAGCTTATTTTTTTATTGGTTATAAAGTCTAGATTTTTGAGCAAAGCTCACTCGATGTTTAGATAAATAAAGTAATATGTTTAATTGGTTATAGTATAAAAAAAGTTATTACTACATTTACAATTCTTTATTCGACCAAAACACTGGACTAAAACGTAAAGTATGAACACAAATGATAAATAATCGAATCAAAATAATAAACAAAAGCATAAATGTCAAATAACTAGCATTGCTTCTATCATGCACTAAACTCATACAAAGGCACAACTAACAAAGCTGTCAGAATTACATTACAGAATAAGCCCATCAACTACATTAAAATGTACCTATATTCAGCCATCAACTAAAATCCAATTTATCATACTCGTCATCCCGCAGACAAGCAACTAAGTACCAAAACAGGATCTCCTAATTAATAGCAACAGATCTCGAGCCGCGAAAGCGCACACTGTCAACTAACTGTTATTAAGTTAAAACCATTAGCCGAGCTGCGGAACCCTCGGTAATTATGTTAGTAATAAATCTTACACCGACCTAAATTATCTGAGTTGCTGCAGGAAGGGCCAACGAGAACCAGGAAACCGGCGATAGCAGTAAACGACCGCACACACATGTTCACACAATTAATTTAATTTATATCCATACTAAATGTTCATTATCAAACTTTGCAAAGAGTTCTTAAAAGTTCATAAATAATTTGTAGAGTCGGATCGAATTCGCGCGCGTATAAGAAGTATATCTCAAAGTAGAATGTAAACAAACGCACGTGCCAGTGGCGTGACACGTGACCACGTGACAGACCGTGTCCACAATTTAGAGGCGTGTGGCCACACTGAGTACGGACTTGCAACTGAGCCGAGCAGACGATACAAACGCGCCACGACTATTGGTCACGAGCCACGACTCACGGCGGGCCCATCTATTTCGCGTGACGCTACAGAGAAACCCTTCCTTCTTTCCCCCAGAGAGAAATTAGGGTGCTTCCCGCCCGGTTATAATTAAAAAACGTGTATCGATTACGGGCGGCCTTAATTTAAGTTTAATGAGGAAACTTTAGTGCGGGCTTCGTTTCCTTACTTCAGTTTTATTTCAGGTCCCTTTACAGATGACTGTATAAAGTCGAACCCCTTCGTAACGTATTCGGCGCGAGATAAGGGCGCGTGACATCGAAAGAGCATTACGTATTAACTCCCAAACGTGTCGACGTCACGTCGTATTTTTTAAAGCCGGTATCTTTGGAGAAATAAAGCCTATAGTCGATTTGCTCGTAAAAATCGAGACGACGAAAACAAATATAGAAATATGTGAACGATATTCGCTGGCTTCTAATGCACAGCTTTGATGATATGCAAATACTGTGGATAAGTTGAGCCGTTTTAACACGGCAATTGTATTTTTATTTTATTTTCGAGGAACAATAACATGACATTCACGGAGATTGTTTTAATACAAACTCCGGAAGAATTGAGATTGGAGCGTAAAGGAGCAAACCAAATTGGCATAAAACATTTTGAGAATCTTCACTCTAATCGCCGCGCCGTAGTGATTCTTTCATCACTGGGATAGCTACTTCAAAAAAAAACACTGCACAATAATTGTAATTTTAAAAATTCATAGGACAGGATATCTAATAAAAAAAACGACTATCTTACCAAACAAAAAATAGAACTCGGGATTATGTATGTATTCTAACAATACCCCGTACATCCAAATCTGTCTCTCTCATAACTCACATACGTAGATACATTTATTCAGACATATAAACTTGAACCCTGAAAACATAACACTTCTTTTTTCAGGCAGTCGTGTAAAAAATAAAAAGTTACGTCACGCAAATATTCTGTATTAAGTATAATAGACTCTAAGCTCGTATGGAAATTTAAGTATTTTCTTTTGTTTTTTTCTTCTTTTTATGTTTCTTAAATCTACTAAAACAATACAATGAAGAATCGCTTCGCTTCGCTCCATAGATCGGGTAAATTCCGGAACTCCTCTTGAGCCGAAAAAGCGGAAAAACGCGCCAATGTGACAAAGCCATTCGTGATACCATCTCAATTCAATAAAAGTTACGTTAGCGGTTTGAAGATAACATTCTCGCGGAAATATCGACGGAACTTAATATAGTGTAGTTAAAAAGATCACTATATTTTCATGCGGGAACTGTTGAATAAAAAATGTATGTAAGTATGTATTTTTTAATGTAAATAAATGATTCTTGGCGGGAAAGTTTCAACTTTTTTTATACTTTTAGTACAACCGAAATATTTTGTGTTTTTTTTATTTTAGGAAAGAACGTTGGTGTTGAAGTATGCAGTTGTTATTTTTAGCTGTTGGGCCCCACTGCTGGGCAAACACCTCCTTCAACTTTTCAGTTCTATACTGTAAGCATAAAATGTCTGAACGTACTCGAAACTAAAAGCCTTTTTACGCATACATTTTACATTAATATATATAATCATATAGAGTTAATAAGGAGAATGAATAATTTGTTTTTATTAATAAAGTAGCCTGTGACTGTTTCTTTTTAAGTAAGTAGGTACATAAGTAATATCTTTTAGTAGTGGTAACAGCTGTAGTGGCGAAAGATGGAGTCTAGTCATTTTATATTTAAAAATAGGATTATGCTGCTTTAATTTAGTACTTTCCTACCAACACAAACTCACACTAAGATCTACCCACATCTTCACATACAAAGTTATGCGTATAAACTGGATACACAACATGAAGGCGAAGTCATAAAATTAGTCATAATCATGTTAAACACCGGAGAACGTAGATAGAGAATAACAGTAACACGTGAGCAATTACGAAGTTAACAACAAACCCAATTTGCAATCGAGCTAGGTTGCTTTACAAAGCACAAACTTATACATGCGATTTAATTGAGGAGCCACCGTCGCAATTTTTTAACAAAATCGAAAGTTTCTCATAGAATGTCTTAGTTCCGTTACTTAGCTACCTTACAGATAAGGTATGTTTGGATACCGCAACTTATACAAATTCAACTTCTGATTGTTTTCTTACATTTGGAACGGGTAACTGTTTCTAACTTCCCAGTGGTAACTCAGAAATCTAACAGAAACCGCGTTGCCCACGTCTATATAAGAACGTATGTATTATAAGTATACAGGGATAGTTCTAATTAGTTAGCATCCTTTTAAGGGCATATTCTGTACATCAAAACAAACAACTTTTAATATGGGGTCAACTATAAAATTGCATAAAAAACATCTGTTCCATACATTTTGCCCAAGGTCAACGAACTTTTTGTCTGGAACAGCTGATAATTTTTTCGCGATTTCAATGTTGGCCCCATAGTGAACGTTGTTTGTTTTAATGTTCATAATATTAAAAGGATGCTAACTGATTAGAACTAACCAAAACCGAACTAATACAAAAATAATAACATAACCAATCTTCATATGAAATTATAGTAAAATATAACGTAGCGCTCGTGGCGTAGCTTGTCTAGGTGATTCTAATCGATCACCGATGTTAAGCAACGGACGGTCCAGTCAGTCTTCGGATGGGTGATCGTGAGTGGCATTTATTTCTGAGCGCTACCGTGGGTCGGATGACACGTTAAATTGTTGGTCCCGGTTGTTTGTTCTAGTTTCTATAACAACAATCGTCAGCCATGTCAGAGGCCTTCGGGCGGCACATTAACTCTGACACTAGGGCTGGCCACTCAGCCTATACGAACTTACTTACTTACTTATATGAAATTATGGAACGGAATTCCTATATAATTGCTACACGAACTGTAATACTTACCTACATTCCCAACACAACATATAATGTATACTTATACATATACCTATTATAAACTTAACTTTAATAATAAATACCTACATATATATATATATACATATGTATTTATTATTAAAGTTAAGTTTATAATAGGTATATATATATATATACCTATTATAAACTATATATATATATATATATATATATATATATATAAATACTTATATGTTTATAACTTTTCAACATTAATAAAACTAACGTTATCATTTAAGTTACCTAAATTACTATTATCTTATACCTTGTCAACTGAGGCTTATTAGGAACATTCTGTTCAAATCGTATCCAGATCCTCACGATACAGGCTTAGCCTAGTGTGAGGATTATTAGAAATACCATATATATTATGATTAATATATGTAAAGAAACTCTGCATAAACTTGTACCTATAACTATAATCTAGAAATGACATGCAGCAATACTGTTGTTGCTGTTATTTTAATAAGTTTATGCTGTAATAAAGATATTTTCATTTCATTTTCTTTTCATTTTCATTTCATTTTCATTTCATTTTCATTTCATTTTCATTTCATTTTCATTTCATTTTATTTTTATTTTCATTTCATTTTCATTTCATTTTCATTTCAATTTCATTTCAATTTCATTTCATTTTCATTTCATTTTCATTTTCATTTCATTTTCTTTTCATTTCATTTTCATTTCATTTTCATTTCATTTTCATTTTCATTTCATTTCCATTTCATTTTCATTTCATTTTCATTTCATTTTCATTTCATTTTCATTTCATTTTCATTTCATTTTCATTTCATTTTCATTTCATTTTCATTTCATTTTCATTTCATTTTCATTTCATTTTCATTTCATTTTCATTTCATTTTCATTTCATTTTCATTTCATTTTCATTTCATTTTCATTTCATTTTCATTTCATTTTCATTTCATTTTCATTTCATTTTCATTTCATTATCATTTCATTTTCATTTGTTTTTCATTTCATTTTCATTTCATTTTCATTTCATTTTCATTACATTTTCATTTCATTTTCATTTCATTTTCATTTCATTTTCATTTCATTTTCATTTCATTTTCATTTCATTTTCATTTCATTTTCATTTCATTTTCATTTCATTGTCATTTCATTTTCATTTCATTTTCATTTCATTTTCATTTCATTTTCAATTCATTTTCATTTCATTTTCATTTCATTTTCAATTCATTTTCATTTCATTTTCATTTCATTTTCATTTCATTTTCATTAAATTTCATTTTCATTTTAACCCTGTATATATACAAAAAAAAAGGTATAAGTATGCTATCAGCTATTTGGTTTCCATTGTACAAGCTTTGCTTAGTTTGGGGCTAGATGACGCTGTGTGTAATATGTCCACCGATATTTATTTATTATTATTTATAGCGTGCGCACACGGCACATTTTTGTTCGCGTTCTCATCTTTTTAGGGTTCCGACTCCGAACGGATTTGGTGCTCTCATGGGTCTAACTGTTCAACCTGTAATCAAATATCATGCGATCCTTATTGCGAGCCCCTCTTATACATAACCAGTTTTTATTTGATGTCATATTTTAGAGTTAGTGTCATTATGACACCAAAATAATGACACTATATTATGTGAAAATCTCTACCGCACCGCAGTAACTGACTTCAATAGATACAAGTCATTGAAACTAAGCCAGACAGACGGTTTATAGTTAGTAATAAAGTTTTTATTGAACACTACTCGTATACGGAACCGTATCATTGATTCATTTTTGTGTCAGTCATTCGTCTGTATGTACAACTGTACCGAAAATTGTTAGTTGAACTCAACGTAACAGTTTTCGTCATGATTGTGTGCGAAGCAAGACGAAACAGCGAGAGCGTCATATTTTCACTCCATGAAAAAATTCTCCGGTTGTGATCTTATACCGAAGTAGCCGGCTTATATAAAAAAAACCGTCTTAATTATCATCGGCTTATAAAATCCAGTATAGGTAATTAAAATGAGAACATGTATTTGTATACGGGTGTAAGTAATGGAAACTGTAACCATAGCATAAAAACTAACTAAAACCCCGATTATTTACTTAAATATTCGAGAGAAAATGTATGAAAAACAACACCGACGAAGCTCACGACCTATTAACTCAAATATGTATGTACTTATTTTATCAAAAACCTGGGGTTTTGAGCTGAGGTTTAACTATTTTATTCATCTATATATTTATCTATCGTTTGTCTTTCACAACGGTCTGAAATAAGATTCTATTATCGGCAAACAAACGTTTTTCGTAGAGAACACGTCATTTTTATCTTTAGAGAAGAATATAATATGAATATGTTTGAATAAAATTCCACGTAGGGAGCCCAACCCTCAATCTGAGAGTTTCTTTATTTGACCAACCCTCCCGCGCCCGAACAAACAAACTCCTAGCGGTCACTGCACTAAAATTCAATACACGTAACTCAAATATCAGTTTACTTACAAAAATACAAAAGTATAATGCCGATCAACACAGAACACAGATCATATAGCCTGTTGATGGCTAGTGAACATAATTTCTCCTACAAGCACGACTCGCCGTTGCGGGCAGGGGGCGAGGTAACGTTCTAAGCTTGCGATTGGCCAATCACTGGGATGACAGAACCTGAGTTATGAAATTCAATGAAATCTGACGTACTCGCAGTGCAAGCAGTGGTTTTTAAACTACTAGTTTTCGTATGAGGGGAACTCGGACGATCAGTCAACAGGATTTATTGCCTTTGGCCTACAACTTACATACATTACAGAGTATCATGGAGAAACTGCTAGTTATTCTGTGCTAGCGAGACACGCAAACCAACGCCCCGCGGCACAAAAATGCTATTATTTAATATAATTTAACATGACATTAGGTTCCCATTAGTTATGGGTAGTAAGTATTTGATGTTATGGCTGGTTAGACATGCGATGGGGAATCTAAGGGGGAGGTTATAAATGAGCTGGTATTCTTGTAACTATATTATAAAATTTGAATTTTGACTACAATATACGTTAGATTATATTTTCGAACACTTTTAAGATTATGTAATTCACTAAGAATTTAAATATCTAAAGAGTCATAATCTCTAAGTGAAAACAGTCAAAAAATGTGCCGAGTGCCGTTGTTCGAATTTAGCATTATGTCGCTTGTATATTGCTCAATGTATCCTTGAGCGCTTGTGTCTTATCGTAGTTCAATTCGTTCAAAAGTCGGCGCACGGCATAGCGTGCGCCAAGTTTTGGTGCGGATGTTTTTTTGCACGTTTGTGACTCTATAGATATTAGCTCAATGGAAATTGGCAAAACGAGATTACACATACGTTAAGAAAATGCATACTAATAAATTATTCTCTTCGAAAAAGTACCTACGATAAATTGCAGGACGCAAGAAGCAAATAACATAATGTGTAGTGGTAGGAGTTAGGACTCTATTGGAGAGTTTGCCTGGGCAAGTACCACATAATACTTAAATATTATTTTAAAATAAGTTCTGATATCTCTCGCTAGGGGAAACACCAGCACTGAAAAATCCTGATGTCTCCCTAAGGGGAAAATCAGGAAAAATACGAGTCCGGCACGTGATATAATGTAGTAAAACGTATCTTTTCGAGTTGTTTCCAAAACTTCTAAGAAGCGTGTAGTAAAGTTGCCACGACTTTACTAGGACATGACTAGACTTGACTTTAACTTACTAAATGTGACTTGGACTGTTACTAACTTGACTTGACTAGAAAATCATCAAAACCTTGATATAAAGATACTTGACACTGGCAAATGCACAAAGTGCGACGCCATAATCGTCCTAGGAGGAAAGAAGAAAAAAAAACCATTAAATTTAATGCTCTGTCACGACTACTTTTAGCGATTCAAAATGTATAGTAGCGATTCAATTTCCAATAGTTGCGGGTGCATAGTTGCCAGTAGTTTTTGCAAATACCTTTGTTGCAAAATACTTGGATTATAAAACCTAAATAAAAAAATATTTTCATTTTCAAGTAGAATTTATAAAAGCCGATGAAAAGTTTATTCGCCAACTTTCTTGTTCTATTCAAAGATATGTATCAGGTACCGGGAAAGTGCTCACCTACTCTATTTCCGTTAAAGCTCGCTGGACGAGTTTCTAAGATGAAGCTTTTGAATTGGTTCTAATAATTATAGATTTCAATCGACTTCCAAAAGAAGGAAAGTTTTCAATTTGATTAAAATTTTCTGAAAATGTATGTTTATGAATAGTTAGCCGACTTCGAAACGACCTTTAGGGAATATAATTAGCTGTCTTCATATCAATTAACGATAGTTTTCAATTAATCTACCTTTTAGTAATTTTTTTTATGTTTACCTACGTTTTCTCAAACTGGCTTTAGTGGATCGATTAACTTTTTTTATCCTGTAAAGAAAGACTTTGCCAAAATAAATGACACTATCTTTGCTATAAAGTAGCGTAGGTATATCGGTAACAGGTACGCGGGACGGCAGCTGTACTAAGCAAATAAAAAACGGTATTATTCTTATTATAAACAACTATTATTATTATTGGTTATTGTAAACAACGTTTACTATGGAATCGATTCTAAATAATTCAGTGAGTCTGCTACAATTTGTTGAGTGTGAATTACGTTTTTTTTACGGAACAGCTGATATTTTTACACAACGGATTGATTTCTTAGTCAAAGTTGCATAATAGTACATTATGCAACTAGTGAATAAAAGACGGATTTAAAGCGAGGGCCATAGATGAATCACGAGCAAGTGAAGGATTCTAACGACTGGATCACGACCGCAGCGAGTGATTCAAGTGTTAGAATTCTACGCCGACGTCGACGCGAGGGATTCATGGCCCTCGGTATAAATCTGTTTTATTCAAGAGTTGCATACTATACTTTATACCATGAAAACGAGAAAAAGAAAGAATTTAAGCGAAAATAGACATTTAATGAAGAAAAAAGTATAGTTAAACTAATTAAAATGCATATTAAAATAAATTAGGAAAACAGACTCTGAAAATGTGCCACAAGCTTGATTTTCATTTTTCCATTTGCAAAACTCATCGTAGGCTTTAATGTAAACCAGCCGTGATCTATGTAATGCACGTATACGTATATATGTACTACGGCAGTCGGACGTTTTTTGACTGTTTTCACTTAGAGATTATGACTCTTTAGATATTAGCTCAATAGATGGAGGTCGAATATATTGGTGTGTTCTAAATTCAAACACCAAAACAGTGATTAAAAGTGCTTTTTATTCAATGTTTTCAGTGAATAAAATAAGCTTTTTCGAGGGAGAATGGTATAAAATGATTAATACAAGTAGTTCTTCTCGGATTAGTAGGCTACTTATCCCTTTGGCGCAGCTTTATAGATATGAAAACATATTTTTTACCTTCTTTTATAATAATGTCTACACAAACCCTCAGCAAAAGAACGTTATTTCCCATTATTATTAGAACATAAATTAAACCGAGTGATGTTTCGGCGTTCCATAAATGCGAAAGGCCGTTGGGACCTAAACAAACACATTGCGATCCAATATGTACGTAAATAGTATTGATTAAATGATTCGGCTGTTGATTCAACAGAATTTGGCTCTTTTGTTTTTTTAATTCATATTCGGGGTCATGTTTTGTGAAAACGCATGGTTGTTTTATTTGGTTTTAATTTTTTTCCCGGAGGTTATCGCTGTTGAAATATTTTAATAATTCTAAAATAGATACGCAAAACTGAAGTAGGAAACCATTATTTTTTTGGTATAGCTTTTGTATATAAGTAGGTACACGGTTTTTTGTTAATTGTACGAAGATTATTATAAAATATTTGTACGAAGTTTATTATAAAATTACTGGACTAGTCTCAGCAAATATTATAATATCAACGATATTTTGGTATCAAAAATATTAAAATTACATTTTTTTTCCAAATACTAGTTATATAATATAAGCATTGCCATTCAAAGTGGTAATTCCGCCAGCATGCTGGGTACGCTGCCGACTAGTAGTAGCTTTGAGCATTATAAAATATTTGTACGAAGTTTATTATAAAATGACTGGACTAGTCTCAGCAAATATTATAATATCAACGATATTTTGGTATCAAAAATATTAAAATAACATATTTTTTTCCAAATACTAGTTATATAATATAAGCATTGCCATTCAACGTGGTAATGCCGCCAGCATGCTGGGTACGCTGCCGACTGGTAGTAGCTTTGAGCATTTGGATTGTCTCTAGACTTTCATCGGTCTGGATACAATCCTTTTGTTTTTTGTGTTGTAAGCTAAGTAGTATAAGTAGTATTTGTAGTTTGTTGTAGTTAATAAAGACTTTATATTAGAAAAAAAACATTATGTAAGGAAATACCTAGCTTTATACTTATTGCAACTATCATTTTGTCTGTGGCATCATGCTAATTTCATATTCAATTTTATTTGTTGAGTTAGTGATATGAGATATATATGAGTGATGTGAGGTGCAAATTACGACTCTTGTACATTTTGACACTGAGACTATGTTCTCCATTGACATCTTGACCTTGGAACATTTATGTCCCGCGGTTTTAAACTTTGCTTTTTGTATGCCACGGGAATTGAATCTGATAAATGTTATAAGATAATGCTTATTCCGAATACCGCTCTCACGGCTTGGACGCAGCCTGTATATTTAATTAATTATTGATGTAATTAAGTATTTCCTAGATCTAGTGTATAACAGCTAAAGCTAAAAATCATAAAATAAATTATTTGGCAACCACTCAGTACCAATATCCATCATAAGAAAGGCTTCCTTCTGGACTTCCAACCAGAGTAGACGTGTGCAACTATAATTTTCATCTATTATTCATTCATTTTTGACTAAAATCACGAACGTAAAATCTACCGCTAAAATAGGAGTGCATAACGGACAAGGAGATTACCTACCGAAGCAATAGTGCGTACATCCAGTCTACGCACACATGGTACACAGCATTGGTACACCACCACCAGCGCAAGTAAGCTGCACACTTGTAATCATTTTATGTATTGATGAAATCGTATCACGCTCGTGTGCCTCGTTTGTGTGGTGCTAGGCTATTGCCTACAGAGTTAGAACCGGTTATCTATACGGCTCTCTTACTGCTGAGTGCCTGGTATCGATACGTAGGACGACCGTGGTACTGTTGTCTCGCTCACGCTGCACTGAACCATGTCGCTCCAACGCACCCCGCCAATGTCACCGATGCCGACCGTATTTGCGACTCCCTTGCAAATCTTACAGAGTTATCCTTCAGACTCTAATATATCTGAAGTCGGTGAGGAGGCTGGAGCAAGTGCTGCTTCGTCTCTTAGCAATATAACTTCCCGATCTAAGCGTAAGCGTGAAGACATCACCAAGTCTGAAATGTTGGACATGTTCACTGCTTTGCAGAAACGCCAAGACGAAAAGTTTGACATTGTCCTGTGCTCCATAAATGAGGTCAAAACTTCAGTCAATCTCATGTCGTCAAAGTATGAGGAAGCGCTAACTAAAATAAACATTCTGGAAGAAGAGAGAAAAGTGCAAAATACCCAAATCCAGCAATTACAAAAAGAGGTAGAAATGTTACAGCACTACGTCCGCGGGACTAGTGTTGAGCTGAGAAATATTCCTCAAAGCCAAAACGAATCAAAGGACAACCTTAAGACGTACATTTCCAAAATAGCTAATATTTTTGACATTCCCATGCAGCCATCGGACATTAAGGATATATATCGCATAAATACCAAAGGCGCCGTAAAGCCTATTATAGCTGATTTTTCAACTGTGGCCTTGAAAGACAATTTTCTGATATCATACAAAAAGTATAACAAATGCCATAAACAAGAGAAATTAAATACGTCCCAATTTGTAATTGGGGGTATAAGCCAGCCTTTGTATATTTCTGAAAATCTCACTCCAACTGAGCGAAAGTTGTACTATCTGGCTCGGCAATTTGCGAAGAATTATAACTTTAGATATTGCTGGACTTCTTTTGGACGTATATTTCTACGTAAAGCCGAAGGTACACCTCAAATCCGCTTGTCCTGTGAAGCTGACCTCGATGACTTAAAAGACCAGTGACTAGACGTATACAGACATATCGAGACTAGCTTGCAATGCCATGATAATGCTAGACTTTTATGCTGCAGAAACAATATTATCTTAAGCTACCTTCTGTTATCGATAAATATGATTATTTACCTTTCTAGTTTGATTATTAATGTAATAATTATTTTATGTAACTACAAGGTTGACACCAACCTGATTCTCGAATATCATCCATTTGTATGCACAGCACTCTTTCTCTATTCTCTATTTATATTTACACACCTCATACACAACAACACAACACACACACAAGTTATATCCAATATATCATGCTTATATATCTGCGTTTTCCACTGCTTCACTAGCAAGATCCCTTATTTTAAACAGTTTACACGACATTACTGTCTCCCTACACTATTTTGTCTCACAAAACTCACGTACTATAAAAAGTATAACCACTTGCATCCGACCTGCCTAATAACAATAGGCAATCTATTAATAGCTGCTCCATTCACTTTACATATGGAAATTAATACCTTTAATAATTTGTCATTCCGAACTATTGTTTTCATTATTTGCAACCTTATCGAAACAATTATAATGCATACCTACCTATCATTCAACCTTACGATGGTACCTCTGTACCTATTAGAAACACTCCAAGGCACAAGCGTGCGCGTTAAAAGACTTTTCGTATATGGAGATTTCCTTTTTATAATATCTAATATAACGGTAATTTTATTTCCACCTCGGACTATGTACCCACCTACTCTTAACGCACTTCATATACATCTGAGGTCTCGCACCTACGTGTCCTGCAAGTCTATAAATGACATAATCCACCTAAAAAGCAGTGTTCTGCTAGTCTATCGTATGTTAGCTAAGTGTTATCGCTGCCATTATCAATCGCTCTTCTACATAAATACACACAGGGATTCCTGTGTTGTAATCAAATTATATTACTTAGGCTACTATGAGTAATAATAAAGATCTGATTGATTGCATCGATGACACCACGCTGATAGACAATTTAAGTGTGAACTCTGCCGAGGAATGTAGGCTGAAGTTAGGTGATTATTTAGACCAGACTATAGTATTAACGCAAAATATTAGGAGTGTTCGACAAAATTTTGACAAATTTATTGTATTTTTATCAAGACTGAAATTTCTTCCTAAAATCATAATCTTTACTGAATGCTGGGGCCGTGATGTTACCCAATCATTTATCCTGCCAAATTACGAATGTCACTCATCTACCGTTTTCAGAAACCAAAACGATGGCTTGATGGTTTACTATAAAACCGGCCTCACCGTCGAGATCCAAGAACCCCCATTCAATGACGCTAGTTGTTTAGTAATTAAAGTATGTTCTGAATTAACTTTGGTAGCAATATATCGTTCTCCTTCTAAAAACAACATAACCAACTTTCTAATATCGCTTGAAAGTACTTTATCTACCATTTCTACGGATTCGTGTATAATAACAGGTGACCTAAACATAGACATAAAACCTAATAACAGTGACTCTAAGGCACCTGACTACATTGAACTTACTACCCATTTTGGATTCATACCAGGCCATGTTCTACCGACGCGGTATAATAATTGCTTAGATCATGCTCTCATTCGATCCAATAAATCTGCATATGTTGTAGTGTGCAACTCTGGTATCACGGACCATGACTCTGTCCTGATCGGCATACAAAATCATACGACGAAAGGTGTCTCTAAACCTAAACTAATAACAAAAACTGACTATGATGGAGTTATTGCCTGTCTTGAGAGCATCAATTGGGAAAGCTTTTTGAGAGAAAAAGATGTAACGATTGCTTCTAAATTTTTGATCGATAACATCGAACTATCTGTCAAAAATAACACAATCTGTAAAAAACTTACATGCGCAGAAGTTATCAATAAGCCTTGGATGACTCCCAAACTCATTAACTGTACTAGGAGAAGAGATACCTTACATCTCAAAGCTAAAAAATATCCAAACGATCAGGCATTACAGGACAAATACAAGAAGTTTCGCAACCACTGTAATTTATTATTAAAAACTGAAAAAGATAAATACGACTCCGATCTAATAGCTGCCAGCAAAAGTAACAGCAAAAAACTGTGGAGTACTGTTAAGAATATTTGCAAAATAAAAAGTTCCCAGTCTGATTCAAATGCTCTTCTTCAGATTCAACCAAAGCCCGTAGACTCTCTAAATTCTGTAAATGACTTCTTTACCACAGTTGGGTCAGAATTGGCTGAGAATACCCTTTCGCAACTTAATAAGACAGAGTTACAACTAACAAATTCTATAGTCATTGATAGTTCACCTAAAAATTCACTCTTCTTAGCACCCACAGATGCAATTGAAATTAGCAAGATAATCTCTGGACTAAAATCTGGATCGGCTCCAGGCAGTGACCATATCAGTAATGACTTACTTAAGCGTGCTTGCCATATTCTTGCATATCCAATCGCTCACATATGCAACTTAAGCATGGCTCAAGGAACAGTCCCAAACTGCTTTAAAACTGCAGACGTCTGTCCAGTGTTCAAGTCAGGTTGCAAATCTAATGTTTCCAATTACCGCCCTATCTCTTTACTACCGTCCCTGTCCAAGGTTTTAGAAAAGGTCGTTAATAAACGTCTTCTGGATTTCCTAGAGAAAAATAGTATTCTGTCTCCTAACCAATACGGCTTTCGATCTAATAAATCTACAGAGGACGCAGTAGTGGCTCTGGTTGATCATGTGGCCGAGTGTCTTGATCAGAACCAAAAGTGTGTAGGAGTATTCCTAGATTTGGCCAAGGCATTCGACACGGTGTCTTGGCCAATGTTACTCCGAAAGCTCGAACTTCTTGGAGTACGTGGTATAACATTGGACTGGTTTCGGTCATATCTGGTTGATCGAAAACAAAGAGTTCGGCTGTCAAATTTCTATAGCGCCTATAAGTCTGTATGTTTTGGTGTCCCACAGGGCAGCGTCCTTGGACCTACCCTCTTTTTGGTCTATATTAATGACCTCTGCCAGCTTAAACTTAATCACGCTAGACTTTTCACTTTTGCCGACGACACAGCTCTAATCTTCCAAGGTAAAAGTTGGGCCGAGGCTACAGTGATAGCTGAGCAGGGGTTATCAAAGGTAGCAGCATGGCTCCAAACAAATTTGATGACCCTAAACACTACTAAAACTAAGTATATGACTTTTAGTATTACGAAGCGTACCTATCCTAGTTCGACTAACATTAAACTTCATACATGTGACCGTAAATTGTATGAGCATTGTGCCTGCCCCGCATTAGAGCGTGTTAGTAACATTAAATACTTGGGTATCACAATTGATCAGCAGTTGAATTGGGTATGTCAAATTACTAACCTCTGTACTCGCTTACGAAAAATGACACACATTTTTAAAAGGATTGGTACAGTAGCAGACCGGAAAACACTTAGAATCGTTTACCAAGCGCTTTGCGAATCTGTTCTTAGCTATTGCGTAGTTTGTTGGGGATCTGCAGCCAAAACTTTATTTCAAAGAATTGAACGCGCACAACGATTCATTCTCAAAATTGCTTTCAAAAAACCATTGTTGTATCCCACAAACCAACTTTATGAGGAAACTCAGCTCCTCACCGTTCGGCAGCTATATATTCTGGGAGTGACATTGCGATTTCATAAGTCAGCACTAAGTACAATCGCACGCCCTACTCGATCTGCTCGCCGAAATGTCTGGACGCTTCCTCCTTCAAGAACTACTTTTTTTCAACGTTCCTTTTATTTCAAGGGACCGTTCATATACCAGCAACTTGACTGTTCTCTTAACTTTCTAATTATACCTCACGATATGTCTGTAAGCGAACAGTGGTAAATTGGTTGCTTACACTAGGATACTTTGAGACGGAGAAGCTACTCGAAATTGTTAAATAATATTAAGGGGCCTGCCCGTTTGTCTAATTAAATCTAGTTTCTATAGTACTGTAATGCCCGGCAGGCCCCGCAAGAAAAAAAGTGATATCTTAAATGAAACATAATATATACCCCACCTTACAAATCTGTGTTTAATTTAATATGGAGGTACCCAATTAAGCTATGTTAGCTGTACCAGAATTCGTCCAGATCTGTTCAGCCATTTTTCCGTGATTGACTAATAAACCTCTAAAATATCTAAACAAAAACTATAAACTTTGACATTCATAATTTTGGTAGGATAGTAAGATTTAACCATACAAACACACACATATACATACTGAACCTTTGCTACTTAATTATCTCTTTTCCCAGTTAAACTCTCAAGGAGAAATAGTGTGCAGATTTACTACTATATATAATACCTATTAAACACAATACACTTACCTATTATATCATACATACCTATTATATAATATTATACATACCTGTTATGCAATATACACCTATAATGAATATTTTACATTCCTATAATTATATACACATATCACAACTATACCTCACATATACAAACACTCACGCACAAGAATTACCTACTCACCCTAGGCATCTCCCCGAGCAACTGCATGTACAATCTCGAACAACTCGCTCTTAGCTTATACATTGTGCCGTGAAGTTGCCTCACGCACACAATCAGCCTCGCACCTTGTTTCTACACGCTCGCGGGTGTGCTAAGCTCGTGCCTTAGGAACCATATTTTGTCGCTGTAGCTACCCTCTTTTTATTAGCTTATTTTTAATTTAACTTAAACTTAACAATAGTTATATAATCTAAGAGATTCCAAACTACTATTCTAAAACTGTATTTTTTCCTATTGTTTTTAATGTATTCGGACCTCACCAAAATTTTATCAAACTAATTAGGTATCTTATAATGCTATGTTTTCTTTTTCTTTTATTCCTGTTGGGTTTGTATTACTTAACTTTTTAGATAAAATTTAATTACAATAAGCACAAGGAAGGCACTGAATCTCACAGCACAGGACTCACCTAGTGTGAGATTCAGGGTTCACCACCGCGTAGTATGTACAAGTACCTACCCTCTAAGAATTAAAATATATATTTGTTAGTTTCATAAGATTCACTTGTACTTACTCCAACCTTGTAAACTGTTCAAATAAACGTTATTATTATTATTATTATTATTATTAAGAAACGTCTGCCAATTCTTTTGATTGGAGCCGTAAAATATTTATATCCGATCGTTTGTGCTTCTTGCTACACAATTCATCAGCCAGAAGACGTCCACTGCTGGACGTAGGCCTCCCTTAATAGGGGTGGGTTGCCATAATCCCCTCGTTCGGCAGGCGGCTAGGGGATCGCAGAGTGTTACCACCGTTAACCGAGAGGACGCTGCTGCCCGTCCTCTGGTGGTCCTGGATGCAGTTTTAGGACATACCCAGGTACTTGCTACAAGCTTAGACAGTAATAACAAATTAATTTTTAATGAGGGATCTTCAGAGTAATTATTAAAAAAACAATAGTTTCACAGTGTCGGTAGATACTACGACTACGAGTAACTCAAAGAACAAGGATACTTTATTTTTGGATTAGTATATTTTTTTTAGGTTCAACCACCACTTATTATTTTTTTCATTGCTTCACCTTAGTTGTTGTATTATAAGCCAAAATGAAAACAGGGCATCACAAACCGAGTTGTTTAAGTTGTCATTATATTGACATCGCACTTTGTGCATATGCCGGTGTCAAGTATTTTTATTTTTCAATTTATTAATGAATTAGTTCTAGTCAAATGATTCTAAGTGGCAGACAATCAGAATAAAATGTATTATAATTTAAAATTTGCTATTTCGATACAATAAAGATTAGTAAAAAATAAAAATATATTAACATTATTATAGACTGATTCAAACTTAATGGCGGCTGTGAGGTGACCTGCAAGCGAGACTTTGAGATTGTACGCACACCGGCGATCTCGTACTTCCCTCCATCCGTCAGTACATTAAGTACGCTTCGCGCCGCTATTTCGATGCGGCCCCTCACCATCCCAATCCACTCATAGTCCAAGCCTCGAACTATACGACAGACACGACTGACCCACCCCCCTTCCGTAGACGCCCCAGACACGTCTTGGGCGACCCGGACGACCCCATCGTCGTCATAACCTCGGCGGCGATGGGCTCGCCCGATCCCACCACTCCTACAACAGGAAATATTCCGTTTTTCGTATAGGCGCCGGTTACCAGAGGCACACAAATACGCACCGACCTCGCCGGCGAGGACTCTCCAGATCTGTCAGAAGATCGGTTAGATTCTCTCCAAATAGTCAACCAGATCAAACTACTAGGGCCCCAGGGCATACCCCTTCTGGGGGCAAGTCTGACCCCACTCCCGGCGACGGCCAAACCGAGGTTCGTACCGTCTGAGGTGCCATTGAGCTAGTCGCCTTTAACCTTAACTAGGCCGGTGTTAATAAGACCGGTGACGCTGTAGAGGCCATCTGAAGCCAAAAGCATCAGTCATTCATTAAAAAAAAAAAGTACGCACACCGCACGCCTAATTTTGGATACTGCGCAGCGCCTTGCGCGCCACCATTAAGTTTGAATCAACCTATACTATGTTTTATTTATTTATTTTAAGTTGCGCAAACGCGCCATCTAGTTAGCTTACCAAAAGAAAGCTACTTATGTGAAAGCGCCGATTGTATTTTCATATATCGTCGGAATGGATTTGGAAATCGTGTATGCAGATAGCTTAGAAGCCTGGAAGAACCAAATTCCTGATACTTATAATACCCCAGACCACAGACGCAAATAGATCATAAAAATGATTTAAAAAGTGTGTAATAAGTATAAATATTTCATAATACAGGTTTTGTGGTATTACCAAATCTACAACAGAGAAATGACTGGTCATGAATAGCTTCAGAGATTAAAATTTAATTTTATTACATAATTGGTTTTGATTTTGATCTCTGAGCGATCAGCGCAGTGCAGTGTGTGGCGCAGTATTTTATTCACAAGTTAACAATAAAATTCTGGCACCGCTAACTGTTAAGGTGTTTGCTTACCACCAAGGTGAACGTCTCCCACGTCTCGTCGCTCAATGGGGATCCGTGGCGCGTCGTCAATGCGGCCATAGTCAACTGTCAATCTCATACATTTTGTTGTTTTTTGGTTTGTTTTTGCAGAAAACATTTTAAGGACTCGGATTACCAGGGAGAACCTGCTTATATACTGGATTGTACAGCCAATCTTTTCCCTTGCTAATAAAGCTCAGTCGAAAATAAAATGTAAACAAATATCTAACCTACAAATTTATTTTCAGGCCGTCAACAGCTGCATAGATTCTTAAAACTAAGCACAGTAAGTACCCAGTATTTTTCTTTGGACTATATTATCGATAACGCCGTCATCAAGAGCAGATAGTAATACGCAACGATTAACAAGAAGACTTGATTTTGCTGCGCCGTGCGCCATCTACGAAAAGTTTTGCATTTGGAACCTCATTGAATAAAAAAACCTACTTACTTTCTAGATTGTTAAATTGGTACATTCGTTGAATAAGTAAAATAAACAAAAGAATAGAAAATTATGCCATTTCAATACTAAGTAGGTTGACCTTATCATCGTCGCTGGGTTGACCTTTATTTTTCAGATTCAAATTATACCTACTAACTATTATACAATCTAAGGTACAAATAGAAATCCGCCTACGACGAATGTCAACTTAGAAGTAAAAGTTAATTTGTTTCAATTGTATCGCAGTAAAATAACTAAAGCCCATAAATAAAGACAAAGAAATTAATTTAGCAACTTTTGTAAACTTTTTCAATTAAGTTTTTAGGTATCTAAACTCGGTCTGGGCTGACAGGTCTCTAATTTAATGTATTTAGCAATAAGGTTTCGTAGAAGGCTAACCTTTACCTAAGAAATTAAGGTCTAGGTTTTCAGGGCATCACATGGAACACTTAACATGGCCTAATGCGACGAAATATCATTGGAATCAGCGACAGTGATAATGGAATGGACGGGCCCAGTGCTTGCAAATCGTTCAAAATAAACAAGACAACACAATCACTCATACCTAGCTAAAAGTATGCATATTACATATGCCAGAAAATAGAGATAGCTAATCTAATTACTGCATGACAAAAAGAGAACACATGTACATGTATTAGAAGTTTGTATTGTCGTATCGTACGGCTCGCATGTCGCAAAGGCAGAGTATGACTGACGCGAGAGGAGAGCCGGAATCAATATAAAGTCTTCAAAATCCGTGCGCTTGTTTCCCGTCCATTCATTTTATCATTGTCGCTGATTGGAATATTTTTTTTGTCTCACTAAAAAGCTATCAACAAAATCAATCATAGATAACAAAATAATGCATAAGGTCAATAATGAAGTTGCAAACATGTTAGTTTCTTATTCGGCAGAGCGTGCACATTTGTGGACAATGACGTCAGATATCACGACGTGCTTGTTTAGGCTTTACTGGTGGAGCCTGATGGTGGATCTAAGTGGCCGGAGGCCTTTGGAACGTGTTTCGTTTCCTTCTAAAAAATTACGGTTTCACTTCAAAAAAACTTAACAAGCCGATTTTTTTTTCTGATAATATAAATATTATATTAGATTCAGTTTAACTCTCCACATAACTGGAAAGACTGAAGAAATCCTTAGTGGAAGAGACGAGTTAGAAAAATATCGGGCTACTAAACAAATTAAAAGAAAAAAAATCGGACAGGAACCGACCCCACTACGACCAATTTCCGCTATTCCCGGAACTCACTCTACCACCGAGTCTCTATCAGTTTACAGTTGACTGACCTGAAATAGCCTGACTTTCAACCTATAGCTGGATATTGAACTCCATGTTTTTTGGCCACCATCGATCATGGACCGGGGCATACAAGACAAATTATCTGTGAAACTTCCAGGATAACCTTGATATCTCCCCTTCTTCCTGTTTGGTAGAAGTTAATAGTAAATAATGCGATTTTTATTACTTATCGGAAAGTATGTTTCGAGAAGTATTCGGGTATAGGCATGTCATTGACCTCGTCATAGTACTTTTCTTATTTTTACTAAAGAGCCCATAAAGAAATTATTGTCTTTATTGTTACGAACTTTCTTACTCCGAAACTAACTCAAAATCGTAAAAACTACAGCTTTTCGTTAGGCTCTGTTTATTTAATAGTTTAAGAATAACTAAAAACTAGCACTTAAATAACAAAACTAATTATAAGTTACCACAAACATTATTATTTATGGGCAACAAAATGCATGAGCGAGCAGGTATTTATCGATTTTTTATGATAAAAGCCATATAAAATGAAAATACTATTATAAATATTAACATATTACATTAAAAACATCCCTATTCTAGGGATCTAGGGATGAAACAACTGTAATAAAGACCTATTCTTTATAACGTTAAAAAATCGATTAAATACCTGCATCATAGTAAATTCAATGCGCGTCCTACAATTTTATACTGGTTGTTAAAGTTTTAATTACATATTTTACGAAAACATAAGTACAATTTTACGTATATTAAACCTTTTTAAGAATATAAATTGTGTATTATAAATTTATATACTTCGTATACATTTCAACGCCTCTTTCAACGTCTCTCCTCATCTCACTACGAGTAACATTGGTTTTTATCGCCATTGATATCTTACTAAACTTAGAGCTAACCGCGTTGTCTATGTGCTTACTTAGTTTCAATAGACATTAACTATATAACTTTAAAGGTGCTCATACATTGCCGTGCCAAACATTATCTGTTCTACACATCCAGTCAGACTAGACGATCGCTATCTCATATTGAGTCTCTCAAGCTTTTCCCGATAAACTTCAGGAATAACTTCCGTCAAAGCTGCTTAGATTGTGTCTTTTGAACTTTGAAGATGAATTTTTACGAGGATGCTTTAAGATTCAATGCGAGCTTACTTACTTACTTCGTTTACATACATTAATGGCGTTGCGCTATAGTCACTCCGCTGAAACTAGCGTGAAATCTTAGCAGTTGTGTCAAGGGACAGGTCCAAAAGCAGTGATCGTTGACATTTTTTATGCAATGGTGGTATTAAGCGTCACGCCTGCCTATAACAATCTGTAGCAACGTCAGAATTCTGAACAAGCCAACAAAACCCTGCGCCGCACTGCACTGCGCTCGTCACCCTATGAGATTAGATGTCAAATCTGCCCAGTAATTTCTCTGTTAACATTGCTCTTCAAGCCATAATACAGTAATGCTTGCATAAGCACCTACTACTGCTTGGCGGTTGAATACCTGACGCACATGTTGGGAGGTTTCTCACTTTGAAGCAGTAACCACCGCCAGCTTGAGTTGTGCTCCGGTGCCGGCACCTTACCATAGATTTTAAGTTTTTTTAATGATAATTAAATATTTATAATCAAAAAAAGTAAAGTAAAAACATGAACGAAAACAAAACGTTTTTTTTATTAAAGTGAAAAAAATATCGAAACATAATATTGAATGTATTATGTTATACCTAAAGAGCTCAAGATAGCAAGTACTCGTTTACGAATAAAAAGTGACCTTTGCCACGCATTGGACTCATAATGATAGTAGCAGGAAAAAGAAAAGATAGTGAAATCCAATTTAAAATAATCACACGTGACCCGAGTTTTTTATTTAAATAACTATATAACCCAAGAGCTTATAACTATGTATTTTTGTTGTTAAATATTCATCTAATCTAAACCAATATAATAAAGAGGAAAGATTTGTATTTTTGTATGTTTGTAACGAATAAACTCAAAAACTACTGTACTGATTAAAAAAAATCTTTCACCATTAGAATGCTACTTTATCCCCGAGTAAAATCTAAACCAATATAATCAAGAGGAAAGATTTGTATTTTTGTATGTTTATAACGAATAAACTCAAAAACTACTGTACCGATTTAAATAAATATTTACTACAACTTCAATAGTTTTACCCAAGGTGTAATTTTTTTGCCATAAAAATGTTTTTTGTATGTTTGTAACCAATAAACTCAACAACTATTGGACCGATTTCAAATAATCTTTCACCATTAGAATGTTACATTATCCCTGAGTAACATACAATAATTTAACCCGAGGTGTAATTTCTTTTGCCATAATAATGTGCATGCGCTGCGGAAACTATTGAAGACAGAACAAAAAAAACTACAGTATTAAAGAACACATAAATATCTACAAAAAACTTTGCGATACCTTAGCTCCAACTATTGTAATAATTTTACTATAACGATTTTTAGATACTAGATAACTGTAATGGAATATCTTATAAACTTGAAATTTTTGCTAATATAGCACCAATTCAATATTTGTCCTGGGTGGGAATCGAACCCACGCCCTACACGTTTGCGCTCAAAGCAAACGTACTACTACTACCAACTAAGCTAAAAGGCAGTCACTAATACAATGCAGGCAGTTAATAATACCTACTGATTTTGAGTAATATATATTATCGAGCGACTTTGCTAAATGCATAACTTAGTTCCATAAAAATGCTTTCTATCCTATATGAAAATTGGGATGGACCCTGTTATAATATTGGCTACTTTATCATAGCCAGGCGTTCCGATAATTCTACCATTAGATTACCTACTAACACGCTTAGCTACACATAAATGCACTCAGTAGGTAGTATTTAAGCTTCCTTGTCGACAAACCATAAGCTGCTTTGATCGGGCTCCTGATTACGAATGTCTCGATCAAAGGGAAGGGACCTCCTTTAAGGTCATCGTTGACACGCTCAATGGGATTTCGGAACGATGAAATAGATATTCGTGACATTTTCCTCGTTGTAAACTCGCCGTGTAAAGTGGAAAAATGTGGCACTAATACCACAGAGTAAACTAATACAGATTTGGTTTAATGTTCCTGTGTATTGTATTATTTTTTGGACAGACTAAGTACCATATCAATACGATAGTCAGAACTTAAAGAACATCATTCCGGAATAAAAGAGGCTTCCACAGAATTAGGAAGAACAAAGCGTATACTAAAAACGCCTAAACCCAACATGATAAACCTAATATGCACCCAAAAGAATTTGGGCGCTTCACAGCGGGGTGCGAACAACACACGGCATGAACCACCCCATGTCCGTATGAAAACTGATGGGACAGCGCTCCTTTCGGGTGTAAACAAACAGAAACCCTTTTTTCACACATTTTACTATTGTTTACGTAGCGATTCTCGCAAATGTTCATGCTAGACCCTCAGACAACCGTATTCTAAATAATCCACGAGACCTCCTGCCTTAATCCCTTAATAGGAAGATCACTAATTCTCTGTTAAATTGGCGACGACAGGGTATTCGTCTTTTAGTAGGCCTCCCAAGCGGTCATTGTTATTTCGAAACCACAGAAATAACGCGAATCGCTAGAGGCCAAGTTGACGACACGGCTTGATTTCTTCTCACCATCTTTCAAACTTCCATCTAACCCACTGGAGTCATTATGCCAGCGGCCCAGAGCCTCACTCCAGTACTTTATGGAGCTGGGTGGGCTAGAGTAGATGCTGGCAGGGGAATACCCCAAGCAGGATGTCATTGCACGACTTATTGCTCACAAATAGAATAAGAAAAATAATCACAATCTCTTGCCTTATTCTAGATGTTTGTTCTGTGTCTGGGTGTAGTATGTATAATAAGTATGTATTTAAAAAATATATATATAAGTATTCTATCAGCTATGTAGTTTACATGTTACAAGCTTTGCTTAGTTTGGGGCTAGATGGCGCTGTGTGAAAAATGACCATCGATAGAAATAGAATCGAAATAGAAAAATACGGTCAAATAGATCTGATCTAAATAAATGCTAGTGCCTACTTAATTTATCATAAGTGTTATACATTTCCAAAGCTCTGCTATCTTTGTTTGAGCAACGATTACCGTGCCACAGTACTTACACTGCAATTACGGTTTAATGGTTGGGTTTATTACACCCATAGAGGAGTCATCACAACCTTTGATGGGTTTTATGGGATATCAATTTTGAGCCCTATCACATTATGGTAACTTAGCAATTAATTAAAATGACTTGGTAAGTAATTCCATGGTCCACGGGGAATATTCAGACACTATTTGCCATAAATTTCAATATTTTCATACTCTTGTACTAGCAGAAGTGCCTACAATAAAATCACGTTTTTGTTTATATTATAGAAAATCAAATCAAAATATATTTATTGCAGTTTGTTGGTAAACCTAGATGTTACATACAGAGTATAATCTGTTTTAAAGAGCTCCGAAAACAAACTTGTCGCTAAAGTATTTAGCAATATTAGCCCTGGCATGTTCATAACTTGCTAATTATAAGTTATTAGTATTGTTAGTGAACAAATAAAATCTATATACATATAATAAAACTGTAACGAGGCGATTACTGTACATTGAAGATATATTTAAAAATCATTTTTTTTAGGAGTGTATGAGAGCAACAGAACCCAAAAATACAGTTTTTATAATTTGTGTCTGTCTGTCTGTCCGGGATAAACTCAGAAACTACGGCACGAATTTGAATGCAGTTTCTTGAAATATGATCTATGAAGTCCGGCGCTTCACATAGGCTATGTTTTATCAAAATCGGCCCAGGAATATAGAAGTTATGACGCAATTTATGAAAAAATATAAATTTCCAATATAACTTGAACCCTACATAAACATACCGAGCCCTTAAGGTCCGAGGATCAGCTTATACTGGTTAATGTTTATCTTGAGAGTTTGCGAGTCAGAAAGATGAATGGATTGACATGCGATTTTCTAAAAAATGTTCTGTGTTGTCATAAGCTACTTAACACCACACAGCACAGTAGGTAGGCCTCCTCCTAGGTGGACCGACGACATTGTAAAAGTCGTGACCAACCGGTGGATGCAAAGGGCAGGTTTTCGTACAGAGTGGCGGTCTAAGGGGGAGGCCTTCGTTCACCAGTGGATGTCTACGGGCTGATGATGATGATGGTAGTCGCAGGCAACCGGTGGATGCAAATGGCAGGTTCTAATACAGAGTGGCGGTCTAAGGGGGAGGCCTTCGTTCACCAGTGGACGTCTACGGACTGATGATGATGATGATGGTAGTCGCGGGCAACCGGTGGATGCAAATGGCAAGTTGTCGTACAGAGTGGCGGTCTAAGGGGGAGGCCTTCGTTCACCAGTGGATGTCTACGGGCTGCTGCTGCTGATGATGATGATGGTAGTCGCGGGTAACCGGTGGATGCAAATGGCAAGTTGTCGTACAGATAGGCGGTCTAAATGGGAGGCCTTCGTTCACCAGTGGATGTATACGGGCTGATGATGATGGTAGTCGCGGGCAACCGGTGGATGCAAATGGCAGGTGTTGTAATACAGAGTGGCGGTCTAAGGGGGAGGCCTTCGTTCACCAGTAGACGTCTACGGGCTGATGATGATGGTAGTCGCGGGCAACCGGTGGATGCAAATGGCAGGTTGTAATACAGAGTGGCGGTCTAAGGGGGAGGCCTTCGTTCACCAGTGGATGTCTACGGGCTGCTGCTGATGATGATGATGGTAGTCGCGGGTAACCGGTGGATGCAAATGGCAAGTTGTCGTACAGATAGGCGGTCTAAATGGGAGGCCTTCGTTCACCAGTGGATGTATACGGGCTGATGATTATGGTAGTCGCGGGCAACCGGTGGATGCAAATGGCAGGTGTTGTAATACAGAGTGGCGGTCTAAGGGGGAGGCCTTCGTTCACCAGTAGACGTCTACGGGCTGATGATGATGGTAGTCGCAGGCAACCGGTGGATGCAAATGGCAGGTTGTAATACAGAGTGGCGGTCTAAGGGGGAGGCCTTCGTTCACCAGTGGATGTCTACGGGCTATGATGATGATCGCATTACCTATTGCATCACAAGGCAGAAGAAGTTATGAATAAATGCCTGCCTAATAAGTCAAAAAGTCGTTGCCCGTTATTACCAAATTAGATGCAATCTCACGGTTAAGAAGGCAGAGTCCTGACACGCAAGAGTTTTCCGAATTGTTGTCTAATATTTCATTGGAGAAAGTATTTGTTTTCAAAATCTTATATTGGTTTGGTGTCCATTGCTGGACTTACCTAGGTCTATACTCGAAAGGCGAATAAGCCACTACGCAGGCCCAGTTGCGGGTTAGTGGATTCACATAATATACATTAACATTAACGCCAAAGAGATCATTTAGTACGAGCCCGGGTTTTGAACTCGTGACCTCACGATTTGAAGTTCAGCGGTCCCGAATTAGGCTACTTGGCTTATTAGGCTCTGCGGTCACATTGATGAATTGCAAATCGTGATACCTCTTGGTTGCGTGCGAGGGCCATTTGTCGCCACGGAACCGACACGAATATCCCATCTACCCGACCTAGAATACTGATTATCTAGAAAATACAACATAAGACTGCATTCCCTCATAATGAAAGTATCTATCTTTAGAGAGGCGCAAGTGTAAGACGGTGCGAGATACAACATTGTTATTATGCACGAAGATATCGTTACAAAATGATCAGCCGAATTTAAACCCTCTTAAACAATTACTTTGTTATTTAAAGTAAAATAAGGTCATGCGCATAAAACTATTTGGTCCACGCGAGTGAAGCCGCGGGTACAGCTAGTATCATAATATAGTAGTTATGTCAAGTTAAATATAATTTCCACAATGTTATAATGTCATTATTAGTTAGTCAATGTTAGTATTCCAATTAAATCCCTTATCATTAATAAATAATCGTATGGTGTAATAGCACTTAGTCAGTAGTATTTTTTTTAATTTCAATTTGCACAGATTAGTATTTAGATCTTTAAGGCTTCTAGGCATCTTATTATATATTATATAATAAGATGATATTATATATAAATTACCGGTCCCATACAAAAAATGCTATCATTTAATAATTTCTTATTAAAACCGCAATAAGCTATGAGAAGCTTGTGTTTGTCACGTCTATTACGTTTAGATTTATCATTTGTAAGAGGAAAATAGTTCGGGTTAGTTTTAACAAAACATGCTACTTCAAAGATGTAAAGTGACGGAAGTGTTAGAATTTTATATTAAATAAATTTGGTCTACAGCTATCAGTGGTGTTAAGTCCAAACATTACTCTAATGCATCGTTTCTGTGCCTTAAATACGCGTTCCACCTCTGTTGAATTGCCCCTGAAAATCAAGCCAAATCTCAATAGTGATGCAACCAAACCGTGATTAGATGTAAACAATGCGTCTGTTTTTACAACCGAAGCAAGTTTATGGAGAGCATATGCCGAGCTTCCAAGCTTCTTGCAAAGCTCCTCAACATGTGCCTTCCAGTTAAATTTTTTATTGATTGTCGTCGTCATCAGCCATAAAACGTCCACTGATGGACGAAGGCCTCCCAATAAGAGGAAAAAATATACAATATCTAACAATCAAATTAAGCAATATCAATATTTATTATTATTATTATTTATCAATATTATTAATTGTGATGTCAAGAAATTTGGCAACATCAACCTCTTTTATTTTATTAGTATTTTATAGAAAAGTATTTTATATTTTGTAGGAGGAGTAATGCCCAATCACACTTCGAGGGTAGACTTATTACGTAGGGCAATGTTAAAGGCTGATGCAAAAAAAACATTTGCGCGTTATATATTAGTGTTAAGTACCAACCTTTTCTATCCTTTAAAGTTTAAACCAAGTGATGAAACGACCTAGTGACTCGCCTCTTGTTAAGGGTTACGAGTTGCCAGAATAATTTCAGTTCCACTCTGAATTTAGAACTTCTAAAGTTAAAACACTTTTCTTCGCTGTTTATCGAGGTACTAATTATTTGAATGTAGGTATCAAATAGTAGCAAAACAGAAGAAAAATGTGGTATTTACCATACATCAAATATATCATTATATCTTTGTTAGTCCAGCGGTCCTGACGCTTACCGCGAAAATGTACTGAGATCGTCATCCTCAGAAACATTACATGCTGAAAAGCCTCGAACATACTGAAATTTTGCTTTGGTAATAGGACACTTTCTACTATTAGTGCCCAGCTGGCTAGCTACCACACTCAGGTTGTAATCGGAAATCAATCATCTAGCGATGTGTTCCGGCAACTGGTCTTGAGAGCCTGTTGCCATTCCAGGCTAGGTATATTAACCACATCGACATTCAATGTAACACCAGCCCTCCTAGGAGAAACTAATTGGTCTTTCCCCGCGAGGGAAAGTGATAAAGCTAGAATATGGATAAGTCTGTCTTGTTTCCGCGGGGAAAAAAGAGTGGATAGACGTTTATCACGGCTCGCGTGCTAGGTGGGCAGGTGAGCTGTGATCAAACAATTAGCCTATCAAGAATATAGAAATACTAGCTGCGCCCCGCAGTTTCACCCGCAATTTTTGGGATAAAAAGTATCTTATATTTTATTCCAAGGTAAAAGCTACCTCTTTACCAAATTTCATCTAAATCCATTCACACGTTTAAGCGTGAAAGAGTAACAAACATCCATACATCCATACATACAATCTTTCACGTTTATAATAATTATTATTACTATAGTAGGATTTAATATAATCGCCCAATATTATTATCATTAGATAAGAGGTGCATTATTATTCTAGTGTTTTATTTTCAGGGCTGCAATATTATTCCAAACGTCGAACAAAAAACTGTTTATTCCCATTATCCTATAAAAAGTGATATCTAAAACGTTAGACGCTGTAGGCTGCAGCCACCTTTCAAAATCACCAAGTTGTAACAGTTTCAGGGTAAACTACCTGAGTCAGGTACTATACGTTCATCCTAAGTAAATATACGCGGTTGACACCATTCTGTGTCGGCGGCAGGGCGGCGACACCGCAGCCGCTATTGTCATATCTTGGAGTTTCCATGCAAAGAGGTCGTTTACGTCGACACCTTTATTATGATAATCTTGTCACCTCTCACTCTTGGCCAGTCTTTGACGATTGTCGAAGTTATGATTATTATGATTTTGTACTTATATACTCACGTATAAAAGTAAAAAACAAAAATATTTACAGTTTTATAATTTGAACTTTTGAAAAAAAAAAAACTAAACTATTTTATAACATTGTGAACAGGATAGTTTACCTACTATATCCCTAGATACATAGATGGCGCTGTGTGAAAAAAACCTATTTTCGTTTTCCTATAGTACAAATATTTAAAAACTATCTACTTAAATAAGAATTTGTATCTTAAAAACTATCGATCGAAAGTGCCTTTGTTCGTAAGTGCAACAAAATAAAATATAGGAACCCGTGTAAAAAAATACAAACGGTCTTTCACGTTTATGATTACGTTGTAAATTTCGATTCTTTTATCTGAGTTTTGTCACGAATACCTACTCTCCGAAATATTTCGCTATGACTAATTTTAGTTACAGATAAATTATAAATTATTGATTTCATTTCTCCTTATTAGTGTGCTTCTTTATTTTTCACTTTTAATGGGGGCCTAACTTTCTCGGAACGAATATGGCATACTTAAATCGATAAGACGATTTATACCACCTCCATATGGGAAATGTATATAAGCCTATAATTAGTTAATTCATTACAATAGATATACCCCCCCGTTAAAATACAAAATGATAAGATAGGATAATTAAAAAAAATAAACAAAAACATCATAATTTCCAATTAAGTTAAGGTACTTACATAAATAAATTCACTAGGTATTCGTGAGATAGCTATGTATATTTATTTAGGACAAGAGAGAACTAGTTCCTGACTCCCGAGGTCCATGTGTGCAAACAGTGCCGGAAACTTTCGCATGGTGATTTTAAAGGACAAGATACAGCTTTTGACGTAAAAGCAAGTTATAGTCATACTACATATATGTCAGAAAGTGGTAAATGTTGGTTCTAAGTGTTTAACTAACTAAAGCCGTGCTGTTTCTACAGGACAATATATGTGTTACCAAATATAACCAGATAAATTAATGGACATGAAGAGATTACATTTGACATCTCAAGTTTCGAGTGCAGTGCGGCGTAGGATTTTGTTCGCAAGTTCATAATTCTCTCACTGCTATTGTTATGAGCAGGCGTGATGCTTACCACCAGTCGAACGTCTCGCTCGTCTCATCACTCCATTGCATAACAAAAATATACTTATAAAAAATATAACTTATTTTATCAAACATAAAAAAATATAACAACAGGCTTTAATTTCGATTACCTGGATGACATCTTTTTCCCATTTATTTAGATTTAAAACCAAACTATTGAATTGATCTCGTTAAAATCTAATATAATAAAAGGCTCTGTCCTGACTGACTGACAGACTGACTGACTGACTGACTGACTGACTGACTGACAGACAACGCACAGCCCAAACCGCTGGTCGTACAGACTTGAAATTTGCATCGAGACGAATACTAATTATTCGTCTCGATGCAGAGGGGTGTACTAAGAAAGGTTTTTTTGAAATTCGACCCCCAAGGGGGGGAAAAGGGGGGGAATGTTGTATGTATGTCCTTTGTTTTTGTACTTTTTGTCACGAAAATTTGGATTTGCATAGTTCATTTAAAATAAAAAATACTGTTTTCAAAATTTTTTTGACAGGGTCGATTTAAGGTGTGGGAAAGGGGGGTGGAATGTTGTATGGAAAGTTCTTTGTTTTTAAAGTTATAGTGATGAAAAATGTATACCTGGGTAGTTCATTCAAAGGGGGAAGTTTAGGGGGTAGAGTCGATAAAGCCGATAGAGTCGATAGAGTCGGTAGAGTAGGTAGTGTCGGTAGAGTTTGGGGCTAAAAAAAATTGCTCGGGATGATTTAAAGTGGTGAATTTTGGGAACGGGCCGAACTTCTTCCGTACGCGGTCGAAGTCGCGGGTGTATATATGAAACCACCTCCAAAGTATGACCTACCCAAAAAAAAAGAATCATCAATATCAGTTCATAAATGGTGGAGGAATCACGTAACAAACATACGAAAAAAATACTTTGTCGAATTGAGAACTTCCTTTTTTAGAGTCGGTTGAAAATGCCACTCCACCAAAGTACCTAACTTAGCTTGATACTTATAGAAAATAAATTTATTTATCTTTTTTGAGCGCTTAGTGTAGGCCTCGTCTCATTTACGCCATCCTCTCCCTTCCTGTGCCAGCCCCATCTATTGCCTTCCAAAATATGCTTCACTATGTCAACTGGCCATTGATCTGCTCCTTCCGTCGTTGCCGGATAGCAAATAAAACAAAATATTCCTATTCGCCTTATAATACCTACAACAAGAAGTAAGCAACTACAAAAAAAAAAATATCTCCTACTAATATCTTCACGAAATTGTAATCTGCAATAGGCTAGATGACTGGTTTATTTTTATTATTCTATTAAAATATGGCCCATAAACATAGCTGATTAATGAAAAGAAAATGAAAATCTGATCAAAAATAAGCAAATTATAAGCATTTTAATATCATGCTAGACAGAGAAGAAACAGCAAATCTAGACGTCACTTCTCTGTACGCCATATAAATTCTATTCTGACAAGTAAGGCGTGACGTCATTTTTTGTTTTGTGGGAAAGGGACAGAGTTGTCTCTACCAAAAACTTTAAACGTTCATATATCAGAACATTACTAGCCGATTTAAATTTTTTTTTTCAATAAACATACTATATTTACTTAAATTTTTCATCAAAGCTATTGGTTTCAACGATATAAACATCAGTCATCTACCTCACAATTATTATAATATTGTTCTGGTAACACAAGTAAAGCCAAAACATTTGTAATCAGCACTGGCAGGGTAGACACATAACTCACTCCCAAGTGTAAAGGCCGGTAAATCTTTGCGGTTACGTTTAGAGATACACCCACAGTAAACACCTTTTACCTCTAGTTGCTATTTACGCACCTACCCAGTTACCCTCCCGATATGTGAAAACAACTTCACTGTATACTATCCCGAGTTTAAGGTCAGCGCCCACCGGGGACGGCTTATTCCGGATTCATTTGGCGTTTACGCCTTTAAATATTTTGAAGATTGTGAATGCAAATCCTTTTAAGCTGGATTTTGTAACACGAACGAGAACTTAAAGGGTACCGTACTTTTGGTGGGTTACTACATTTTCTATTTTGAATACGAGCTTCCGAGCTGTGGTGCCTGCACAATAATAATTATTTTTAACAATAAAAAGCAAACGTGTTGTAGTAAAAGTAGTAAAAAAGCTCAGTGGTCCGGGCACAGCTGCCTTTTGCACCTACAAAGTACAAAACGAACAAAAAGGAACACAAGCTTAAAATTTTCGTTTTGGTGAATGTAATGAGTAATGAAAAAAAAACATAGTGTTAAAGGTGCTATTTATGATTTGGTATGATGTAGAAAAGCTGCCTGCAATGGGGTTCCGCAGGCAACACTTTTCACAGATGGCGCCAGCGGCGGTCTGGATGTGGCGAAGTCATGTTTTCTTGATAATTAAATGATTTCTATTATTGTGATCTATCTGCTCCTGATGACGACGTTGTCGATAATCTAGTCCAAGGAAAAATACTGGGTAATGTGCCTTATTTTAAAGATATTTATGCAGCTGTTGGGGGCCTGCAAATTGATTTGTAGGCATTATCAAAAAATATGTACATTGTGACTAACATGATCAAAATTGTGACTAAACTGTTTCGTGACATTCCTGAGTTTTTTCGTGTTGTTTTCTAAACTCCGTAAAAGCCCATAGTAGACGTGTGACTAACTGTGATTATAAGACTTATAAATATATGACTTGATGATACTTTATAAACTTGGAGGACTTGACTATGACTAATTTCGTGTGACTAACTGTGATTTCATGACATATTTGACTTAATGATACTATATAAACTTGAAAATTGACAAACTTGTCACTGGCAGAATGCACAAAGTGCGATGCCAATAACTAAGAAAAAATAATGCATAATACTTGACACTGCATGGCACAAAGTGAGAAGCCAAAAACAAATAGTAAAAAAGACCAAAAACGAAAACAATTCCCTATAGATTGTTTTAGTTTTTGGTCTTTTTTTACTTTTCTTTCAACTAACAGTACTAACTCCGTAGGCTAGCAACAAAAATCACATGACGAAACAACAACAGTAACAAATTACATTTAGAGTTTTTGTTAAATTCGAGGAATGAAAAGGAGGTGTTCTTCACATTTCTTTACGTGGAATACGAATGTTAATGAAGTGAGGATAATGTTTCAAACTCGTATCAACGGTGTTTGTCCGGAAAGTCGACGGACGTGATGATAAGCGACGAAAAAGATTATATTCGTACGAAAAACATTTACTATATCTTTTTTTTATACAATGGTGAAACGAGTCGAGCGAGACGTTCGCTTGGTATCATCATATCTGTCATAACATAGTGTCAGAATTGAGAACTTGCAAACAAAATCCTGCGCCTGAGATAATGCGAGTAGATGGCAAATCTGTTCATGCTCAGTAATTTCGCTGGTAACATAGCCTTTTAAACCGACGCTGCTATGCACGTCCTCCAGTGATTTGGACGCAGTATTACTACACACCCAGGTCAACAGATCTATTAACATTCCTCTAGTACAATTTGGTTATATTTTTGTAATGTAAACAATAGTTTTTTTTTATTTGTTTACTAGAAATAAGCTGTTTTATCAAAATGACTGATTAATTAATTAAATGGATAGGACCAACAATAAAACGCAATAGAATAAGTCTCCAGTAATATATTATATTCCAAAATGCAAACAAATGAAAATCGTAGCTTTTTTTTTAGGAATTAAGTATTGTAATGTAACTTGCAATTGCGTCCTTAGAAAAATAACATTTATATAACAACCCAGGATGTTGTATAAATACAAGACAGAGGGCTCTCGTATACGAGGTCAAACGAAACTCGTTTCCTCTTATCCAGGTAAGAAGTACCTAATATAGAACATCCTTGACAATATAACAACATGATGAACATGATATTTGACCAGGAAAATCCAAGTAAAAAAAATATACAAAGCGGGACGAAAGCAGAATTTTTAATGCGGGAGGAACTTTCTCGGGACGAAAATGGAAAAATCAAAATATCTGCTTTTATAAAACGTAGGTAGTAGAGTTGTCAACTGTTTCTTGTGACTAAAATAAAACAGACACGGACCGAACTAGTTTCCTAACTCGGCCGCGTCGCTTCAATTCTCGGACACATCTAACAAGAGCCGGTATACGGGAACGTTATGCACACGGAAATTACACAAGTTCCAGAATGTTTTGCTAATACAATACACGGGTTGTATGGAAATGTAGGTATTATTATATATTATACACTCGTAACAAGAACAGCTGTCAAAACACTAACTTCGGTGCCAATTTAGACAGTAGGCAGACAGAGCGTTGATCTGGGAACAGTTTTCATTCATTGTGCCTCCGATGTCCCAGAAAAAAAAACTGTGTAAGGAATTAGTCGTGTATTAAGTATGGGGATGGGTGGAGTTTTAATTTCGGTAGCTGGATACACATTGATTTACTTGAACTTACGGTGGACGCAGCCACTACATGATAATCACGAGTACAATAACATACTATAATAATTATACAGTGAGTTTTCAACGGTTTCATCCGCGATTCCTGGAGTAAAAAGTGGTCTGTGTTATTCCAAGGTAAACGGACCAAATTTTATAGTTTATTTTTATTTTTTGTGTCGTTTTTGCTTGATCGACTAAAAAATAAAAAAACCTTTTAAAAATACTTTTTTGACATTTTAAGTAGGATAGGATAATATGTCGTCTACCACAGCGATTAATGGAATGGACGGGCCCAGCGCTTGCAAATCGATCAAAATTAACAAGACAACACAATCAAGCATACCTAGCTATAAGTATGCATATTACATTTGCCGGAAAATAGAGATAGCGAATCTAATTACTGCATGACAAAAAGAGAACACTTGTACATGTATTAGAAGTTTGTATTGTCGTATCGTACGGCTCGCATGTCGCAAACGCAGAGTATGACTGAAGCGAGTGGAGAGCCAGCGCTCAACATTATAGTCTTCAAAATCCGTGCGCTTGTTTCCCGTCCATTCATTTTATCATTGTCGCTGATTGGAATTTTTTTTTGTCTCACTAAAAAGCTATCAACAAAATCAATCATAGAAAACAAAATAATGCATAAGGTCAATAATGAAGTTGCAAACATGTTAGTTTCTTATTCGGCAGAGCGCGCACATTTGTGGACAATGACGTCAGATATCACGACGTGCTTGCTCCACCAGTAAAGCCTAACTTTACTGGCGGAGCCTGATGGTGGATCTAAGTGGCCGGAGGCCATTGGAACGTGTTTCGTTTCCTTCTAAAAAATTACGGGTTCACTTAAAAAAAATTAATAAGCTGTTTTTTTTTCTGATAATGTAAATATTATATTAGATTCAGTTTAACTCTCCACATAACTGGACCCCCACCCCATGGTCGTAGTGAACCCCACTACGACCATGATGAATGATGAATGGATCGGAAATACCGATCCATTCATCTTATCATTGTCGCTGGTCTACCAGAACAACTAGAGAAAATCATAAACAAAGATAGAGTTTTTGCAATTCAAGATACGAAATCTAACTTCCTTTTCCCAATAGCCATTACGGTAATAAAGTAACATAACAAAATAGATTAACAAAGCCCTGGAACTCTTTCTAAACAGTCTTAACGTCTCCTTTCGGGATAAAACACTTTGTCTACTCGTTTATCTAATCTATATTAATCTCTTTAGGAAATTACTTTATCCTTTAAGATCCAGGTGGTGCCGCAACTTGGATTCTTCGTAACTGAAGGATAAAAGTTTGAGATGAAAACAAAGGCAGATAATATTATTGCTAATTTGCCCATTTGTGACGAAAATGATAAGTTAGTTACACAGTTAACTCGAGTGTAGAAAGGTATAGTTACTTTGATATTGGTATAAGTAGGTATACCTTTATGTAGGTAGATACTCGATTGTTTGCCTACAATTACTTATATTCTGCTAAACTGTTAGGCATTTATTACTGCAAACAAAAATTTGCAATTTAACTGCCTGATCAACATATTTATTATCTACAGTTTAAAGACGGTCCCTCGCCGAGACCATTCGGCTGTAATGTAACAATCTAAGATTATATTTTGAGCATAACGTTACAATATCACATGACTGACTGACGAGCATTCGCCTGTAATGTAACAATTTAAGGTTCGATTTTGAGAATTACGTTACACCTAGTATATTTCTCAGCGTTCCACGAACTGAACCACTGACAGACGAAAATTTTTGTTGTTGTTTTTAGTTAGTCCTGGCCATGGATACAAGTCCTTCAGCCACATACATATTTCTTCATCGATTTCTTGCTCCAGTCAAATGAGTCTTAGTCACAGTCAAAGTCACACACAGTAAGTCACGGTCAAGTCCAATCATGTCTAGTAAAATACTCATTCGACTTGAAAATCATCAAAACTTGACACTGACAAATGCACAAAGTTCGACGCCATAATCGTCTTAGGAGGAAAGAAGAAAAAAAACTCTGTTATCTATATTCACTATCTGGACACGCGTGAAAACCTTAGTGTGTCCAGATGACGAAATAAAAAGTTATACCAATTTCTAGTTTCACCAACTGGACATACGCGTGTCTAGCCCCTCGAGTAGAGTTGGTGAATAACCTTTTTGCTCACGCATTTCACCGCCTAGATACATTTTTGAAAAATTAAGCTCTAAATGAATAAAATGTTGAAATGTTTGCACTTTATAACCACCTGTGGCTTCCAATTTCCAGAATATTCCTTGACAGAGGAAGATCCCCTAAATTATCTCCGAAATTAGGATTCAACCTTGAAATGCGAGTACAGTAGAAACCCGAGAGCTGACAATCACCGATACTGCCAACATTCCATTCCACGGACGCATTCCACACTTCAATTTCCCAGGAATCTTCCTCAAAACTTCCCTTGAATTAAATTAAACTCTGCCCCATTTCGGAAGAAAAGTGCAAATTCGATGAACATTGAAATAGTTTTCTAATTGAGGGTGAAAAAAGATAACGTTCGTTTTACGGAACGGTTGAAGCAAAGTTTTAATGAGTTCATTATGCTGAGAAATCTTGATGTTTGGGGAAAATTTGTACGACAGGCAAATGTCTTTATAATTACTTAATTTCTGTGAGTTAGTTCATTTTCTGGTGAACTTTTGCACTCATTTAGATATGAGTAATAATTAGTAGGAAATGTTAGAAAATGGTTCCCATTCGAGGTTTTTTTTTTGATGTAAGTAATAGTTTTTTCAACTACAAATTACACTTTTTACAGACTGATTCAAACTTAATGGCGGCTGTGAAGTGCACTACAAGCGAGAGATTGTACGCACACCGCACGCTTAATTTTTACCACTGCGCAGCGTCTCGCGACTAAGTTCACAGCCGCCATTAAGTTTGAATCGGCCTGTACTATACAGGATAACTGATAATTAAACAACCCCTTATTTAGATCAGGTCAACAACCAACAACAACATCATCAACTCATCGACCATTGGTAAAAACCACCATTGTCGAATGGTGTGTAGAAAAACCTCGCTTAATAACTAAACAGCCTTGATTAAATTAAGTAAACAGCACAGAAGGAGTCAGCTCTCGTTCCTAACTTCACCACCAGGCCCCTAGCACGCGCCGAGGACTAATTGGTCTTTCCCCGCAAAGAGATAAAGCTAGAATATGTCGTTTTCGCGGGGAAAAAAGAGTGGATAGACGTTTATTACGGCTCGCGTGCTAGGCGGGTTGGTCGTCTTTACGAAAATGTATGGTAATTGAGGTCTTTTAAATTCTCTAGAATAAATTCTGGGAACGGAATTAAAAGAACCTGTGCTAATTATGCAAATCTACAAAAAAGCCTTTTAAAACTGTGTCAAAGTAAATGTCTTGAGTTATGAGATGTTTCGACTGTACGTACTAGCAAGGATATTTTTACAAACACGAAAGCGAAACTAGATTTTGTGAAAAAAAAATTACTCTCGTATACTCTCGTAGCGTTTTAGTCTGGCAATTTTTTTTTCGTAAATTCGTTTTCCAGGTAACGTAAGCAAAAGCGGCTTAAAACTAACCCTTTTCATTTTATTTAATAGCTTTTCCAACAGTTACGGTTTTCTTACCCGTTGACCATAGAGAGACGGGATTTCATTCTTAGTTGAAATAACAATAGACTAATTGTATTTAGATCAATCCTCCATTAGATCAAGAGTTTATTAGCGATTTTGAACTTAGATCATTGAATCCTTAGATATTTTGAAATTAGGTGTTTCGTCCTTCATCATCAGCCCGGAGACGTCCACTGCTGAACGAAGGCCTCCCCCTTAGACCGCCACACTGTACGACAACCTGCCATTTGCATCCACCGGTTGCCCGCGACTTTTACAATGTCGTCGGTCCACCTAGTGGGAGGCCTTTCTACTTCTCCCGGTTCGCGGTCACCACTCAAGAACCTTTCTTCCCCATCGGTTGTCAGTTCTTCGAGCGATGTGGCCTGCCCATTGCCACTTCAACTTGCAAACCTTGCGAGCTATGTCGGTAACGTTGGTTCTTTGGCGAATATCCTCGTTCCGGATTCTATCGCGCAAAGTAACTCCGAGCATAGCTCTCTCCATTGCCCGTTGCGTGACTCTGAGTTTCTCCAAAAGGCCAGCAGTTAAAGACCACGTTTCAGTTCTATATGTCAACTGTTCGTCCTTAGTTCTAGTAAATTAAGACCAGTTAAACTTAGATCTTATGATAGTGTAACCGACCATTCGCTATCATCATCATAATCAGCTTATCATATTCTACTGCTGAACATAGGCCTTTTGTCGAATAGATATTCTAAATCACTGGAATGGACGTGGACGTATGGACGTGGAGGACGAGTTTATTAATGTAAGTGGTGTGGTTTCGGAATAGTTAATCCGTCGCTGCAAATTGTAAAAAAGTTGGTAAAAAACAAAAGACGTTAATCTGAAAAACGGAACAAAATACTTTCCGGTCGGAAAGTTACTATCTGGGTCGATGCTACTCTTACCTTTATTAGTAGGGAAAATCATTGAGGCTATTTTTATAACAGCTGTTTAATGCCTAGTCATGAATTGGAGATGGTACCTATTCTAGTATACTGGCAATCGTAGAGTAGGGCGCCCTGAGACTTGACGGAGTGACGATATACGTAAGGTAGTAAAGAGTGATTAGAAGTGAAACGTCGAAGATCGGGCTGAGAGGCAAGTATTAGTAGTTTGAAAAAGGCCGATGTACACCAGTGGACTAAGATGACGGAGAAGAAAACTCTATGATGAATTTGTAGGTACTTATACAAAAGAAAGGATTCATAATTACGAAAACGGAAAAAAGAGTCTTGTTTTATAACTGGTTATGAATAAGCGAAGTAAATTATTGTTTCGTAGCTAGTTATGATTTTTTAGCTACGAATGTGGATGAAGGGACGATAAACCGGGTGTTAGTTTGCACACCGTTATCTTTCTAGCTAGGATATCATTGTACTCAGCATTATGAACAAATTTTACTATGAGGCCAACCCTGAAATCCCGAAAAAAGCAGCTGTTCCATACATTTGGTCCAAGATCGATGAACCTTTTTGTGTTCCACTGTATAGCTGTTTTTTTTTCGTGATTTCAGGGTTGGCCCCATAGTAAAAGTTGTTCATAATGATGAGTACAATGATATCCTAGAAGGATAACGGTGTTCAAACTAACACCCTGTATAATAATATTGCTATAAGTATACGGAATCCCTTCTTAACGTTCCTATAATAATTGGACAGGAAAAATAATTATAACAGAGAAAAAATCTGAGATCATGACACACAATCTAGTCAAAGCTTCACGCGAGCAATCATAAGCTCCTAGTTTTTCCTACACAGTAATAAAAAGCGCCGAAGTCGTTTTGTTATTTTACTATAACCGCTTCTAATACCAATAAAAGTATATAAGGAGTTACACGGAACTGTAGTAGTAAGCCGAAAGGAGGTCATTTTACTCATTATGAGTAAAATTCATGAATATACAACGTGTGCTAAAAGGTTCAACAATACTGAAGGGTATGAATGTACTCATCATTATGATACATTTTTACTATGGGGCCAACCCTGAAATAGCGAAAAAAACAGTCGTTCCATACATTTTGTCCAAGGTCAATGAACTTTTTGTATGGAACAGCTGATATTTTTTCGGGATTTCAAGGTTTGCCCCATAGTTGTTCATAATTATGAGTACATACGTTTCAGTATTGTTGAACCTTTTTGTTACAAATTGTATTATTAATAAAAGTAATTTACAATGATGGGTACAATGATCTCCTTTTCAGATTCAGATTCAGAATTACTTATTATTATAATGTATATTTTTTTTCGCTTAGTAGGTACTGCTGTTCCGGTTGACCCTGTATAAATAAGTATTCTGACAAACTCCACTGATGAGGAAAATTACCTAACATTTGTCGGTCAATCTAGTGGCTCGTTCTGCGATAAACATTTTTATGGACATGAAAAAGTGAAACAATTTGTTTTTATGCCGCTGCCCTACTGACCGAGTTGTATTTCTAATCATATCCAGGAAGCTATTTTATTTGTTATTTTTATTATTATAAGACACGCAAAGTAGTGTTTCGTATGTTTACGCAACACGATACACCAACTTAGGTTGAAAAACTGAAACCTGACTGCTTACGTCACGTTACATTTTTGATAGCAAAATATTTGGAATGGTCATTCTTTTAGTACGAAACACGACAATATTTTTGGTACAAACTTTTTGTTTTTTGTGGATCGAACTTAATTAACTAAAGATCTGCAATCTTTATTTACTGTAAGGGCCGGTTCACACGACAAGCGTTTGCAGATGCATTTTTTCCTTTTTTCGTTTTGTTTTTTACGTTCAGCAGTGGACGTCTCCGGGCTGATGATGAATATAAATTTTAATATATTATTGTATTAGTTATTTTATTCTATATGCTAGGTGCTATTTACATTGGTTCTCAAGAAATTGGTGCTCAAACGGGAATACCCCATTATGACGTGCGGAGAACTAAGAAGCGTCGTCGGATGGTTCCCCCCCCCCCCCCCGTCCCTCCCCACACCTCCACCCTTGAATGAACTACCCAAATATCAATTTTCATCACTATAACTTCAAAAACAAAGAACTTTCAATGCAACATTCCACCCTCCCTTCCCCCAATTAGGGGTCGAATTTCGAAAAATCCTAGTACGTCCTGTACGTCCAGCGGTTTGGGCTGTGCGTTGTCTGCCAGTCAGTCAGTCACCAGACAGTCAGTCAATAATTTTTACAGCTGATAATTTTTTCGCGATTTCAATGTTGGGCCCATTGTAAAAGTTTTTTGTTTTTATGTACATACTATGCCCTTAAAAGGATACTAACTGATTAGAACTTATCCTGTATATAAAAGGCTCTGTCCTGACTGATTGACTGACTGTCTGGTGACTGACTGACTGGCAGACAACGCACAGCCCAAACCGCTGGACGTGTTTTTAGAAATTGTTTTTTTTGTACCTATTAAAAATAATATAACATATCGAAAAACCTAGATTCCCCAGCACAGATAGCATAAAGAAACACTATTCTAAACTCTACAAAAGTGATGAAAATTGCAGACACCCACGTAGTATCCAGTCTATTGTGGAATTGTGGACGTCCAATTGAACGAAGAATTTTATGAATGCATCACAATTTCCTAGCGAAGTTCCTCCAATGCCAAATAGTCGCTACATTTCCGTTCTACACAATTTCAGAATATATTTTGTGGCCAATATTTCGAAGACAAACTCAAATTCGATATAAGTTTCTATTGCAGAGTCAGCTTTCTTTTTTTTTTAAATATATAATAGATGTGCAAACAAGAATGCGGCTTGCCTGATGGTAAGCTCACCGCCGCCTATGGACACCTGCAACATTAGAAATGTTGTCGATGCGTTGCCAACCCAGAGAGATGTGAGTAGATGCCACGATGCTTGAGGAAGTACCACGCCTTTGCCAGTTATTCAAACGTCAAGCAGTAGTGTGCAAGCACTACTGTGTTTCGATTTGAAAGGCAATGTATGTGGTGTGTGTGTGTGTGTATGTAGTGGTGTGTGGCAATGTGTGTTGTGTGGGTATGTGTGTCTAGAGAAGTTACTGGGCATGCAGAGATTTGACATTAAATATCTGGGTGACGAGCGCAGTGCAGTACGGCGCAGGATTCTGTCCGCAAGTTCACAATTGTAGCACTGCTACTGTTAGGGACAGGCGTGATGCTTACCATAGGCAAACGTCTACCTTTGCTTGTCACTGCATAAAAAAATACGTATTATATACGTAGAGACGATTTATCCAGCCGTACAATGTCATTACGTATGTTAACCACAAAAGAGACCGGTATATATTATTTTCAGTGCATGCAGGCGTGGCGTACCGTGACCAAGCGCTGTTAGTAGTTTTAGTAGAACTTCACCAGGCACCGGCGGCGGCGGCAACTCAAACATCGTGTCATGAACTCTAGAGGTGCGCCGGGAGGATAGCCCGGGAGCTGCCGATCGGCGATTGAGGTCCGTACACCGCTGTTACATTATGTTGAGCAGCATGTAAAATAAAACTTTAAAAAAGCCTTAAAATTATTTAAGAATGTTATTGATGTAAACGTAGTAAAATTAGAATTTTAAAAAAGCTTTAAGAATGATTAATTTTTGTTTTTTTTTCTATACGAGTGACCAGACGAGCGAGACGTTCCCCTGGTGGTAAGCATCACGCATGCCCATAACAGTAGTAGAGCAGTAGTGAGAATTCTGATGTTTCGAACAAAATCCAGCGCTGATTCTTTTTTTTGTGTTTACTTACTGTGATGGTTTCAAGCAACAAGTCGTCCTTTATGATGAATTGAATAACCCCCTAAGATATTGCCGAAGAATTCTAAATCACTCTGTATAAGTTTAAGGTCAGACTCGTTGGAAACATTCTGAAAAAGTTAAAACAAGTAGCACTGTGACTCGACGGAAAAACTACCCAACGAGTCAAAGTTTGACCTCTGTGTTCTTACTAGTTTAGTAAACCAGACTTACTGCCTCTTCGACTATTTTAGCACATAGATAGAAGTACTAACATCGGCTCTATAAAGGTGTGCTTTTCAAACCCATTAGATAATTGGCCTTAGCGCTCGCGAAGCAATTCTTATATTGCTTGCTTGGCCGTAAATGTCCTGGTAATAGCTAAACAATGCCTAGGTAGCCTAACAAAGGTACGAAGACAAAGATTTCTTTAGATATCAAATAAAACATTGCAGTGTCATGAACTAAAGGCAACGTTCGGCGCATTTACCCACTGTCTCAAAAAGGAAGTGCATATTTTTTGGGAATATAAAACAGATAAATTAATAATCAAGAGCATAGCTTTGTTAAACTATCAAGGTAAATATCCCGTTACAGTTTTAAGATGATTAAATAATAATAATAAATAAATTGAAATGGCAGTGGGCTGGTCATATCTGTCGCAGAACCGATAACCGCTGGGGTAGACGTGTTCTAGAGTGGAGGCCACGTATCGGCAAACGTAGGGTAGGACGTCCTGAGACTTGATGGAGTGACAATATGCGTAGGACAGCTGGCAGTGGTTGGAAGCGGATAGCTGACGATCGGGCTGAGTGGCGTGCCTTGGGAGAGACCTATGTCCAGCAGTGGACTATGACAGGCTGATGATGATGATGATGGTGATGAATGAATAAATAAATAATATAATATCGGTGGTCATTTTTCACACAGCGCCATCTAGCCCCAAACTAAGCAAAGCTGGATATGGAAACTAGATAGCTGATAGAATACTTCTAAACATATTTTTTTATAAATACATACCCTGACACCCAGACACTGAACAAACATTCGTCACATAAATGTTTGTCCTGGGTGGGGATCGAACCCACGCCCTACAGCTCTGAAGACAGACATGCTACCAACTTAGCTATAAGGCAGTCAGTGATCATATCTGTAAGAATCTTCTTATTTTACTTTACATAGTACCAACATCGAGAGCTAGATCCTCCAAGACCAAAATGCATTGACATTTACAACAGTATGGCAAACTAAACTAAACCCTATTACGAGCACTTTGTCTATTATTTATCCTGTTGCACTGCTAACTGAAAACAGGAGTTGTAATAAAAATATCGAGTTGCCGGAGCTTCTGGACAGCGGCGTGCTGAGTGCCTAGTGCGAGTGTTACAAAATTATTCCAAAAACTTCACCATCGCGTGAACAACTTTTCGATTGATATTGTAGTAAAGTATACTCGAATTTACGCGTCGAACTGTCAAAATGCTTGTTCACACTCGCAAAACGCTTGAAACGACCAATCACGAGCGCCAACGTTTTCACTTTCGAGTGAAGTTCTTGCTCAATGGTCGATAGCGACGACGTAAAAAAACTCACACTCACATATTCTGTTTGATATGTTTGACACTAGGTGGCGCTGCTCAATAGACAATACAAATTGTAGTTTACGTTAACGTGAACGAATACCTAAACGCTCTTGGAAAATCTCGCACTAGGCATTCGGAGCAGCCTGAACGGCTGTGTTCAATGTACTGTGTACAGTTTTAAAGCATTTAGTGGACATTTTAGCTTAAACTGTGGGCAAATTTTGGCAACTTAGGTTTACTTTACTTGTATTTTGATGTTCAAGCAGGCGGTCTGAAATTTAAATAGAATTTTCTAGTTTTTCCATGTTAGGTAAGTAGCTTACACAATAAGGTTAATGCTTGCAAATTCTGACGAATAAGTTTAATATTAAATATTATAGTTTCACGCGGAAGTATAATAACTTATTATTTTCCCAAAAACGTTATTCAGTTACCTACTAAATGACTGGCATGCGTGGATGGTTTTATATACCTATCTAGTTTACTTTACCTGTAATCTTATGATACTTACCAGTCTAAAAACACAGGGCCTTAAGTACTTAAAAATGCCGCTTAAAGTTAAATGGCGTTAATCAATATTGCGCATTTTAGTTTAATATTGCGCATACGCAACGTTTTTAAGTAAGGTTATATTCGATAAGATGGGATTCAATAATATAGACTGGTAGTGGGTTTGAGCATTTGGATTGTCTCTAGACTTTCATCGGTCTGGATACAATCCTTTTGTTTTTTTTTTGTGTAGTAGGCTAAGTAGTCTTTGTAGTTTGATGTAGTTAATAAAAAATAAATATAGTCCTTGCTTGTTCAGTTGTATTATACTGTAGAACTTACAAAGCTCCAATTTATACAATAAGGGCCTTACTTATAAACGCCGCTGAAACTTAGTCGCTGCTTAAGATGCTTTGTCAACTTCTCACTGACGTGAAGTTGCACGTGCTAGAAAAGGACAGAGAAGTTTAAGCAGTGACCAAGGTTGAAAAGGTTTTTTAAGTAAGACTGTAAGTATGTCAAAAAATATTCAACAATACTGAAGGGTATGTAAGTACCTATGTACTCATCATTATGAACAATTTTGACTATGGGACCAAACACGAAATCGCGAAAAAAAATACAGCTGTTCCATACATTTTGACCAAGGTCAATGAACTTTTTGTATGGAACAGCTGATTTTTTATTTTTGTGGTTGCCTGGAAGAGATCGCTTTTAGCGATAAGGCCGCCATTTGTGCACTAGTATTAATTTATTTAATCCTTTGTATGTATGTTTCTTTGGTGTGAGCCAATTAATCTATCTATCTATCTATTTTTTCGCGATTTCAAGATTGTCTATTACGCGATATCTAGGTTGGTATTGTTGAACCTTTTTGTTACATAATGTATTTAGTAGAACTGAAGCGGCACATTACCTGCACATGCATTGAATTATGCCGATCAAGCAGGTGCCATTAGGCAGAATGCAACTTATGTCATGCGTTGGCTGATGCCTATGCATGACACAAATCCGCTGCCCAAGTCACCGGCTGGTCACATCACACAGACGTAAATTTAGACGTAGATACAGTAGTAGACATAGGCGTTGGTATACGAAATACGAATAGGTACGAATAATAGGCTAGATGACTGATGTTTAAGTCGTTGAAACCAATAGCTTTGATGAAGAATTTAAGTAAATATAGTATGGTAATTGAAAACATTATTTAAATCGGTTAATAATGTTCTGATATTTTTTTTTTTTTTGTTTTTTAATTAGGGTACTCTATAATAGTATACCTTAATTTAATTACAATCTAGCTTATTCCGCTAATAAGTAATTTAGTTCTAACTTAATATATTAGGTAATTATAAGTATTTCTAAGAATGTGTCCAATAACACGTTTCTTATTGTCTCTATTAAGGCGAAGTCACTTTGGTCGCGTGTTCTTCAGGGTCAGCACTTGCACTGTTTACACTAATGCTTATTATTATAATTCATTTTATTAAACTAACTCGAACGGTTTTGTTCTTTTGAGTCGCCTTACTATATTGTAGTGTGTCCCTTTCCCACAAAACAAAAAATGACGTCACGCCTTACTTGTCAGAATAGAATTTATATGGCGTCCTGATAAGTGACGTCACGATTTGCTGTTTCGCCTTTCTGTCTAGCAGGATATTAAAATGCTTATAAGTTGCTTATTTTTGATCAGATTTTAGTTTTCTTTTCATTAATTAGCTACATTTATGGGCCACATTTGAATAGGACAATAAAAAAAACCAGTCATCTAGCCTATTATGTACATACGAAAAATAATTAATATTTTCAGTTTTCCAGGATTTATTTTAGTTGTCTCGTTACGACTTGTTTATTTATTGATCAATATGAACGGCTTGCGTTAGTTAATTTTTAATTACAAATACAAATAGTTTATTGATAACACCAAAGTTACAAGTCAAAAGTATTGTTATTATTGACTGCCTTATAGCTCAGTTGGTAGCATGTCTGCCTTCAGACCTGTAGGGCGTGGGTTCGATCCCAGGGCAAACAGTTGTGACGAACATAGATGTTTGTTATGTGTCTGGGTGTAGTACGTAATATAAGTATGCATTTACTAAAAAAAATTACTTATATAATATAAGAATTCTATAAGCTATCTAGTTTCCATATTACAAGCTTTGCTTAGTTTGGGGCTAGATGGCGCTGTGTGAACAATTTCCATCGATATTATTATTAATTAACAATAAGAATAATATTAATGAACTCGTTGATTAATTAATAAGGCACACACAGAAAAGCGAAGGCCCTACTTGCCTAGTAATAGCTCAGTCCGATAGTATGTCTGCCTTCAGAGCTGTACGGCGCAGGTTCGATTCCCACCCAGAACAAGCATTTTTGTGACGAACATAGATGTTTGTTAAGTGTATGGGTGTTGTATGAATTATAAGTACGTGCGTAAAAAAAAGTATGATAAGTATATTCTATCAGCTGTGTCAAATGTCCACACAATATTTTATTTATTCTATTTACTTCTCTTCTATTCTATTCTATCTGAACTCTTGACATTTTGAAAAAGTCGAGTTTCTTTACACGTGCTATATCGTTTATTGCCCGTGGTACTATCAGTCTTACTACCAGTAGTACCACGGGTAAAACATACCCCGTAGTACTACCAAGCGATCCAGTAGTACCACGGGAAGTTATTTATTACCCGTGTTACTACTGGTACTTTGACACCTGTCCCTTTGACTTTTGCTATATCACCGGTGTGAAGGCTCAGTACAAGGGTGGGACAACCGCGAACATTTTAAATAATCAATTTAGGTCTTATATTATGTACATATTATGAATAGTTTTTTCCACTTGTCTAAATGTTTTTTTAAATATGTTTATAGGCATGCGTTTGACTGCCATCTCGTCTGATGATAAACGAAGATGCAGTCTACGATGGAGCACGCTTGCCTAGAAGAAACCGATTCACTCGTGACTTGAAGACACCCAGAAAATAATATTAAAATAAAAATAATTTCTAATTTAAATTGTTTAACAACGTTTTGGTTAGGTACAAGCAATTCTACATTTATACTCACAATTCTATCAATTTAGTTTGGGTAAACATATTATACTGGACCTGGGTATGTCTTTAAACTGCAACCAGACCCACCGGAGGACGGGCAGCAGCGTCCTCTTGGTTAACGGACCATTCTGAGATCCCCAAGCCGCCTGCCAAGCATGGGGATTATGGCATCACCCCTCTATAAAGGGGGAGGCCTTTGTCCAGCAGTGGACGTTTTATGGCTGACGACGAAACATATTATATAATGTATGCTTTAGTCAAATTTGAGTAGTTACAAAGTTTCGAATAGCAAATAAACAGTCCATTCCACCCCTGATGGACTAGCGACAGTTTTAATTAAGACTATCATTAACTTTACACGGTAGAGTCCATTTAACGAGGCGAACACGGCGCAAAATTATAATTGGCTACAATCTAGGTAGGCTGTTTTTCATGAAATCCACAAGCTGATGATACAAGAGGTACCTGTCTTTTACGGTATCTACAAGCTGATAACACAAGAGCAGGATAATAAGTGGTGGTATAAAAAAATATGTGGACAAGTGGACCCGCGGGCCCACTGGCGAGTGGGTCCAGTTGACCAAAGACACTTATTAAGGTATTTTATAATTATTAATTTTATTAAGTGATTATTTTTTGTGAGTACCTATGTACTTAATGAAATTTGACGTGTAAATTTGGTGTTATCAATAAACTATCGTATTGTATAAATTATTATACTGGCTATGTAATGACATATATAATGCGTCTGCCTCGGGCCAAGATAGTGATCAGCCAAATTTTTTTTTTTAATTCACAGCACAGAATTTATAACTCCTGTAGGTTATTAATTGATTTTTATATAGGTTAATTAAGGTAAGCATCCAAGCCAAGCCGCCTGCCAAGCCTGGGGATTATGGCAACACCCCTCTATTAAAGGGGAGGCCTTCGTCCAGCAGTGGATGTTTTATGGCTGATGACGAAGGTAAACATAATTAGCTTATTAAATAGTCCACTCCTCGAAAGGAGATTGGGCCACATTTTTTTTCTTTTATTTCCTAGCTATGGTCTCCATTCCGAGTTTCATTCAAACCCGTTCAGCCTTTTTGGCGTGTAGAGGTAACAAATATATACACACACACACATACCCCGACACATACCGACAAAATATCGCATTTATAATATATTATAATATAGTGTGAAACTGATAACCGATGGGGAAGAAAGGTTCTTGAGTGGCGACCGCGAACCGGAAGACGCAGCGTTGGAAGGCACTAGGTGGACCGACGACATTGTAAAAGTCGCGGGCAACCGGTGGATCCAAATGGCAGGTTGTCGTACAGTGTGGCGGTCTAAGGGGGAGCCTTCGTTCAGCAGTGGACGTCTCCGGGCTGATGATGATTTATCGGGACCATGTCAGGCTTCGAAACCTATATTTTCTCTTGTGTATTTGTGTAATTGTATCTTCGGTAACGGCGCCCCGGTCTAGAGGGACATCTAGGCAGCTAATTAATGTTAACCCTGTGGGAACCTGAATAAAAGCAGATATTAAAACTTCATACCTCTATGTTGAAACTTATGTCGTAAAACTTAGTCTGGAGTAATTAAAATAACCACTAGGTGGCGTTGACATCTTGATGAGAAGGTTGGGCGGCTTATCTAAGGCATATTTAAAGGCAAAATTAACTTTTGGCTGGTCTATTACTTAAGAATTTCTAGAATGATTATTCAAATAAAAATAGGAGTTTCCAACTTTTTTTCATGTAATATTTTATGTAAAAGTGGTTGAATTTTACTAATTGCTTTTGTGCGTGAGCGTTGGCAAGTGGTATAGTACGTGAGCGATAGTATATATATATTTTAGCTCTACGGTGTAGCCATTTTAACACTCAGGAAAGTAGGAAGCCGGCAATTGTTACATTCCTTTTCTTTCTGCTCTCCCCTTCAATCTTCTGCACATTTTCAACTACAAATGAAACACAAGCAATCATTTGTAGGCTTTTCAAACTACCATATTTTATTTACTTGAAATAATTTCAGATTAGTCTCAGCAGCCAATATCTTTTTGACTTTATCTGAATTGAGCTATAGTTGAATAGTGCACAGACTACCGATAAAGGTGTTTTTAGATGACGCTGTTCATAGATTTTATTAAACTTTATTCCAAACTAGTTGACCCGCCCCCGCTTCGCGTTACCCATTTTTAACCGACTTAAAAAAAGGAAAAAATTTACGTCTATTTTTTCCCATTCCTTAATATGTGTACGAAATTTCATCGCGGTAACATCGAAAAATGATTGTTTCCCATACAAACATGCACCCTTCATTTCACCCCTTAGGAGTGGAATTTCGCAAAATCCGTTCTTGGTGAGCATCTACGACCTAACAACCGACCACATGCATAATCCAATGCAAGTCATAGCTTTGGTACTTTTTGAGATTTCTTGTTCGAAGGGTATGCGCTTCTCTTTTATAAATATAGCTTACCAGCAGTATTCCAAATTACCCGCTTTTCCTCTACTTATAAATAAAACAAAACCCTTGTCGCATTTTACACTATAAATAAAAGCTCCGTCTAAGCAAACCAGACCCACATAAAGGTGAGTATTTAAATAAAACGAATACCACGAATTCAAAAGGACGTTAATCGTACACACCCTACTCTGTTCTAGTTCTTAGTTTTGCATTGTTCACATATTAAGTAAATAAGATCGTATAGGCTGAGTGGCCAGCCCTAGGTAAAAAATAATGTACCGCCCGAAGGCCTCTCACATGGCTTGACGGTTGTTGTTATAAAATTAGACCAAACATCCGGGATCATCATCACCGCCAGAAGACGTCCACTGCTGGACTAAGGTCTCCCTTTAAAAGGGAGGGGCTTTGATAATCCCCACGCTTGGCAGGCAGCTTGGGGATCGCAGAATGATCACCACCGTTAACCGACAGGACCGAATGAGGAGCACCTCCGGTGGATCCTTACATTATCCATTGCAATTATGGAATGGTATCGCAAAACAATTTACAACAATAAATAGGTAAATATTTAACACCGTTACCTGAAACCCTGTATTTTATGGTAAGCAAATCTACCGCTATACAGAATAGAAACGCCAGACTTCTAGAAATACAGACTGCTTAATTTTTACGTATCCGATTCAACGCAGCTTAATCCTAACATAAAATATTTTACCGCCTCCAAATGATAAAGCTCCGACACAATGAGCACCAGACTGACAAAAGCTGAGCCTAATAAAGTCAATTTTATTATTATAGCGGCTTCCCATCACGGAATTATTTCACGCTGAAGAAAAAAAGACACCCTTTTCAACGCGGCAAGGCGGCTGTATAATTTGTTGTGACAAATCGTGGGGCTATTCAAAACAAGCGAGCGCGGCGAGACTGATTTACTTCGCCTTTGTCGGTGACAGACAGCCCGCGGCTCGCGCGATTTAGATGTTTTTACGCGTACCTACCTCTGAATGTGATTAATGTTATATGTAGCCGAACTACCAGCTAGTTAGTAGGTAGGTACTGCTAAGCTGGGCATCATTCAGAAAACCACGTCGAGTCCTCTCGTCATCCCGCTAATTCCCAAGAGGAGTCTCAAGACGAAATCCTTCAATTAGTGCGTTTTACCCGCCATGAGCGGCGCCATGGTGCTGAAACCAAGGGCGAATCCAGAAGTAGGGTGCAGGGGCACGTGGACGGGGCGGGACGACGCGCGGCTTATTAAATTAACATTTAATTTTAATTAATTAATTAATTAATTTTATATATAACTATGTTCATCACCGTGTCATAATTATGTGTTCAAATCGCGAAAGTTTAAAAGTTTCATGAATTTAATATAAATGTTTTTTTCTTATTATTTCTTTCATTATTTTAATTAATTATTATTTCTTTTTTACCTGATATGAATTTAATATCTATTGTTAAATTATTATTCTTACATCCTTATCCTTATTCTTATTTTCTTACTTTACTACTATTATTATAAATGTGAACGTGTGATTGTTGTTTTTTTTTTGCTCTTTCATGGAGCAACAAAACAACACCGAAATTATGCTATTCTTTATTTAATTAATTACTTTTTCATCCCAGAAAAACAAATAGATTCTGATTGTCGCTGCGGGTGAAAACTCTTGACGCAGCTAGTTAGGAAATAAGGCGCTGTAAGGAATTTCTGTCTTTCTCAAGAAATTCTGAAGAATACTATACAGAAGCAAACGTAAAGTAATTAACTTACCGAGCGTGTCATTTCGCTCTTTCGCACCGACGACGCCCTACTTTCAATAATTTGCCAAAAACAAACTCCAGCACGATACCCGGCCGTATGGCAAATTCAATTTATCTCAGGGGAACGAAGTCAATAAAAGACTGTTCGCGAAACGCGTTCCAATTTCCATACTCAATCAATCTTCTTCTTCAATTAGGCCGCGGAAAAATGCCGACTCGTCATATTGTCGTCGGAATGAGGTTGAGTGGAATCTTGAGTGTATTTTGCTGTATTTTAAGCTCACGCATTTTATTTCGATGGAAAGATACTTTTCTGTTCTTTGCGTCATCATTCATTTGTAGAGAGAGATTTAAGTTATCGGAGATGACATAAGTGACGATGCATAGCACCTGTATAAAAAAAACACTAAATAATGTAAGTTATATCCTTTTTACGATAATACGTAGAAAACTTTTTTTATACAAATACAATACAAGTAGCAAGGGCCATCTGGTTGTAAGTAGTTACCGTCACCTAGGGACAGCTATACAATACCCAAAGCATTGTCAGTAAGTTTCCTGCGTGTGTTGCTTTGCTTTTATGAGGCGGAAAAAGTTTTAATTAATTATCATTCTAACAGCCTAAATACAGTGTAGTATGGATATAATATATTAAGGGTGATTATCAGACCATATCCTCAGGGAATGCTAAAACAGGTCTCTACCTCACTCTGACCTGGCTCGGACCTAATATGGCTCTTGCATAGGGCAGCTAATTCCTATCCTTAATACTAATGCTTTGGTTATATATATATATATATAGAGAGAGAGAGTGAGCTATATCCTTCAAGTACTAATGTGACGGTCAGGAAATTTTGTTCCTAACCGTCACACGAGTGTGACAGAACAGTATGAAGGTTAGTCGGCCGCAGGCTCTGGCCTTACTCTGACCTAATTGTGGTCTATCACAGACCTAAATCTGGCCTATCTCTGGCTTGACAATAAACAATACCTATAGTCACACTAGCGTTTGTTTTTCGCAGTTCCTCTACTGCACTTTCCATCACCCTCACTACAGTGTTGGGGCGAGCCTTTTAAGTCAGAAATCCTATAAAGGTTTTGGTGCTTATTCTTTCCGCGCACTTTCAAAGTGTGCAATTCCTATGCGTAGGTCTTTCCGCTTATTATTTACATAGATTATTGAAAGCCTTTGTAAAACGTCCCGTTTTAAAAAGAGAGTCTTAATATCTCTCCGGGCTGACAACGCACTGACATTGCATTGTGTCCATCAGGTAAGTTATCAACTTAATAAGAATATGGCACGTATGTCATTAGACTCATAGACTCACCGAAGTAAGGAAATCAGAAACAATTGCAAATAAAAAACTATGGGTACATAAAATGGGTCACTGTTAAAAAAATATTTACTTATCTATTCAAATATTTAGGTTACAAACTTATTTTGTCCTTTCAGCATCTTGTCCTATTGTGGAATTACCTAAATAAACAGAAAAGTACGAAACATTTGGAGAGAAACCGAGCGTATCTGAAAGTGAATCGAAAGGACAAATCTCATAAGCATAGTAAAGAAATAGGGTGTTTGTTTGACACAATTGAACGTTGAAAAAACGAACGAATCGAGTTGGGCAAAAAGACGAAAGAATTAAGCAAAAGGACGAGCATTTCGAATGAAAGACAAGCGTAATAAAATGTTGCATTTTTTTTTTTTTATGGCATTTACATGCATTTGTATAATTTATTTATTCAAAACAAATGTTGCAAAAACTAGGTATGATAGGCAAAAGATAGAATAGAGAGAAGATAGATAGAGACAAAATATGTTTTTATTTAACTTGTGTGGTGTTGTCCCACTGCTGGGCAAAGGTCTAATGGTGGTGTTGTATTCATTTAATTAATTTTTATTTAGTAGGGATAAGTGGACTAAGCTTTCCACACGCCCTTCGTACTAAGCACCTCTCAAACCCCTGATAACACAAAGCTTTTACATTACCCGTTAAGGCTCTTAGACGACTCCTTTTTACGCGTCTCTTGAACATTTTTTTTGGTAAACAGCCAGACATCGTCATAAGCCGAAGCTAGCACACTTCTCCCACCGGTCTAAATTCTCAGCAAAAAGTTGGTACCGCATCCTGAGGGAGACAAATTGTTTATATATTAAGCGTGCGTTTGCTGCTGCAAGCTTTACAAGGATAGTTATACTATATAGGATAGGACCCTCTGAGCCTCGATGGAGTAACGATAGGTATTCAATAATACGCTTTTAAAAATAAAACAACCGAATTCAACTTCGAATACCCGGATGACATCTTCATATTTTCTAGTAATTATTTTGATAAAAACCATACTACTGAACCGATTTCTATAAAATTTATATGCGACCACCTCTGAACTATTACCTACCAACAAAAAAAACATCAAAATCAGTTCACAATTGGCGGATTAATCGCGTAACATACATACAAAAAAAACATAGATAAAGTCGAATTGAGAACCTCTTTTTTTGAAGTCGGTTAAAAAAAGCTGTAAAAGAAGCTGAAAGCGGGCTAAGTGTCGTCCTTTAGGAGATGCGTGCGCATGTCAGCATCATAATGCCCATCGTAAAACAGAATAACATTATACTAACGAAAAAAAAAACATGTCGTTATATTGTATTATTTTCTTAAGCTAGTGTTTTTGCGCAATTTAATGATAAAAAATGGTGGTGTTTTATTCAAGGTATCGAATTACATGCACAAGTGTGGGCAAGTGATATAACGTGGTGAAACATTTCTTTTCGTGTTGTTTCCAAAACTCCATAAAAGCTTATAGTAAAGTCGGCACAACTTTACTAGGGTATGACTTGGATTTGACTGTAACTTGACTGTGATTTTATAACTTATTTGACTTGACCATAACAAAACTGGAAATTAAGAAATGAATAAATACTTGATACTGGCACAATGCACAAAGTGCGATGCCATAAATAAAGAAGAAGAAAAAGAGGCAGTGAGGCCTTTCGACGGTACATTTACTCTGATACTGGCTGGTCACTCAGCCTATACGAACTTATCTCTGAAATCGGGCTATTTCAGTCTTACTAATTATGATTTAAAATGCCTATATTCAAGAACCTACGCAGTTTCATGTCCTTATCTCCGTACCTTCCTAAATCTCCATTAAGGTCTCTCGAGGTAAAGGCAAGAAAATTGTTAAATTCTCGGCCTTATTAAATTTTACAACAATGGTCGACGTAAAGGAAAATATTTTACGGTTAGTATTAGCCCGTTAGTAAGGAGTTATAACATTTTAATAACAGAATACTTAGTACGTTGTAAAATTTTAACATGAAATGTTGGTGAAGACGTGCGAATTATTATATTTGTGAAGATGTAAAATCTACTTAAAAATAGACTCGGTACTACAATATGACTATAACTAGGCACATTGTTTTTAATCTTTTTTTTTGTGTACACGTTTATTTTGTGTACGCCTTTTGTGCCTATCTGTAGTGAATTATGTTTGTAATGTCTTTTCTACGGTGCCAATAAAGTGTTATTGTATTGTATTATTAAGGAATACAATCTAGTTCAAAATAATTGTAACAATAATTAAATAATAATAAATATTATTATTTTTATAGTGTAGATAATTAGTACAGTCAGGAAAAATGTGTTTATAAAATCTAGGTACTTATTTAAAAAAAAAATATGTTGACCAATTGAATATTTAAAAATAAAATTATAACCTATACATTGTGGTCAATTCTGAAGGTTTAAGTTGACAGAACTAAACTAACTAAAGTATTACTGTCCTTAGCTAACATGCCTAGTAAAAAAGTGACAGCAATATTTTAATTAGTTTAGAAATGTCAACTAAAATCGTCAGAATCGACCACAATGCAAATGTAAAAGAGTGTATTCTGTCTTGTGAATCAAATAAATAAACAAATCTTCCACTAGCAGCGTCCCTCAGTTTCACCCGGGATTCCTGGAACAAAAGTAGCCTATGTTTTATTCCAACGTATAAGCTAACTGTACCAAATTTCATCCAAATGCGTTCAGTTGTTTTAGCGTGAAGGAGTAACAACCATACACACACCGACAAACTTTCGCATTTTTTTAGGAATTCGGATGTATCCATGCTTATTTCACTATAACTCGATAATACAATACAACAACGCTTTATATCCGTCACAAAAAGTTTATTGACTTTGCGTTCTGTCTCGTAGCTTTTTGGTCACTCTCTTCGATTTTAAGTACAATCAGACTCGTTCAAATGACTCCTCGAACAAACGATTATTCGAATCCACGATTGAATATAGAGCTACATATATAGCTTCACCATCTAGCTCTTAATACAACACTAAACACTTTCATTGACAATAGACAATAGACAATAGACAATATTTTATTTGTAGAAAAAACACATTTTGTACACAAGACAAGACAATATAAACTACAGACACATATATTGACACTACAGGGTGTTAGTTTGAACACCGTTATCCTTCTAGGATATCATTATGAACAACTTTTACTATGGGGCCAACCCTGAAATCACGAGAAAAAAACCAGCTGTTCCATACAAAAAGGTTCATCGATCTAGGACAAAATGTATGGAACAGCTGTTTGTCGATGTTTGTTCTGTGTCTGGGTGTAGTATGTATTATAAGTATGTATTTACGAAAAAAATATGTATATAAGTATTCCATCAGCTATCTGGTTTCTATAATACAAGCTTTGCTTAGTATGGGGCTAGATGGCGCTGTGTGTAATAAATGTCCCCCCAATATTTATTTATTTATTTATTAATTTTTCGTGATTTCAGGGTTGGCCCCATAGTAAAAGTTGTTCATTAAGATAAGTACAATGATATTCTAGAAGGATAATGGTGTTCAAATTAACACCCGGTATTATAGAAGCTTAACTCACGTAATGATCGCAAAAACATCAACCAAATTAGATAATAATAAATCATAATTGTTTTTATACAATCAAGTGACGAGACGAGCAAGCCGTTCGTCTGGTGGTAAGCGTCACACCTGCCACTAACAGTAGCAGTGTCAGAATTGTGAACTTGCGAACACAATCCCGCACCGCACTGCACTGCGCTCGTCACCCTGATATATTAGATGTTTTATCTCTTCATACCTCACTAATTTAGATAATTTCACAACCGTAACCGTAACTGTAACGTATTTCGTAAACGTTGTAATAATAAAATTATATCTCTGCTTTTTAGCTACGCGGCTATTCGTAGCACACGCTACGAGGTTTCTATGTCTCGAAGGATTTCGCGCCTAATTACACCACAATGCTTTTAACACAGACAAACAGATGAACAACGAAGCGATCCTGTTTATTTTTTTTTAAATACAGTTTTTACATTTTTTGTCTGTCTGTCTGTCCGGGATAAAGTCAGAAACTACGGCACGAATTTAAATGCAGTTTCTTGAAATATGATCTATGAAGTCCGGCGCTTCATATAGGCTATGTTTTATCAAAATCCGCCCAGGAATATAGAAGTTATGATGCAATTTATGAAAAAATATACAGGTGCACTATAACTTAAACCCCCGAACATACCGAGCCCCTAAGATCTAAGATTTTCTAAAAATGTTCTGTGGTGTCCTAAACTACTTAACACCACACAGCACAGTAGGTAGGCCTCCGCCTAGGTGGACCAACGACATTGTAATAGAAGCGGGCAACCGGTGGATGCAAATGGCAGGTTGTCGTACAGTGTGGCGGTCTAAGGGGGAGGCCTTCGTTCAGCAGTAGACGTCTCCGGGCTGGTGATGGTGTATACATATAATACTATGTACCTATGTTTACGTAACTATTGTCAATTCCTCGAGAGCTACCTCGCACGTACCAAACAAAACAAATAATCAAACTCTCAAAGTAAATTGAAGTACAGACGAACCAAGGAACTCGCAATCTTGAAACTTATCATAAATACGAGTCAAGATAACTACTTTATTAAATTATGAGCTAACTCCGTACATAACTTTAAGCTTATGTTTTAATTGAACTTTGAACTTCGAATGGATTTAAGTTGATTCAACATTTCATTACCGGCTGAAATAAAAATATTATGTTATCTCTATTCGTGGGAGGACTAGTTCAAGCGTCTTCTGTAGAATCCTTGGGCTTTCGCAGTGACATGCGTCGCAATAATATAACGTCGACAGTTTGTTATTTCGAGATTAAGAACAATCGCGTTATCGTTATTCGTAGTCTGTTATTCGCAGTAACGTAATACAACGAAGCAAGCAAGGCTAGTTTTGGGTACTGCTGCGAAGGTTTATAAGCAGTCTCTACATTGAGAATATTATTCATCTAGCTGCTAAAAAAAAGTTTTTTATATCCTTACGTTAAAAATATTCCTAACATAAAAACCTTTGGTTGTTGGTAAATAATGGCTCCATTTTCAAAACTTGCCCACAACATCCTTTTGTGAACCGATAATAAAAGTCATAACTTTTTGAGCCAATTCATTGAATATTCATATTTACGAAGAACATGAAACGGATCTAGATATTTATTATGTAAGTAGAAGTGATTATTGTAATTAGTGTTGCAATAGTTGGTTGATTTAATTGTCATATTTAATTGTTATTTTTTTTTATTATCTTACTGTAAAAAGAAATGCATACGGTGCTTCCTTCAAAAGGTTCCTTTTATACATACCACTGAAGAGAGAAGTGAATAGAACAGAAATGTGACGGACCGCGCTAGCCGGCATTAAGTGCAAATGCGCTTGATGACAATTGTACCAATATACATTGGGTCCGTGGGGTCCGGGAGCTCATTATCTTTTCAAAAACATATCCGAGCGCCTGGTCGACGCGACGCGTGATCAAAATGCTGGCGTTTATTTGGCTCAACGCATAAGCATTGCCATCCAGCGTGGCAATGCCGCCAGCATGCTGGGTACACTGCCGACTGGTAGTGGGTTTGAGCATTTGTATTGTCTCTAGACTTTCATCGGTCTGGATACAATCCTTTTGTTTTTTGCTGTGTAGTAGGCTAAGTAGTCTTTGTAGTTTGTTGTAGTTAATAAAGGCTTATGCATATAAAAAAACATTAAAAAAAATATATACTATATACATGTTTTTAAACTGAGAATACTCAAAAAGACAATTTAAATAGACGCATAGGAAACCAAACCACACTGCATCGTAATTAGATCGAATTTTAATATGTTCCAAAATGGCATTTCAAGTGTTTTACTTCAAATGCGCGACCAATGATTGTAATTTTTTTCGTCGTAGTTTCTATACAAATAAGTGTGAAACTGGTGACAGCGGTTTTCCATACAATTGCTTTACAACATTGTTTTGACAGCCGTTCTGCTTAAGAAGTAGGGCAATCGCTTTTCTGTGATGCATATCTACGTTTAAAATCTGTGTATCTCTATAGCTACAACTCAAGAGGAACTAATATGTTTTTTATACAGCATGGTTATTTGCTTCTCTGAGTACAGCATAGATAAATAAGCATTGAGACGTCTTCCATCTAAAATCACATAAGTACAAGCTCATCCCACAGGCTTCGGCGAGGCAAATAAAATTATTTATCGTTGGTTCAAGTTGTAACTGTTACAGGCACGAAAAATTACATTTAATTTAAACACCTCAATAAGACGTATGTATGTTGATCTAGTGCATTTTTGGTGAGAGGAGGTTATAGGTATCACCAGTCAATAGGTTTTATTGTCGTTGGAGTACGGTCATAGAGTCCACTTTTATTGAGAAACTTCCCGGGCCGATGAGATGGGTCTGATAGCAATATATCAACGCGCCTTATAGAAACTTTTGCCGATTCTTCAGCATCCGGCAGGGCATCAGTGCAGATGAAAATTGAAAAAAGTTGATACTGAGCTTGCTGAAATGTTTTTGGGCTGACCCTTTACATTCGTGCGAATACGTTTATTTGAAAAATAATAATTAATGTTAAGTTAGGTGTCAAGTTATCATAGTCAAGTTAAAGAGGTATCTAATACTATACGAATCTTTGTCTGACTGATTTAATGACTGACAGACAACGCACAGCCTAAACAGCTGGTCGTACAGACTTGAAATTTGGAGGGTGTATTCGTCTTGATGCGTAGGGGTGTACTAAGAAATGATTTTTTTTGTAATACGAAATGTTTTAAGGGGGAAAAGGGGGGTGGAATGTTGCATGGAAACTTCTTTGTTTTTGAAGTTAGTGATGAAAATGATATTCAAGCCCCCAAAAAGCCAAATAGCAAAATGTTTTGCCCCAACCTTGGGGTCCGAAAAAAAATTTGCTCGGGATGATTTAAAGTGCTGAATTTAACGGAGCGGGCCGAATTTCTTCCGGACGCGGACGAAGTCGCGGGGAACCGCTAGTCATAAATATGTAGAGTGATACTAAAAGTCTTTGATTATATAGAGAGAGAACTAGATCCTCCAAGATTTAGATTAAAGTAATAAGATTTAGTAGGCATAATACAGAACTAAAATTACTTAAAAAAAAAATGTTTTATTATTTAATTTAATAATTAATAATTAAATATTTAGTAATAATATAATTAAAAATTATTTATTATTTAATAATAATATTATTTAATTAAATAATTTATAATTCTTTTTTTACAAAATACATACAATCCATTTATTAAAAACCAATTAAACGAATCCAGTACCAATCTGATTACAATGGTTTATTTTTGATTTTTAAATGATATTTCTGGTGGCCTTATCTTCTAGGTTTGCCTGCTTCATATTTGACCATATCGTTGCTTACCAACAAACAAACCGGTCGAATGTGGATGTGATTAACCGGAACCATACACCACACACATAGTTAGTGTACTACCTGCCTGTGAACTGCTGTTTATCAAGCTATCCAACAGGACCTGTATATATTTTTTATTTAAACTTACGTGAACAAATCTTGCACCTTGTAATGAAGTGCAGTTTTAAAAATATAAAAAGGAAGTATAGGTTATAAGAATTTTAATCTCTCTCTTGTTGTAAAATAGATGTCCTACCTAGTGTTTTAAAGAATTTGCCTATACTGATAATTTCCTATATGGAAGTGGTAACCTTACGGATCCCTAATATCGAAAGTCAAAAGAAGAATATTTTATTAGAGAAATCTAGCCACCATGAAGACTTCCGCAGTGGAGATTGCTTGAAGCTTCCAGAAGCCGACACGTTCACTGGAGAGCTTCTGTACCAGATGCAGACACAACCATGGGACACCAGATTTGCTTGTAGTTCTCGCAACCAGAAGTAGGCACGACATAGGACACCAGGGTTGCTCGGAGTTTCAGCTCCCCGAAGCAGGAATACGGGTCTTGAGGCAGAGTCACGACATAGGACACCAGGGTTGCTCGGAGTTTCAGCTCCCCGAAGCAGGAATACGGGTCTTGGGGCAGAGTTCCCCAAGAACTGGAGCTGGCAACCGTCTAGGGAATCTGAAATAATTTGTGGTGAGAAAAGAAAAAGGAACAATGAAGGGCCTAAGGTTTGCCCAGTAAGAGATCAAATCGGACCAACTCGTCCAAAATTAAGACTGGGTTAAATTTAGTCACAATAACCCTTAGGGCATAAGTATCATTGATCTCAGTAGTAGTTGTAGAATCAGAATCCAAAAACAGAATCCCGCACCAGGGATGGAAGTCTCCCTTATATACGGATTTTGAAAGTATTCTAGAGCCATTTCTAAAATTCTCTGCAGCCTGAAATTTTGTTCACAGAGCGGAGAGGTCCTATTAATAATATAAAAGACCTTACCCAAAAATACTCCATGTAGTCGAGATTTCCAGGCAAACCTCTTTTCACGAAACTACATGGAGACTACAGACGGTCAAATTTGACAACTGTCAAGATTGACAGCGCTTTGTTTACCTAATTTTAAACCAATATTCAAGTAAAACCAATAAGTTATTTCACAATCTAACTACACCAGATGAACCACAAAAATTCGCTCTCCAATCGATGTAAGTTTCATGCAGATCGAAGAGGTACCAGGAAAATTTATTATTTCCAAAATTAATCCGAAAACGTCGATCCCGGCACCAGAAGAGCATGAAAGTTTCAGCATGCGGACCCAAAGAACGCCCGTATGCCGACAAACCAGGAAAACATTGGTTCCTAGCAGGAGAAATCGTGTGAACACGAAAGAAGGAAAATTATAACAACTTGCCCTAAACATACAAGGTAAAAGAAGGCACCTAACTTTCTACAAGGGCCTAATCTAAGACGAACATCATGCCTCAAAAACGAGATGTGAGAAACATTATCCAAATAAAGAAAAGTAATACATAAAAGTGTGTTATTCAAGCATGTTCAGCTATTAGGAAGCTAAACACAGGAATTACCTATAAAATAGTAAGTCAATAGGTACCCGTAGGGAAGCATATCCCTACAACCTGGGGTAAGCACTTTGATCTTATAGCTTCAAAGGTAAAAGGCGTCACTCTTGACGAAGATGGAAATAATAATAAATATAATAATTCCATTATAACATTTCATGTTAAGATAAAATATTGCTCGGCATACAATTTTGAAATATATAATTATCTTCATCATTTATTGTGCTGTCAATGAAATGTATGAGTAGGTAGCATATGTCCTAAGATAACATTAAATATTATAGCATCTTCTTCGTATGTGACGGCCTAAAGCGTCAGCCTATCTATACATAGTTGTGAGGTTATTAGTTCATTAACTTTGGCGAGAGAACTGTCTGTTGACTCGATGCACTTACACAAATTCTTAGCGTATGTTTTGTTTTATCCTCGAACCAAAAATATTGTTTATTTAAGACCAGTTTGTTTGCATAGCTCCTATACGTACTGAATGTTTAAGTTTTCATAAATATTTGTAATATCAAACAACTGAAAGTCAACAGTAAACAAAACTTCTTAATATACTCGTAACTGTGGTTTCTACGAATCTCTGCGAATGTTATAGTTTAAAGTGTCTGTGTGTCTGTGGCATTGTATATAGCTCCCGAGCGGATGAAGCGATTTTGATTTAAGTAGTTATCTTTTTTTAAAGGTGACTTGATCAAAATGTTCTTAGGATTTATGTCGTATTGGTCCCGAGAAAGTTTGACACGCATATCATCTGCTTTCATCAAAATATATTTTAATTTAAAAAATCTTACATTCGAGTATAAATCAAAAGGATTCTAAAAGTATACTTTTGCTTGTTTGCAACCTACGCCATGAATAATGTAAGTAATTAAGCATACAAATTATGATTTTTATCACTAAGCATTCATATTTATTGGTCACTAGTGCTGTGCCGCGCGTTTTCATCCGTGATTTTTGGGATAAAACGTAGCCTATGTTTTATTCCAGGGTTATACCTAAGCACAGAAGAAATAATAGTACTAAGTACTTAGTATAAGCTACCTGTACAACAAATTTCTTCCAATCCGTTCAATGTGAAAGATTAACAAACATACACACACACACCGACAAACATTTATAATACAGGAAAACAGATTTTCAAAAATAACAATCACACATTTTAGAGTTCAACTCAATAATAATTTGCCAGGTAGCCATGCTTAGTCCTTATGTTTCTTATTATTCACTACTATGATTAAAATATGCCTCGATAATAAAATTATCGCCTTTCTTTGGAAATACAAACGCGGGACAGTATTTTTCTATACACAAAATACAAGATAGGTTTTTGAGATAGTAAAAACTTTAATTCTATTCCGTAATTCGAAATTATTACATCCCTACCAAAAAATATTTCATTATGGTCTCCAAATATTTCCAAATATCTACGAATACATGTTTAACAAATACTTAGTTACAAATGTATGTTTGCTTACCATAAAGGAACTCGGGGGTCTGCACAAAGCTTAGAAACCTAGTTTTGAACCTATACACACAACAAACACAAAAATGCTTAACATTGAGTATAGAATTTCGATTTAGTTCGATTCTTCGCCTAATTTTAATTGGGGGACAGTGGGACATTTTTATTACTGCTGTACTCTAATTTAAATTCGAATTAGATCCAAAGTGACAGTATGATCAAAGAGCTCAAAGCATACTCAAAGTACAGATTCCAAACAAATATGTTATCTATGATGTCATGACGCTGCCTGCTATACAGGATAGGCTCTAATCAGTTAGCATCATTTTATGGGCATATTCTGTACACCAATACAAACAACTTTTACTACGGGCCAACATTGAAATCTCAAACAAAAAACAACTGTCCATTCATTTTGCCCAAGGTCGATGAAAATTTATATGTAACAGCTGATATTTTTTTCGCGATTTCAATGTTGGCCTCATAGTAAAAGTTCTTTATTTTGATGTACAGAATATGCCCTTAAAAGGATGCTAAATGGTTAGAACTAATCCTGTATAGTCATGGTCACTATTTAAACATGCTACAATACAGTTGAATGTAATATCATAATTTGTTCTCTGGTCCAAAAACCGTTTAATTCAAATCCCAACACCCAATACAATAATTGTGGTCTTTAACTGCTGGCCTTTTGGAGAAACTCAGAGTCACGCAACGGGCAATGGAGAGAGCTATGCTCGGAGTTACTTTGCGCGATAGAATCCGGTACGAGGATATTCGCCAAAGAACCAAAGTTATCGACATAGCTCGCAAGGGCAAGTTGAAGTGGCAATGGGCAGGCCACATCGCTCGAAGAACTGACAACCGATGGGGAAGAAAGGTTCTTGAGTGGCGACCGCGAACCGGAAGACGCAGCGTAGGAAGGTCTCCCACTAGGTGGACCGACGACATTGTAAAATTCGCGGGCAACTGGGGGATGCAAATGGCAGGTTGTCGTACAGTGTGGCGGTCTAAGGGGGAGGCTTTCGTTCAGCAGTGGACGTCTCCGGTCTGATGATGATGATGATGATGAATACAATAATATAGAACATTGTGATTTTAGGCTGGCACTGATCATTGTTATCATTATCACGGCGCATTTTATCTATCTCAACTCAGACGACGATCAGAAACCACGCTGGGTTGACTGGCTGGATCCGGATGACCAAGACATGGATATTGAATTCGACAGACTGGTTATAGTTGCCTACGAAGGCCCCAAACGTATGTTCATGGCGGCAGGAGCTATTATTAGTCGCAGGACGATATTAACATCCTATAATCCATTTCGAAAAATGGTTAACAAACTAGAAGACTTTGAAAAAATTAAAATCGGGATCCTACGTACAAGAACCATCACAGACTGGAAGAAAATAGAATACGAAATAGACTACAAGCCGATAACATGCGGTCGTGCGGTCATTCCTTTTGTGAGTGCTTTCTACTAATTCGCCCCGAACATATCTTACGATTTTTACGGCCTTATTATAAAATGCCGCTCAAACCTAAGTCACTGTTTAAAATCCTCTGACAACTTCTCGCTGACGTGAAATGTCACGTGCGAGAACAAGACAGAGAAGTTTAAGCAGTGACTAAGTTTGAACGGCGTTTTATAGTAAGACTGTTAGTATTTACAAGATTTTATTCAACCTCTATCTACACTATTTGCATCAAACACAATATAGTATCTTCATCATCAGCCCGGAGACACCCACTGCTGAACGACACTATACGACAACCTGCCATTTGCATCCACCGATTGCCCACAACTTGTCATAATGTGTGTTTTGGCGGGGCATAATCCTCACGCTTGGATAAAAACAAATAAAATTAATAATGCATAATCACTACGTACAATTATTATTGTCACTAACTGGTATTGCTGACCCCCCAACGGAAAACTCCTTATTCAAAAATTCCTGCCCATGATATTAAAAAAATATTGAATGCTAATGATTATGAAACCTCAAAAAAGTTAATTATTGAAAGAAAGAAATATGATGTATTTTGTAACATCAGCAAGGTAATTAACCTATGGGGTGATGTCAGTGACAATGATAAGATGAATGGACGGGAAATAAGCGCACAGAAATTTTAAGGCTATATGTTGAGCACCGGCTCTCCACTCACTTCTGTCATACTCTGCATTTGCGACATGCGAGCCATACGATACGACAATACAAACTTTTATTACATGTACATGTGTTCTCTTTTTGTCATGCAGTAATTAAATTCGTTATCTCTATTTTCCGGCAAATGTAATATGCATACTTTTAGCTAGGTATGCTTGATTGTGTTGTCTTGTTAATTTTGATCGATTTGCAAGCGCTGGGCCCGTCCATTCCATTATCACCGTCGCTGGGTGATGTTACAAAAATGGCTTCAACTCATAACCCATTCACAGCATAGTGCTGTTTGTCAAACAGCGCTGAGCTTCCGTTGAGGCCGATCCAAGTGAGGTCACGAAAGGCTTATAACAGTGAAAAAACCAGTTTCCAAACTTCAGTTTCCTTAACGGCCGAAGGGAACGTTTCTAATATAAAACTATATAAAATTATATTTGTTATAACCTACACATTCTATTATATATATATTTTATTAATTTGACAAACATATACATTTTCAATTCGTATAACCTCAGATAAATAATAAAAAGATAGAACCAAAGATAATATTGCACTCAACTTGGATTTTTATTAATTTATTTCATTTGCCGCAGGAACCTGAATTCTGGCATGGTATAAATTCTACAAGAAATAGCCCGCTCCACGATTTAATGGTACTAAGGGTAGGTCAGATATGGACAGCACTTGAAGAAAATAGCGGTGCGTGGTGGTTGGAAATTAATTCTGTTTTTGAAAACTACAGCAAATCTGGATCCAGCAAACAAAAAGCTGGGCCAATATACACGCGGCTTCCTTTTACAGATAGTAGTTTAGGGAGAGAAGTGAAATTCGCTTCGTTGGGGTTTAAAAACGATACGCACATTTTAGAATCTTGCTATTTACACTCAGTAAAGTTTAAGGAAGACGATAAAGCAGTTGTAGATTGCGACGAGTGGATCCCTAGAGAATGGGGTTATTTTATATGTATTAAGAACCCCGCAAGTTTTACAGGAGTAGGCTCAGGTGCCATGTTGTTCGCTGATGGCTTTCTATTCGGAGTCGGCTCATTTTATTTGCAAAAAGGTGAGGAGAGTATACTGGTATTTACAGACGTTAGACCATATCGGTATAGCATTTTAAAAACATGTGGGGACGAAGAATATTCTTCAATAAATGGTAGTATTTTAACACAATATGCTAATAAGTGGGGCGATTTTTAGTAGCATTTTAGCTAGCATAAGTATTCACATAAAAAAAATAAAAAACGAAAGGTCTTTTAATTTAGCACCTTGATACCTTGATGTATACCGTACCATTTTTTTTTTAACGTTGGGAAATGCACTTACGCATACCCTCCTGCCAGGGCGCAGGAGGCTTATGTCGGACTCGATGCCAGAATAAGACTCGATGGCACCCCTACCGACTAAAAACCCAAGGGTGTTCCGACACTGCGCCTATTGTCGAGGTCACGGGTACGCTCTCGCATTCATCCGTGACCTCGACGGTGCTGCCCTTTCGGGCCCACCACGGGGAGCCGAAGCTCCTCCCGCACCGATGACGATGTGTCGGAATACCCAGACACATCGTGCATCCATCTCGGAGGCTATGCCAGCGAGATGGGCGCCGGACGGCCCCACGTCCAACGCCCTGGCCTCCATGCGGCGGGTCAGGTGAGTGGCCCCGCCGCCTGCCACTTCGGCCGCTGGGAATGGGGAGCTCTGGCTCCTCTGGCCTGTCCCCATCCCGCAGCCCCACAACGACACACCCGGTGGGTGCCCCCTCAAGGAAAGCCCTTGATGAGGCCACCACCCGGCTATCCCTCCTCGCTCTCCACTGTGCCCTCTGCTGATCAGAGGGACACGCGGAGAGCCCTCATGTCCGGACCAAGTCCGGACCCTCAGTAAGGGCCCAGCCACCACCGTGGCCCTTGGGAATGGAGAGCTCTGGCCCCTCTGGCCTGTCTCCATTCCTCAGGCTCGCGCAGTGGCCTAGCCCCCACCACTGTGGACGCTTTGGCGGCCCCACCTCGGGTACCTCTTAGCTTCACCGTGGGGACACTTCCCACGGCTACTGAGCCCCCCCCCCCCCCCCCCCCCGCCCCGACAAGGCGGGTACCCCCGGGGGGGATATATACAGTACCATCCATAACTCCACCAAACCCATCCATCATAAACCATCGTCTATCATAATAATGTGTTCATAATTATGTTTAGTAAAATTTAAACTTAAATTAAATAGCTTTTAGTTTAAATTTAAAGTTTTGTATTTTTTATTATGTAGGGTTTATTTAGTTGTTAGTTAGTTATAATTTAATTTTAGTGTATAATTGTATTTTATTTGCAAATAAACAAGTATGTTTAGTAATAATGATACGATGAACGAACAAAAATACTAAATATTAATGTATAATTTCCAATAAAAAAATGTTCATTGTCGCACGGAAGCAGCGGTGTTAAATTTTTTCTTTTTTTGAGCCTACTAAGTATTGGGGTAAGAGTGTTCGATAGGTACTTATTCCATCACACCGCAAAATCACTTAATTTTACGTGCTTATCAGATTGAAGTACCTATGAGCTCTTCAAGGCCTTCTGCAGGTATAACTCTCCAAGGATCTCCAGGGATGTTCTCACTTGACCTCTTCCGAGCGCTCCTTTGTGCGAGGTTTTCGCTCACAGGGGTCGTAAGTACATTTTTTCACAAGCAACTTTTGGTTGTATGATACCAACCAGTACGCTAAAAAAAATATGGAAACCAGATAGCTGATAGAATACTTATATATACTTACATATCTGAGCGCCTGGTCGACGCGACGCGTGATCAAAATGCTGTCGTGTATTTGGCCCAACGCATAAGCATTGCTATCCAGTGTGGCAATGCCGCCAGCATGCTGGGTACGCTGCCGACTGGTAGTGGGTTTGAGCATTTGGATTGTCTCTAGACTTTCATCGGTCTGGATACAATCCTTTTGTTTTTTGTTGTGTAGTAGGATATTAAGTAGTCTTTGTAGTGTGTTGTAGTTAATATAGTACGCTAAGCTATGGAATTCAGGGCTGTATTTAGACCGTCATACAGTATTCTGAACATAATGTTGAAATTAACCAAAAATTATCACACTAAAGGCACTTGCACTGTAAAAATAACGTTTTTCAATATATTTTTCCGAAAATAGGTAAAAATACTTACTTCAAATAAAAAACACATTTCCACACATTAGGTACCTATATGGAAGTCACATTTTGTTCTGTGTCTGGGTGTAGTATGTATTACAAGTATGTATTTACAAAAAAAAAGTATATTAGAATTCTATCAGCTATCTCGTTTCCATATTACAAGCTTTGCTTAGTTTGGGGCTAGATGGCGCTGTGTGAAATGTCCACCGATATTTATTATTACTTATTTTATTTGTTATGGGCAAAATACGTGGACAAAACATTAACAGCCCATTTTTTACCGACTTAAAAAAGGAGGTTCTATGTTCAACGAAATGTGTTTTTTTTTTGTTTTTTAATGTATGTTCACTGAATTCTCCGTCAATTCTGGGCCAATTTTGTAAATTCTTTTTTATTTGAAAGGGTATACTTCCGTGGTCCCATATGAATTTGAAGTCAAATGTTTTTTTTTAAAGTTTTTATGTATTTACAGAAGATATCTATGCATTTTTCAAAGACCATGATATTCATTTTTTTTTTAAATAATACACTAACTGCGCCCCGCGATTCCACCCGCGTGAGGAAGAAAAATGTTGATGATGATGATAAGAAAAAGTAGCTTAGTGTTATTCCGGGAAATAAGTTAACTCAAACTGGCAAACAGAGAAATCTTCTTTACCAGGTAGTAATATTGGAGGGGGCACAGCCCAGTAGCAGCAGTAGTGTTTTGTTTTTAGGAGGGTCATATGGCACCCTCTCTCCGCCACTTCCGCGGCCGCTGCAGCAACTGTTCTAGGACATTTACAGCTAAAGTTGGGTACATTAGTCATGTGAAGACGCATCAGTAACTCGAAACAATAATAAAATTGCTCGCCGTAGCCGAAATTATAGCATGGATAGCATTATCATCATCATGATACCATCCTTTATGTGATGATATCAAAGCCAATTAGGAGAAAACGCGCTTAAACATTCATGTGGTGTGCTGGGTTCGATCGGAGGCCCGTATTGCAATGGGTTCTAAAGCGGCGTTTAAACGGCGCGCAAACACGCGAGCCGAGCCTGGCTCCGCTCGTGGTTCGCCGCGCCACGCGCTGTGTAAACAACTGCGCTCGGCGCGGCTCGGCAAAGTTCGCACGATCCATCACTTGTCGGTTTTTTCGACACAGATCAAAGGCGCGCGCGCCATCTGCGGCTCGGCTTGAACGCGCCGTCTAAACAGATGTCACAGACACAGAGCGCGCGACGAAGGAAGACCTATTTTGTTTTTTTAGCGAAGTTTTTAATTGGGGATTGGTTTTGTACGAGATGGAGTGGAGCAACGAGAAGATTCAACTCTTCATTGAATTGTACGAAGAGGAACCGGCCATATGGAACCCAAAATACCCAGGTCACAAAAGCCGCAACAATGTGCACGATGCTTGGACAAAAATAAAAACTAAGTTCTGTGAGGGGACCGGGGAAAGTATATCAGTGGAAGAATTAAAGAAAAAGAAGGAAAATTTAATGGCCACTTACAGAAAATTAAATGCGAAAGTGAAGTCAAGTTCAACAAGCGGGAGTGGTACGGATGACATGTTTAAACCTAATTGGCCATTTTACGAACAAATGGCCAAGTTCCTGCATGGTGTATACAAACCAACAAAAACGAAGAGTTCAGAGGTGAGGAAATATCTTTTTAAATATTCACCACCGAGCAAAATAACAGTAGCTGCTGCTGCAGCAAGGCGTTTTCTTTTATCCATATTGAATAACGAACAAGCGGACAGCTCGGTTCAACAGCGCGATGTGTAGCCGCCACGGACGGCTCGGCTGGCGTAGGATCGTGCTACCCCGCGTCGTTTAAACGAGCAGGCTTGCGTCCGTATTTAGCCGAGCCGCATCTCCACGGACGGCTCGGCTCGCGTAGGATCGGGCTAGCCCGCGTCGTTTAATCGCGCCTTTAGATTTCTCATTCCACAGAAGTTTCGGCTACATAATTTTATGTCAGAAGAATAAATACAGTGACGTTTGCGATTCCGATAACTTTATACCGGGCCTGTAGCGCGAGTACTATTCTGTCACTAAATTTGACGTGTCGGTAAAGCAGATTTACTTAGGAGTATACCGATTTTTAACAAATTTTACCGATTTTAATGTCAAATACACGGTTTAAATACAAATATGACGACCGTCAAAAACGGTACTCGCGCTGTAGATGTCTCCCGATCACTCTTCGAGTACCGCATAACAGAAAATCAATGCAATTATAAATTATACCTTTGAAGGCACTCAGGCCTAAGCCCAGAGAAATATAAAAGGCTGATACAAAGTTGAAGACCTCTGAAGTTTGAAGACGTTGAAGGTCTCTCAATACACAAAAACAAATCATCTGATTACCACGGTTTTAATGTTTTAAAGGTGTTAAACAGTTTTAATGTTTAATCAACCAAGAAAGAAAGAAAGAAAGAAAGTATACAGAAATAAAAATTAAGAAAGAAAAGAAAGAAAGAAAGAAAGTTCGTATTCAGAAAGTTTAATTTCTGCCATGTGTGGGAACCCGTTTATAGCCAGGGGACAATTTGTTCTGCGGTCGGCATGCGACGCAGAAGTGCCGTTCCGTGGCGTAGGTGAAAAGTAATTAATTTTTGTTACTACGGGATGATAAATCATAATCCTAATTTGCGTATACTCGTAACTCAATGTATACTATAATTTTACTGTGAAAACAGACCTGGTTTTGGCACATTTTTGTGTGTCACAGATTACAGTGCGAAGCAGAATGAGGCCGCACGCGCTTCGGGCTCTGTTTTCGCTCTCTGAAAAAGGTCGTCGGATGTAATCGAAACTATAGTCAGAGTACCTATGCAACGGGAATAATCGCGTACCTATGTACAAAAACCCAAATTCCAGATGTTTAAGAGTGGTCGCACATTGATTCGGCACGGCACCCGACAGGCGCCGGATCGACCGAAACACACTGCGCAGAATTAACTGGTGCGAGCAAGACGGGCGTCTCGAGAAATTTCTTACGGTTTGCGGGACCTAGTACAAAATGTATGCACGGAGCGCCTTCGGGCGAAACCGGACGGTTTTTCTATCGCATTTTCTCGTCGTATGCGCCCGGCCTAACCACCACTAGAGCCGTTAGTTCTCAAATTGTTTATTTATGTCTAATGTCTGCCAATATAAACTAACCGTTTTATGCATAAAACACTAAAAAGTATTTCAAACCTATTTTTGTTAAAAAGTGTTTTGTCTTATTTTTTCAAACTTAAATCGAAAGAAATTTGACAAAACACTTTTTAACTAAAATAGGTTTGAAATACGTTTTAGCATTTTATGCGTAAGACGGTATGTAGACAATAAAAGATATATAAATATCTGACTTATAAAGTTCCAAGATCCAATTTGCAAAAAATCTACCACCGCTAATTCCTAGTCCCTATACCTATATCTATGTACCTTCTGCTAGTGCAGACTGTCCGTTTTATCACAAAGTTACAGCTACGAAGCTACCTATCTGAGCTAACGACCTAGTAAAGGCATAAAGTAACTTGCCACGACTTGCTGCTTGTTCTTGATAAATCAACTAAGTAAGTTAAGGTTTTAAAGTTTACGGAAGAAGAGAGACATAAACTTGCGTAATCAGGTTTTGCGGCCGCTGGTAGCGAAATAACTATATCAGTAGTTAAATAAACTACTTATCAGTAGGTCAGTGAAGTTCTTTTATTATTTTATTATGAGCCTAGGTGCTCGCTATCGTTACGAGGTAAGTTTTCAAATAATTCTCTGTTATTTTAGTAATAATGGTCTTTGAAAGATATAATCAGAAATGAGGTAATTCAACAAAGAACTGGGTCTAATAAATAATATAAGACTACTATTACATAAAACACAAAAAAGTTTTTCAAACTTATTTTAGTTTAAAAGTGTTTTCTTCTTTCGTCTTCTATTTTCAAACTCAAATCGTAAATGGAAAGAATATAAAACTATTATTACAAAAAACACAAAAAAGTATTTCAAACCTATTTTAGTTTAAAAGTGTTTTCTTCTTTCGTCTTCTATTTTCAAACTCAAATCGTAAATGGAAAGAATATAAAACTATTATTACAAAAAACACTAAAAAGTATTTCAAACCTATTTTAGTTTAAAAGTGTTTTCTTCTTTCGTCTTCTATTTTCAAACTCAAATCGTAAATGGAAAGAATATAAGACTACTATTACAAAAAACACTAAAAAGTATTTCAAACCTATTTTAGTTTAAAAGTGTTTTCTTCTTTCGTCTTCTTTTTTCAAACTCTTATCGTAATTGGAAAGAAATTTAACTAAAATAGGTTTGAAATACGTTTTATGCATATGACGTGTAAAATATATTAGGAAAGTAACAGAAATAGCTCAAAATATTAGCAATTTAAGATGAAAAAAAGTCAGAAAGAAAAAAAAAGGAGGAGTGGAAATAACTTTGGAAAAACTGACAAGCTTTATGCGGGACACAGGATCTCATTCTGCCCGCGATCCGTGATAAACCTATATCCACTCTTTTTTCCCTTTGAAAACAAGACAGACGTATCCATATTCTAGCTTTATCACGTTCCCGTGCGAGGAAAGACCAATTAGTCCTCGGCGCGTGCTAGGGGGCCTGAACATAGAATGGATCAAGGAGGTTTGAATATACGCTTACGCTGAACGACTGACAAAAGACAAGTAAGTAGACTTTTGGCCAAAAAATTTATGTAGCAATATTCAGTTTCCGTCTCAGTTTTTAAATTCTTAATGATTTTGCAATCTTTCCGTTGATAACATACTCTTTTTGTCATACATCAGTAAATCAATTTTCACTACTTCTCAAACTCTAGTCTAGCTAATCCATCGATGTACAGGATTAGGTCCAGTCTTTACACAAGAGCTTATTTTCCTTAACGTTGTCAGAATATTATCTGTCGACTTTTGATGGAGGTCCTCAATTCAAGCCAACAACCTTCAGAGGATTATGACCCGTAAAGACACAATAAAAATATTCACTCACCTTTCCCTGACAGGTAATCCAACAGGTGAGCATGTTTTGGGACATGATTTGAGAACGCAAATATTAGAGTTGATTTTATCTTGATTGTAAAGGGTTTGCGATCAATAAGTAGTCAGTTTAGCAAGTAAGTAAAAAAAGAATGCCCAGAACAGACGCCAGCTTTCATACACAAATGGGTATTTATTTTTTACTTACTTCCTAACTGACTAATTATTGACGGTATATCTATTTAAGTATCTTCTCATCGTAATGTTCGTTACGTTACTTTTTGTACAGAACCCCGCGAAAAAATCTTAGGCCTTTTGACGACCGTGTAGTGGTAAACGTTATTCCTCTATACCGATTCTAGTGATTTTCCAATTTCCACCGAGTTACGGGGAGTTAGCAAATCTTAGCCAGAATCTATTTCTTATAAAGTGATCGTCTAGTTTATATGTGAAAGTATGGTCTAGTAAATTCATTTAAAGTGATCGTCTGCTCTCAGAGTAGGCTTATTGTATTGTATTGACACGGATGCGGTTAAGATGGTGGTTCTTTCGTAAGGATCTGCATGTCTACTGACATTGGTAATTAATAGTACACCTATAGTGATAGAACACCGCGGCTTATGCTCAATTGTGAAGTTATACATTCAGGCTTGTAGACCATAGAACAATATTAAAGAATAGAGTAATGGTCAGAGCAGGGAGCTCGTTGAGATGAGCAATGAGGAGATTTTAAGGTTTGGTACAAGTGACTGATTTGTGGTAACTTACACAATCGGCAACTGACATTCACTTGACTCACTCTGTTGCGAGACCTAAGATCCTTTAAAAGGAGAGTACCTAGTACTGCTTTGGCGGACAGCTGGCCTGCGTGAGAACGCATTAAAACAGCAGCGCACCTTAGGGTGCGGGCTTTTCGTATGAATACGAACCATGGATTTATTCAAAGATCAGCGGCCGCTGACGGTGGCTGGTGTCCGCGATGTATTGCTCTGCATTACATCAAAGGGGAGGGCATGTGAATGCAACCAGAACCACAGCAGAGTGTCAGGCACGGGTGATTTATACTGGCGAGTCGGTATTCCCAACCTAAAGGTGTATTAACTAGAGACATAAAATAACTTGATGTGTTCTTGGGATATAGTGTATAATATTCCAGTTGATCACCACAATCGAATCCACGTCAATACACTACTTCAACAAATAATAGCCTTACACAGCATCGAAGCTACGTCTTCGTTAACCTGTCTAATTGACAATACATATTTACATATATATGTACACATTCATGTTTGTACATATGTGTATACATATTTACTATGTAAATATATAGCTCAAATTCGAATGAATTGAATTATCAGAAATAGTTCTGTCAGTAGGTGGAATGAGTAATATAATCACATCCCTAGTACATAGCCTACCTATCTGGGATCGAGGCTTATAGATAACAGAAGATAAAATCAAACAATAGGTTTTAGGGCAAGAAAATAAATTATATTTCCCAAAGATCAATAATCAACGAGTAATTACATAAGTGTGCTTGGACGCACTTGATCAGATCTAAATCAGTAGGTATAAGTTTATGTATTTCGCTTCAGATGTGAAACGTGAAAATACAGTAATTAAGTAAGTAAGTACCTTTCGTCTACTAGCGCACGTGCTTCTCAGAAAGCGAAAAGTACAAAGCGAAAACTGAGAAGGCGCCTAGATAAAGTAGTAAACGTAGAAGCTTACATTACTCGTGATTGCCCTTATAAATTTTATTCATTATTTAATCACAAGATTAATTATATTTGTCACTGTATCCTGAGAAGTTTGATCGGCATTTATTCAATTACTTTTATTATTAATGATAATCATTTATGTCATTTTATACACATTAATTCCTTGTTAAGGGAATAATAAATGATACTAGTTCAGTTGCGAGTGAATTGAACGGCACGGATAACCGTGACAGTACTATCTATGCATACACAATATACTTATGTATTCGCGCTCAGGAGATACAGTAGTTTTGTTAAAAGTAGTAAAAGTAAGTAGATTGACTTAAATAGACAATAACTTTTGCATAGATGGATTATGTACATTTATAGAAAATACTATTCCTTCGATTGATCCAAAAGTCACACTGATAATGCTTTATCCACATTTGTTGATAAGATCCAGACCTTACAGGTCAGGATAGCAAAGTGTTAATTGATATTAACACGATTTATAATCAGTGATGAGATACCCTTTATAATGATCAAAGTTATGATTATTCACAGTTGCAATTGGATCAATCGGTTTGGACGATACAGTGTACTTAGCTGTTTATACAGTGACCTGGAACCCTCAGTGTGCACTTCCATGATTTTAACCTGTTTGCACATTTGATTAAACATTTTGGTCTGAGTGACTTCATGACACAATCACAATGAATAGTCTGAGTACAGACTTTTTAGCCACCAAAGTGGTCCACGACCATCCTTTATAATCCTGAAAACTTGAGTGAAGCTTAGGGACGCAAAAATGCTAAACGAGCCCCTCTTTCTTGATGATGAAACCACGCCTTTTCCTTCGGTTAAGGGAAGCTCGTGGAAGCTCCTGATTGGCTGGAAAAACGGCGTCGCTTGCGCAAAGCCACCCCCGCGTTGGTCTAGTGAAACGGCAATAGGTCTCAGCCGACAGCCAGAGCGAGATGGACGATGGCACCTCCGATGCGTTACCATGGAACATGAGAAATATACAGTTATCTCCTAGAACAATTTGTGACTAAGCCTCCTGTAATAAATGTACTGTTGTTAAGTAGTCTGAGTATTCAGCCTTCCCTTAACTTCCGTTGTCAAGGTACAAACGTGACAGTAACCATGTCTCATCATGTCTAATCATGAATTATTACTAACCGTGATTAATTACATGACTTAAATAATCACAGTCAGTGCAATCATATGATAACTCTATCAGATGCACGCTACATAATATTATTTTATATCTATGGGACAGATACATTCCATTCTCACAGCCCGAAATAGACATCTGGTAGCATTTAACGATTTCCAAGAACGTGCAGCAAAACTCTTCTTCCGAGCCATAAACGCTCTTTGTTCTAAATATTGGTAGAAATCCTGCTTTAAAACGACATATATTATATGTGCCAGAGCTCTGTCAACTTTGAGCTTTATGGATATAAGAATGCGGTCAGTTTTGCTTATCTATTCAAAGTTTGTGATTTCTAAACTTTCCATTGAGATAACACGTGTGAGAGAACGACGACGAAGAGACTTCATAGCGACGCTTTGAGTGTTTGCGTTCGCAGAACCCAAAAAAAAAAACATAGGTACCTGAGGCAGGGTCACTTGCCACTACATGCCACCCTCAGACAATTAATTAATCAATATATAATATGAATAAAGTATGATAATATGATTGATTAATTTTCTCAAAAAAACACTGTACCTATGTACATAATTATATATTTTTTTTCGCATATCAAAGTTATAATACGTTACTCCCTATTATTGCGTTCGCCTCATGTTTACTTAGTAAATTTCTGTTAAAATTAACAAAATTTTATAAATAGTTGAGGATATTAAGTTAATGCATCAACTTACATACAGATTCTACCAATCTATGATCCTCCCTTATTTATTATTCGCATAGTAATAACCCCCAATCTTAATTCCGTCACACACTAGTATAGGTATTCTTTAGTATCGGATTTAACAAACATACATTCTCCCATTTGTTTGAATATACAAGTTAAACTAAAGTAGTAGCTAAGTTAGTTACTCTGTATAAATTATGTTCATAAACATAATAATTCGACTTTACATCATGATAGTTAGAATAGAGTAAAATGGGAATGTGTGAACATTGTGCGGATTGCGTCTAGGTAACGAGCCCAATTACATTAAAGCTGCATTTCTTCCTTTACCCCAAAAATGCATTACACGTAGCCTTAGTAGCTAGTTAGTAGCCGTGTAGGTTTTGCTTGTATGATATTTGTTTGCAATATATTTTGATCACACGACCACTCATCGTTAGCAAAACCCGCTTCTACTCGCAATGATACAAATTAAATAATATTTAATATAATATAATTTCTTCAAATAGTTAGGTCTCAAAGTTATTAATGTTAATTGTTTGTTGAGGACCTATATAGTGTGTCACTTACTCGTATCTTTGAACGAAATGAAGTATCAAATATCCCCCTTTTATATTATGTAAAATATTCTACCAACCAGTATAAACCTAGTTGTATTGCCATACGTTGGAAATATAATCACAACAACATTCCTAAGTGGGAATCAAACACTTAATTAGCCTGCAAGTTTCTAACATTATACCTTCTGAAATTATATAAGAAAACATCTTCTCGTCCGTAATATAGGTAGTAATTGGAATTACTCCAATTACTGATAATATCATCATCATAATCATCGTCGTTATTATTATTACCATCATCATCCTCATCGTCAGTGTCATCATCATCATCCTCATCGCCATAATCATCGTCGTCATGATTATCACCATCATCATTGTCGTCATCATCACCACCAGCATCATCATCGTCGTCATCCTTATTATCATCATCATCATCATCATCTCTATATTCTCATACAAAGCTGACCAGCTTGGTAAGTATGTAGAGTAGAGTTAATATACTGCAACCGCATCGTCAGATAGGGATATCGTACCTATCCCAATTTTAGTTGTGAAATCATAAGTAAGTAGTTAGCATATTATATCATAATTCACAGGTGAAGTTCAGATGAGATTCGGGTCCATCATTTTATTATTATTATTATCATAATAATAACCACCATCTCTTCAATTATATTGGTAGGCCTCGAATCTATATTTTTGTAAAAATAACAATGCTGAACTCTAGATAAATCTAGATTGTAGGTCGTTCGTAACAGAAGTATAGGGCTTTCGCTTTTCTGTGTTCGTAACAGTCATACTTTAATGTTACAGGAATCGAACCCGTTAATATTTGTTCCGTTGTTGCTTCCGTTCGTTTCATATTTGTAACATTATCATCATCAACCTCTCATTATCCGCTACTCTGTATTACATTGGGAACAATTATTACATAGGCAGGACTCAAAACTGATGTTTGATATCATGGCCATCCTGCCCTTTAGGATAATAATTATATTGTAAGAAGACAAACATATGTTTCATAAAATTCAGCAGGACTCCACCTTCTATTTAAAATAGCATTCACCACCAGGTATTAAATAGACCTTCTTCTTGCGTAGTCGGGAAAGTTATGATTTTCCCCGAAAAGTTATGTAGCACATAATAAGATAGGCAGGGTTTGATTCCGCCGCTTAAAGTCGTGTCGTCCATCAGAAATTAACATTATAATAATTATTATTATGTTCCGTACGACATAGGTAATTATTAATTGCATACATACAAAACTGCGTAGGACTCCAACTCGTTGTTCAAAATCGTGTCAGCAAAAGGACATCAGAATAATGTTTATTATTCTCTGCATACATACGCGAACCCGCTGTATTATTATTATTTGCTTGTCCTCTCCAACAATCAAGCTTCAAATTATATAATGTGCCCTGTATAAAATAACTTATACACATTAAAATATATTATAGACAGCAGGATTCAAATCCGCTGTCCAAGATCGTGCCAACAATCAGACATCAGAATAACATTTATTATTCTCTGTATACATAGTTATTCTTCGCATATAACAGCCACGCAGGATTCGAGCTAGCTGAATTATCATTATTTGCTTGTCCTCTCCAACAATCAAGCTTCAAATTAAATAATGTGCCCTGTATAAAATAATTTATACACATTAAAATATTATTATAGTCAACAGGATTCGAACCCGCTATTTGATCTTGCATCAATCATCAGCATTAAGAAATAGGTACTTCTATTTCATACTTGGCATGGCGTTTGATCCTAAATTTCAGATTATTAGATAGAATAGTGCAAAGCACCACCCTCCAATCTTACGATTATAGAACCATTAATTCATTTAAATAATAAAATATTTAAAATGACTCGGCATGGAGTTTGATCCTAAATTTGGGATTATTAATTAGAGTAGTGCAAAGCACCACCCTCCAATTTTACGATTATAGTATCGTTCATTCATTTAAATAATAAAATGTCATAAATGACTCGTTTTTTAAATAGTAACGATAAATTTAAATGCCCATATGTAATCAATTAAATGGATCTATTAATTTATAAATTAATTATTGTGTTATTCGGATTTAGTTTAGAATTTTATTGTTCTAATTTAGATTAAATCATTTTAGTTTCTCCTGTAAGGATTACGAATAACGCTACCTGTTTGTTCAATTAGGTTGAAACAATGGTTATTATTTATTTGTTCGTTTAGAACTTTAGGTTCACTTATGTACCTACTTTGTTTAGTGTTTAATAACGCTATAACATCTTAATTCTCTGCTTGAATGAGTATAACGCACTTACGGATTAGAAAGTCGTTTGTAACTATAACGACTAGTTAAAACCTTACCATGTTTATATGGTTTCAATAGATTCTAGATTCCTAAGTGCAAAACTTTAACCATATTAAGCATCATGCTCATTTTTTTAATGCAAAATTAAGAATTTTAATACTATAAAATCAGTACTGCATTCTTAAAGCCAATTAGCCTTGCAAAACACCGGCGCCTGGTACTTTACAAAGTCAATTGTTTCAATAGCTCAGTAAAGATACTATTTACATTATATTTAGGATATAAATTCATTCATATTTATTTTTAGCTCATGATATTTATTTGTGATCGTCTTGTATTGAAAAGTCTACGTTGTGTTTTTATTTTAATATTATTTGTTTTTGATAAGTTTGTCGGATCGTCTAATATTGAAAGTCTACGTTGTGTTTTTATTTTAATATTATTTGTTTTTGATAAGTTTGTCGGATCGTCTAATATTGAAAGTCTACGTTGTGTTTTTATTTTAATTTTAATTCAAGAGTTTATTCGTGCTATATCTGTCTAACACGGAGCTAAACTGTTGGTCACATGCACCAATTTCTGGCCCAAATTAAGCCAGTAGTTATATTGCCGTATTAATATCTTTAGCCTCGAACCCAGAATGTAGGATTTTCAGTTATTTAAACATTGCGTCTCAGAAACCAATTCCTGGTCCAAGATATCCCGGGTCGCGTCACCAATTTCTGGCCCTTGTTAGCCAGTATATAAATTTGACATCCCGGGTCACGACACCAATTTCTGTAGTGGTAAACGTTATTCGTCTATACCGATTCTAGTGATTTTCCAATTTCCACCGAGTTACGGGGAGTTAGCAAATCTTAGCCAGAATCTATTTCTTATAAAGTGATCGTCTAGTTTATATGTGAAAGTATGGTCTAGTAAATTCATTTAAAGTGATCGTCTGCTCTCAGAGTAGGCTTATTGTATTGTATTGACACGGATGCGGTTAAGATGGTGGTTCCTTCGTAAGGATCTGCATGTCTACTGACATTGGTAATTAATAGTACACCTATAGTGATAGAACACCGCGGCTTATGCTCAATTGTGAAGTTATACATTCAGGCTTGTAGACCATAGAACAATATTAAAGAATAGAGTAATGGTCAGAGCAGGGAGCTCGTTGAGATGAGCAATGAGGAGATTTTAAGGTTTGGTACAAGTGACTGATTTGTGGTAACTTACACAATCGGCAACTGACATTCACTTGACTCACTCTGTTGCGAGACCTAAGATCCTTTAAAAGGAGAGTACCTAGTACTGCTTTGGCGGACAGCTGGCCTGCGTGAGAACGCATTAAAACAGCAGCGCACCTTAGGGTGCGGGCTTTTCGTATGAATACGAACCATGGATTTATTCAAAGATCAGCGGCCGCTGACGGTGGCTGGTGTCCGCGATGTATTGCTCTGCATTACATCAAAGGGGAGGGCATGTGAATGCAACCAGAACCACAGCAGAGTGTCAGGCACGGGTGATTTATACTGGCGAGTCGGTATTCCCAACCTAAAGGTGTATTAACTAGAGACATAAAATAACTTGATGTGTTCTTGGGATATAGTGTATAATATTCCAGTTGATCACCACAATCGAATCCACGTCAATACACTACTTCAACAAATAATAGCCTTACACAGCATCGAAGCTACGTCTTCGTTAACCTGTCTAATTGACAATACATATTTACATATATATGTACACATTCATGTTTGTACATATGTGTATACATATTTACTATGTAAATATATAGCTCAAATTCGAATGAATTGAATTATCAGAAATAGTTCTGTCAGTAGGTGGAATGAGTAATATAATCACATCCCTAGTACATAGCCTACCTATCTGGGATCGAGGCTTATAGATAACAGAAGATAAAATCAAACAATAGGTTTTAGGGCAAGAAAATAAATTATATTTCCCAAAGATCAATAATCAACGAGTAATTACATAAGTGTGCTTGGACGCACTTGATCAGATCTAAATCAGTAGGTATAAGTTTATGTATTTCGCTTCAGATGTGAAACGTGAAAATACAGTAATTAAGTAAGTAAGTACCTTTCGTCTACTAGCGCACGTGCTTCTCAGAAAGCGAAAAGTACAAAGCGAAAACTGAGAAGGCGCCTAGATAAAGTAGTAAACGTAGAAGCTTACATTACTCGTGATTGCCCTTATAAATTTTATTCATTATTTAATCACAAGATTAATTATATTTGTCACTGTATCCTGAGAAGTTTGATCGGCATTTATTCAATTACTTTTATTATTAATGATAATCATTTATGTCATTTTATACACATTAATTCCTTGTTAAGGGAATAATAAATGATACTAGTTCAGTTGCGAGTGAATTGAACGGCACGGATAACCGTGACAGTACTATCTATGCATACACAATATACTTATGTATTCGCGCTCAGGAGATACAGTAGTTTTGTTAAAAGTAGTAAAAGTAAGTAGATTGACTTAAATAGACAATAACTTTTGCATAGATGGATTATGTACATTTATAGAAAATACTATTCCTTCGATTGATCCAAAAGTCACACTGATAATGCTTTATCCACATTTGTTGATAAGATCCAGACCTTACAGGTCAGGATAGCAAAGTGTTAATTGATATTAACACGATTTATAATCAGTGATGAGATACCCTTTATAATGATCAAAGTTATGATTATTCACAGTTGCAATTGGATCAATCGGTTTGGACGATACAGTGTACTTAGCTGTTTATACAGTGACCTGGAACCCTCAGTGTGCACTTCCATGATTTTAACCTGTTTGCACATTTGATTAAACATTTTGGTCTGAGTGACTTCATGACACAATCACAATGAATAGTCTGAGTACAGACTTTTTAGCCACCAAAGTGGTCCACGACCATCCTTTATAATCCTGAAAACTTGAGTGAAGCTTAGGGACGCAAAAATGCTAAACGAGCCCCTCTTTCTTGATGATGAAACCACGCCTTTTCCTTCGGTTAAGGGAAGCTCGTGGAAGCTCCTGATTGGCTGGAAAAACGGCGTCGCTTGCGCAAAGCCACCCCCGCGTTGGTCTAGTGAAACGGCAATAGGTCTCAGCCGACAGCCAGAGCGAGATGGACGATGGCACCTCCGATGCGTTACCATGGAACATGAGAAATATACAGTTATCTCCTAGAACAATTTGTGACTAAGCCTCCTGTAATAAATGTACTGTTGTTAAGTAGTCTGAGTATTCAGCCTTCCCTTAACTTCCGTTGTCAAGGTACAAACGTGACAGTAACCATGTCTCATCATGTCTAATCATGAATTATTACTAACCGTGATTAATTACATGACTTAAATAATCACAGTCAGTGCAATCATATGATAACTCTATCAGATGCACGCTACATAATATTATTTTATATCTATGGGACAGATACATTCCATTCTCACAGCCCGAAATAGACATCTGGTAGCATTTAACGATTTCCAAGAACGTGCAGCAAAACTCTTCTTCCGAGCCATAAACGCTCTTTGTTCTAAATATTGGTAGAAATCCTGCTTTAAAACGACATATATTATATGTGCCAGAGCTCTGTCAACTTTGAGCTTTATGGATATAAGAATGCGGTCAGTTTTGCTTATCTATTCAAAGTTTGTGATTTCTAAACTTTCCATTGAGATAACACGTGTGAGAGAACGACGACGAAGAGACTTCATAGCGACGCTTTGAGTGTTTGCGTTCGCAGAACCCAAAAAAAAAACATAGGTACCTGGGTCACTTGCCACTACAACCGTCAGTGCATTTTTTTAATGAGGCAGCTGTTTTTGATTCGTGTTTTCAGTGTTAGTTTCATAGTACAGGTTGTCCATTATGACGAGTTTAATGACCCCCTGGAAGTACCTGGGTATGTCCTTAAACTGCAACCAGACCCACCGGAGGACGGGCAGCAGCGTCCTTTTGGTTAACGGTGGTGAGCATTCTGCGATCCCCAAGCCGCCTGCCAAGCGTGGGGATTATGGCAACACCCGTCTATTGGGAGGCCTTCGTCCAGCAGTGGACGTCTTATGGCTGACGACGAATGACCCCCTAAGATATTGCCAATGAATTCAACGTCACCTGTACAATAATCACTTCTAAAGTAAAGTGTGGTAAGTAAAATGTTCCACAAAACCGCCGTTCATTTTCCTTCCCTCATTATTTTGCTTCTCGTTTCAACCGCCACAATAATTCTGCTTCATAGTACAGCGATAATTATTTAGCATGGTGCTTTATGTCCGATAATGAAATAAAATTACGCAACGAAACCGCACCAGACAAAAGCCTTTGGGTTGTGGTCTAAGAAGAAATAAATGAGACGCGGTTATGGAAAATAATATGAAAATTTATTGGCATTATACAGCGTTATAGGCTTGGGCTTACTAAGACGCACGGGGAGTCCACTGCCCATTTTTGCTTTTATAGGGCAACAAACCCTGAAATTGTTGTGGTAGGACTATAATACAGAGTCCGTCTGGGAAGTACCACACCTTTGCCAGTTATTCAACCGTCAAGCAGTAGTGTGCAATGCAAGCATTACTGTGTTCCGGTTTGAAGGGCAATGTTACCAGGGAAATTACTGGGTAGAGAATTACGGCCTTACTTAAAAAAAACTTTTCTACCTTAGTCACTGCTTAAACTTCTCTGTCCTTTTCTAGCACGTGCAACTTCACGTCAGAGAGAAGATGGCAGAGCATCTTAAGCAGTGACTAACGGTTGAGAAGTTTTTTTAAGTAAGGCCTTTAGCATCCAATTTCTCAGAGTGACGAGCGCATTGCAGTGCGGCGCAGGATTGTGTTCACAACTTCACAATTCTGGCACTGCTACTGTTTGTGTAAGGCGTGACGCTTACCACCAGGTGAAAGTCTTGCTCGTCTAGTCACTTGAAAGTATATTAAAAAATTGCGAAAAAACAACTGGTTTTATCTGATCTTGTAGTGATGATTGTCTGTTTTGTAGCTTCGGTGAAACAAGGTCAAAAGCGAATCCATTCAGCGGGGCTATCATGTAACTTTTCGGGATCGCGATTCGGATACGTGTTGTCAAAAATAAACACTTGTCACTGTCACTCATTTGACCCTGCAGGGCAGGATGAAACGCCAAAAGACCGACGGGTCTGCTTAACTTAATTAAGGAAATCAATGCATTCGTTCGATAACGATAGCGAGAGAAATCCCTCCGTGATACTGTGAAGCTGCGACAGTGACAAGTGACATTTATGACAAATCGCGATCCGAACAGTTACATGATTAGCCTGCAGCTTAAAAAAAAGTTAACTAGCTGAGTCCCGCAGTTTCACCCGAGTGGTGATGAAACACGGTAATAATGACGATGATACAAAGTAGCTTAGGTATATGTTATTCCGGGAAATTAGCTATCTACGTTCCGAGTGTCATCCATATCCGTTCAGCTGTCAGGCGTGAAAAGTTAACAAACATAAACACACACACACAAACCGACAAACTTTCGCATAAACAGGGCTATTATTGCCAACACCGTTCGTCCAGTAGTGGTCTTCTGGCTACTGATAATGTAAATCATAGAAATGTGAATGGTTTATGAAGTTTTAAATTAACCGCTCGGAACACATGGCATGCACCACTCAGCTCGCCGACGGCCACGAAATACAATTTAATTGTATTATACAAACGAAACTGTAAGGAACAAGCTCAATAAATACTTACTAACTGCTATAAACGTAGCTCACGCTTTTCAAGGCAAGTTTGTGGACCGGTCGGCCGCGGCTGAAATAAATGGTATATTTGCATTGCTGTAAGTAGGGCTCGTACCTCGTAGGGTTGTAGGTAAAAAGGTAGGTAGGTTGTAGGTTGTTGTTGTTGTTATTTTTGGGTTTTTTTTATTTTGTTGTTGTTGTTGTTTTTATTCTAGGCAAGTCAATAGGTTATGAAATAATAAATCTTACTATAAGTCATAATTATAGAGTGCGAACCGCTTTTTACCGACGAAGAACCTAGGTCTATGCGTTATATGTTGTTTGTGTATCGAAAGAAAAATTATACTTAACATTTTTCATCCAATACTGCTAGAATGAATTTGGCTGTTTTTCTGCTCTAAATTTATTTACTATTGGTGATTATTTTTACAAAATTATACGACGTCTTTATGATAGTAGATGAAACGATGAGGCGCTGCTAGCACTACAAAAAAAACATCAAATCCTACAGTGATCACTGATCATTAACCATCTTTCAATGTTCAAAGTAGTACATCACTGATTATTATTAGGAAGTGTTTCCACACTTTGGGTATTTCTATGTTTATAGGTAAGACAGAGATTTCTGTAGGTAGCCCCAGAGATTGCTCGTATGCAGGGTCAAGTCCTGCCAGGTTATAATTTTTCTTACTGTCTATGTATTAAAAAAAGTACATAATTTTTAAAATATATCAGTCAGTAAAAAAAACTATGAGCGAGTTTTAGTAGTTAATCGAATTTTAAGTTCTATCAAAAATTCTATCAAGACAGGCCGGCTAGTACAAGCTTTAGCAATCATGACGGACTATAACTGCGGCAGTCGTAAACGCGCGGAGATTGGATGTAAAACGCGACGTAAAACGACTACAGCGCCGCCGTTGCGATAAATCGGAAACTACTGTCGCGCTGAAACGCTGAAAAATCGGTTCCGTAGGTAATATTGACGATTTACGTCTAACCTCTAGTCAGTCTAGCGCAGACTGAGTAGAGGTTAGCTATGAGCTAGTTTTTTTCTTCAGTTTTTTGTTACCGGCTTTCACGAGCTTTATTTGCTGTTAAGAAAAATTGCCCGGCACTGAATCAGTGATATCTTGAGCTAATAGCTATTACTTAAATTAATGTTTGTGGTTATCGATATAATGAGAGTCAGTGTGAGGTTTAATTAGTAGTGTCACATCATCAACAGCCGGAAGACGTCACTGCTAGATGAAGGCCTCTCCCTTAAAGGGAGGTGTTGCCATAATCCCCACGCTTGGCAGGCGGCTTGGGAAGCGCAGAATGGTTACCACCGTTAACTGAGAGGACGCTGCTGCCCGTCCTCCGGTGGTTCTGGATGCAGTTTTAGAACATACCCAGGTCCAAATCCAAATCTACCGCTATACAGAATAGAAATGCCAGACTTCTAGAAATACAGACTGCTTAATTTTTACGTATCCGATTCAACGCAGCTTAATTAATAGGCCTATATACCTACACAATTTAACAGTTTTTTTGTATATATGTAGATAAGGCAATTATACTAAATATAATCGATTTTCTATGAAAATTGATAACAAGATGTATTTCAGAGAGCTGAACCCTCCAAGCATTGACATCACAGAGGTTCGATCATTGCCTCCAAGAGTAATTCATCAAAAAACGCTTGTCACTTGGACATATTTTTCTTTTTTCTTTTCTGTGAAGGCTTTCAAAAATTTTCCTAGATGGCGAGAAATCGTGCTCTAGCACGATTTCTTCTCAACTTACCTCGACACAAATGCCAATTGTAGTAAGCGTATTACGGCTAGGATGTAAAGGTACTCGTACGTCCGAGCGGACGGTGACCTAACGAGGGCCCATCTGCATATCGAGAGCTGAAACCCAATTGACATAGTGTACTGAAGCACAGTATCCTGACTCTTAACATCCTAACGACTTATTATTAGTGCTCGTGTTTGCTTTGTTACGAGTCGTTATTTTGAGCTTAGGTACCTATACTTTTTAAATTTTCGGAAGAGAAATTTACTACACCATTGACATTCAATTCAGAGTATAAATTGGCTACTTGATAAGTATACCTACAACATATTAGATATTACATTACTATAGATAACTTATCTGACTCTTTTAGGTTAGTATTTAAGAAATTATCCGTAAAGGCATGTGACTATTATGGCCTAGTTCATACTCGTACAAGGAGATATGGGAAATTAGTACCTCTAGGCCGCCTACTTAGCAAAAATGGCCTAAGCCTTTACCTTCATCGTGTCACGATTGCCTCATTTGCATTTTAACTTTTTTAATATTAAATTAATAAAACAAATATTTATTGCATCTATATCACAGATTTATCATTTATATGTATTGATATCTTTTAATTTCTCAGGGGAGATTAAATACATTATAAGTAGGAAACCTACATTTATGTACTGTGAAAACAAACAAAGACGTATGACTGTATGTGAATCCAACCCGCACTGGGCCAGCATATGGTAGAGTATAACCAGTCGCCCTTCAAAGGTAGATCTGTAACCACGTGTGTTGTTTAAAGCTATATCAAGGTAGGTATTGTACAATTGGGAAACAAAATTTAACAACATACCTGTCCGATATTTGAATTAGTTACATGAATATGACAAAGAAGATGTATATTTCCTATACTTATTATACTACACAACATGCGTCAAACTCGGAACATTTCTCTGACCAAGCGCCAGAATATCAAATTCACTGCTAGTCCACGAGTGTGTGTCTACCTCAAAACCACATGATACTACCTCGAAATGTTTCCACTGTACCGTGCCTTCCATATCACCGGGCCGGTAGCATGGCTATGTGCACTTGGCATTAGATTACTTTCAAACGTGACCGAGAATTCTAAGTGAATTATGGTGTTGTGTTGAGCATTTCATGATCTGTGGGTTTTGGTTACGTTTTTGATGATAATTTGATTTGGATCATCAGATTATATTATACCATAGATAAAAATAAACCAGCAGCATTCAGGTAAATTCTCAAATAATCTAAAATCACCAGGCCGGGGTACGTACCTTACACGCTGTAGTGGTAGGACTCTATCGCAAAGTCCGCCTGGGGAAGAACCACACCTTTGCAGGTATTCAACCGTCAAGCAGTAATGAGCGAGCGGCCTTGCGCGTGACGATGGCAAAAGACCTGACGGTATGACACTTGTGCCTTGGAAGTTCGGACGGCCCCTTGTATGGGACGCAACTTGCGTTGATACTTTGGCACCGTCACATCTTCCTGAGACACAGAGTAGGGCTGGTGCGGCGGCAAATTCGGTGGAGTAGCACAAGCGGCGCAAATATGCTAACCTCGGCAGAGGTTACATATTGGAGCCGTTTGGTGTTGAGACATTGGGTCCGTGGGGACCGGGAGCTCATCATCTTTTAAAAAACATATCCGAGCGCCTGGTCGGCGCGACGCGTGATCAAAATGCTGGCGTTTATTTGGCCCAACGCATAAGCATTGCCATCCAGCGTGGCAATGCCACCAGCATGCTGGGTACGCTGCCGACTGGTAGTAGGTTTGAGCATTTGGATTGTCTCTAGTCATCGGTCTGGATACAATCCTTATGTTTTTTGTTGTGTAGTAGGCTAAGTAGTCTTTGTAGTTTGTTGTAGTTCATAAAAGACTTTAAACTGTTAGCAGTACTGCTGTTAACTGTTTCGATTTGAAGGGAAATGTTACCAGTGAAAATAACGTCAAGAAAAGATTTGACATACTTTTGTCAGGTAGACGAGCGCAGTGCAGTGCGGCGCAGGATTTTCTTCAACATCATCAGCCCGGAGACGTCCACTGCTGAACAAAGGCCCCACGACAACCTGCCATTTGCATCCACAGCTTGCCCGCAACTTTTACAATGTCGTCGGTCCACCTAGTGGGAGGCCTTCCTACGCTGCGTCTTCCGGTTCGCGGTCGCCAGTCAAGAACCTTTCTTCCCCCTCGGTTACCAGTTCTTCGAGCGATATGGCCTGCCCATTACCACTTCAACTTGGAAACCTTGCGAGCTATGTCGGTGACTTTGGTTCTTTGCCGAATATCCCCGTTCCGGATTTTATCGCGCAAAGTAACTCCGAGCATAAATCTCTCTATTGCCCGTTGCGGATTTGCGTTGAGTATTTTGTTCGCAAGTTCGCAATTCTGGTACTTGCTGCTAATGTTATGGGCAAGTGTGTTGTTACCCTGGTGGTAACAACACACCTCGTCCCTCTCATCTCCTTACTACATTGCATGAAATAGAATAACGTTCGTTCATCCAGCGCCTGTGATTGTACCGATTTCCTTTTTCAACAGTATAGACATCTACCTAATTGTGCGGTGTTTTTTACGTATGGACTATAATAATTATACAGAGCTTGTAATAAGTGAGAGTATATAGGTACCATCAGTTAATAGGTTTTTCATCACACTTGCTCGTAAAGTTTATCTAATTACATCGGTTTTAGGCTTACAACCCAAGATAATTCACACACGTGCTTTTTACTTTACATTACAGCACTAGTGTTATAATAGGTATAACCCGGTTAAGTTAAGTTTGTACCTCACAATTTATATACGTATGTATATAAAGTATTCTTAATTTAACCGGGTAATATAGTTTACTCGGTTAAATCACGTTTGCATTGGTAATTACACTCTCGACTCCCTTATCGCGCTCGCCCGCGCGGCTCGCGCGCGTATAATACCGCCGCGAGTGTAATGTCCAACATATCACACTTGTATCATAATGTAGGTACTAATTATGTCATTGCAATGCTACGACATACTCTACTCATGTTCTGTTCTGTTGTTTATTGTTGTTCATAAAATAGTATTTTATGTCATTGTATCATGCCTCCAAAAAGTGTTCACGAGAGATTCGTATCTTTTAGATGTACTTAAGTAAGATATCATTTTTGACATAAACTGACAGTGAAACGATAACAACTGTAGATTAGTCGGAGAGAGCGAGGCTTTACTTGTAGAATTATATTACAGTTTTTTTAAATCTCATAAAATCAAAACAAATTCATTATTTCAAAACGAAAGTGCTTGATCTTAGTACTAATTTACTACCTACTTCTCAATTGTATAATTACTTTTTAGATCATTTGCTTACCCATAAAATGAATAACTTAATTAGTAATCTGTGTTAAATGGTGCTGGTGTCAGTTAATTAAGATAAATTTGATTTAAGATCTTATATGGGACATTTTTGTGTCATTGTTAATTTGCCCTAATTAAAGTAAAAAAAAAAAATGTGTTCACCGCAGACACCGGTAAGTTGTTGTCCATCCCGATACCTGCGCTGTCCTGTCTCGAATACTCTACCCAAAAATTTGCAGCAATAACAAGTGAGCATCAATTTCTTCAATTACATATTGTACACCAACGCCGATTTACTTAGCAAGGCTATCTTTATACCGTCTCTCTGTTCGAAGCTCTATAAGTCTATCTATGTACGGTTAGTTGGTACAGAAGCTGGTTCGTTAGCTCCGCACCTTGCACAGATATAACAAGATACTGCTTCTAAACTTCTACACTATTGAGAAACTTCAAACACTTCTAAGCACCTTAGTGCACTTGATTTGATATGTGTTTGTGATTTGAACAGATTTGATATTAAATGTCAGTATCATTCCGAAAAGGATAGCATTCAATGCCGTAAATAGTATTTTTTTTACAATACTTTATCAGGTTCCCAAATAAAAATAATTAAATACTTGTCAACAGTAGCTTTGAATATCATTTATGTCGGTAAATTTTTCAGTATTATTTACTAATTAATGATTTCTCACAAGACTGCAAGCCTTTGCCGTAATATTTCTCCTTCGAAAACTGACGAGGTTTTTCCCCATATATTTTTTTACTTTTTTTCTATATTTTAGCCAATAATTTCTATGTCTAGTTACACCTGAGTTAAGAAATCGTAAGACTAATTCTCTTTGACTAAAAGTCAACGCCATCTCTCGTATTTCGCGTCACTTCGTGCAGCGCCAGTTACTCGTAGGCGTGGTAGGAGAAGCGTAAACTATACGAAACTAGAAACGACTTACCTATTACCTAAAAATTGTTTGTGTAAAAGCAAGTTTTGTTTAACTTTAAATGTTGACTTGCCAGTCATAAGAAACGCCACCATTTTTTTACTGCACTTTGAAATGTAATTCGTACTACCCTTTACCACATAGTTTGACATTTTGCACTCAAGTAATCACGTGGGACGTGCGTCGCAGACTGTGCCGGCATCGGTGTCAATGCGTTTCTTTGACACCGATGAATGGGCAACTTTCAAAATGGCGTCCAACCTGTCCCAACCATGTATGTCTATGATTTTAGCGCATTTATTGCATGCTGCAAATTTCAAGTATTTCAATATTTACAAGATTTTATCGACATTATTTTTTTCGGCGTCCCCGCCAAAATTTTATCTCTGGAGCTAAGTAGTACATTGCTCGGAGGAAGAAGTTCTCTCTTAGTCACATTTCGCTGAGTAAGTACATTGTATTATACATGACGTCATTTACACAGTACCAATGTCCAAACAACACGAATAGCAAACTCATTGCCAGTAAGTACTTATCTGTCCTATAAATTTCTCTGTATCTGTCTCTGAATCTTCAGAAATATCAGTATCACATAGATCAAAACAAAGTTGGTTACAGTATTATGATTTCATAGTTTTTCATAACCATGCTGCGAAAAAATCTACTGCTTTCGGCACGATGGATGGTAAGTTTTTTTTGGTCCCTTTACTGAGTTTTTACCCTTCGCCACTGCATGACACACTTACGTTTTGTAAATTTTGTGTTATTACACGACTGCAAAAAAAGAATATCTAGAATAATGTTTCCATCCTAATTTCTAAACGCCTGAACGAGAGACAGCTAGATCCTCCAAGGCCTGTACAGATTTGGATATTAGGAGGTATCGTTAGGCACTGGCTATACATTTTGCGGGAAAAAAAACAATTTGGCGGATGTATCATTCTTTTTCATTCCTCCTAAGAGCATTATGGCGTCGCACTCTGTGCATTTGCCAAAATCAAATATTCATAATATATCGAGTTATTGATTAATTTCAAGTCAAGAATGAGTCTTAGTCACAGTCAAAGACACACTTAGTAAGTCACAGTCAACTCCAGTCATAAGTCGTGGCAACTTTACTTACAAACTTCTTTTGAGTTTTGGAAACAACACGAAAATACATATATTACCACATCATATCACTTGCCCACACTCGTGCGCGTAAATCAGCACTTAATGAATAAAATGCATTTTTTTTGCAAAAACAAGATTTAGAAAATAATACAATGCAACGACAAGGTTTTTTCGCGTTCCCGCCTAAAACCGCTGTATCATTTTCAAAACTGATAATAGTTTTTTTTACTTTTTGGTTAGTATTTATTTGGAAATCGTGTTTTTTAAGACTTAGGATATTTCCCATACGCAGGTGGCATAGTGGTACAAATTTCCCATACCTCCTTGTATAAACTAGGCCAAAATGTCATGCCTTGTTTTTTATAATATGTATGACCACCGTTTTAGTGTGATTTTTGTTATCATTTTGCTTCATTTCCTTTACCAAAGTTCTGGATACCACTCCTTCCAGGCGAGGCATCTCTAACCATCGAATAAGATCGTTTATCTTATTACCTGCCTGAATGTAATCGAACTCAGTTTTTTTTTAAAGCAACCAATGATATTATATTAGGTCTTTACCTATGAAATTGCCGTTTTGTATGGAATAAGTGAAAGTACTTATTTTTTTAAACTTTTTTATTTCTGTTATTCAAAGTAATCACCCATGCAATCGACGCATCTTTGCCAACGAATTGGCAGTTTATTCCCTTCTTGTAAAAATTAGCTGGACGGGGAGGCAACAAACTCTTCAAAGGCATTTTGTACTGCCTTTCGGGAATTGAATTTTTTACCCACTAAAAAGTTGTCTAAATTTTGGAAAAAGTAATAGTCGGTAGGTGCAAGGTCTGGTGAGTATGGCGGATGAGGGAGAGCTTCCAACCCCAGCTCTTGCAGCTTGGAGACTGTCTGTAGCTGCAGCGCGAGGCAGGTCTCGACGCGTACGTTGCGCTGGCGATCGTTAAGTTCGTGGGGCGTCCCATCTATCAAATTTTTTTACCTTGCCTATTTGTCGCAAATGGATCAAAATGGATTGAAATGAATTGTTTTGATGCTAACATCAAAAGCTGCTGCTAGCTCAGCTGTAGATTGAGTTTCGTCAGCTTCCACAATCGCCTTTAATTCATCATTGTTGGCCAAAGTCTCCGGCCAACCACGACCTTCATTTTTCAAGTCAAAATTTCCAGAACGGAACCGGGAAAACCAATAACGGGTTGTGCGTTCGTTTGTACAGTTCTCTCCGTAAACGTTTTTGATGTTACGTGCCGTTTATGTCGCGTTGGTACCACGATGGAACTCATATTCTATAATTACACGAATTTATAAAGTATCCATTATGACGAAAAATCTTCAAATGTAATGAAAATACAACGCTAATCAATAAACAAAAGACTGAGTTTGTAAAAATAATGTCATATTTTTAAGACAAAATTAATTTGATATCAGAATACAAAGCCATTCCAAACATTTTTTCTATTTGAAATGACCAGTACTGAAGAACGGCAATTTCATAGGTAAAGACCTATTATATATAAGGAGGGAGATATGTCATATCGCGCCCTAAAACGGCCCCGTGAAGTCGGCCCTAAGGACTGTCTCGCCTGTCTGCGCTCACTAAGCGAGACGCGCGCTATCCCTTTTGCTCTCATAAATGTGCTATCTTCTTTCGCACGCCAGCGCAACTCGTAAACATGACGGCACGGGGGTCATTTTCAAACGTTGTTTTATTACGCGATGGCGCATCCTTCGTAATCTTTGAGAGCAAACAGACAACGTACTTCTATTTTAAGTATATCAAAGTTACATAAAAGCAAATGAGAAAATCCGATTATGCTAAGGGAAAATAAAAAGGAAACGTCTATTATTTACATAATTTTCTTTTTTTACCTGACAAGGAGAAAATACAATAAAGAATAATTTAAGATTCAATCACTGGATAATTCTCGTAAATTTCCCGTTCCCAAGTATTAAAACGCTTTGCAAGTATTCATGGCCATGAATAAATTAGCACTCAGGCGAACGTTATGTGGGCTGTTTTCATTTTCTCCTATCAAATAAGACAGACAGGGACACGGCATGACATGTTTTATTACACGAAATAACCATTTATTAGTGCTCAGCAGAATTTTAATCCGTTTCGTACCAAATACACGAATGAAACGGTTTGATTGCACTTTCATTGTGCGAACAGTCAGCGGGAAGGCGCTTCCCGAGCGGATCTTTCAATCAGGGTATCTTGAAGTTTCGAAATGAGTTTCTTCGGGCAAGCATGATCCATTTTTGCGGTCAAACGCAAGCCTAATTAATATTTAACTTCTTATTTTTTGTAAATAGAACGTCTGGATTCCAGCTCGCGGGTGGCAAGCAATGACGTGACTGACAATAAAGCACGTAAAACTAAAAGAAATAAAGCATTAAAAAAAACTAGATCACAGTTCTCTGGCAACGAGAAAAGCGACAGGAAGATTGTGATGAGAATGGGGTCCAATAATTGCGTAATTTTTTTTTCAAAGAATGAATGGAAATGTGAGGTGGTAATAGAGGGAGACTAGTAGCCTTGGCCGCCCAAGGCCAAAACCAGCAGACAAAATCAGCTGTTCCATAGAAAAATGCAATCAACAAAAAAGAATCATCATCAGCCAGAAGACGTCTACTGTTAGACGGCCTCCCCTTAATAGGGAGGGGTTGCCATAATCCTCACGCTTGGCAGGTGGCTTGCGGATCGCAGAATGCTTACCACCGATAACAGAGAGGGCGCTGCTGGCTGTCCTCCGGTGGTTCTGGTTGCAGTTTTAGGATATACCCAGGTCTACTGAATATGTCGACGAAATGGAACAGCATTTTTTTGCGATTTCCGGGTTGGCCCCATAATAAAACTTGTTCACAATGATGAATCACCTCCTTTTCGCCTTAGTAATACTGTCACGAGCAACCCATATATCCCATATATGTGATTGATTCAGGCGTTACTTTGCGGAAGTCCATTTTGACAAAAAATGTAAACTATACTATACTATATAAATATAATATATCCCAAACCACCTTGTCCCTGACCGCTGCTGCCCGGTGACCTTACTTTTTAAATTATTTATTCAATTGATACAATTTTTTTATATATTTGAAATACAAAATTGAAGCACTTCTAATTCACACTTGAATACTTCATTACACCCAGCAGCTCTTATCATAAAGGCCTACACATTTGATTAATTAAAGAAACACGGCGAGAAGTATTTTTCGGCATCGAGACGCTTTGATATATTTCGCGTTTGATGTCTCTATGTTTGATGTATTGTTGTTCACGACTTGGGAGGCCGACAAACTTCGCGCGTTTGCGATCGCTTTAGAAATAAAGTTTTTGCGCTGAGCTATTATAAGAAAATGAAAGAAGAAAGTTTGGACATTCATTTTTGTTCAAATACGTGCTAGATCTTTTGGCCACATCGTAACTAGCTCGTAAGTACTCTGAAGTAAACCAAAAAGAATAGAGGTGAAGGTCGTGGTCAGTAGCTTTAACACTGATAGCATTATCACTAAGTAATACAAAGTGAAGTCGGATTTTGCGTGGGTCTGTGCTTAGGTCTCCTAAATTTCGAAATTTACTTCGATTTTACTTCCAAAAGAATTACAATACTACATTGCAGTCGTTTAAAGTATTTTTTACACAATTTAAACCTTTTGATAGACTTCGTGTCATCGTTTTCATGGTTCTGGTTGTTCTATGATAACTTATCCAAAGATCGAGGGATCAGAACTTAAAAATAACAAACATAAATCTTAAATTATAAAACTAGCAAATATATTGATATTTGTATAATAAGCTAAAAACTTTCAGCCAATATATACCTTTTTCTGTTTGCAGAATCAACTGCAAGTTAGACTACAAGCGCTCTTTGAATACGAGTAGGATTATTGAACTGTTAACTAATCTTGCTACGCATGGCTGGCGTAGCACCGTAGCACTTGCGTAGCAAGTTTATTTTAAACCTAAGTATAACTACAGAGTTAAGATAGACGTATAGGTTACATGAATATAAGTCACGCCTATTCCCTGTGCTTATGTATAAAATGATGTTCATCTAAGTAAACGAAACTGAAATTGGAATACGAAATAATAATACTGTTTATTTGCAAATAAAATACAATTATACACTAAAATTAAATTATAACTAACTAAAAACTAAATAAACCCTACCTAGTAAAAACAACCCCTACATAATAAAAAAAATACAAAATACAAAACTTAAAATTTAAACTACAAGCCCCGTAGATGATGGAAAGGTGGCCAGAATGCTGGCGGCATTGCCACGTTGTATGGCAATGCTAAGTTTTTGACCAAAATATACGCCAGCATTCCGGTCACCTGACACCTCGACTAAACGTTTCGCCAGGTCCCTATATAAGACATGAGCGGCCGGCCCCCAAGGTCCTAAAGTCTCTACCCCAAACGGCACAAACATGTACAATCTGTCTAAATACCCATATTTGTGCCGTTTGAGGTTTTCAGCATTAGAGGCGGCAGCGCCAGCGTGATCATTTGTCCTAGGAAGACGGGACGGCGCTAGTGTGTCGACACATGTAGCGTCCCAAACCAAAGGCCGTCCCATCTTCCATGTACTTATCTTTTCGAAATAATTATATTATAATTTATTTTTGAAATCGCATGAAATTTTTTTCAAACTTCAAGAAGTCGGTTGTTTTTTTAAATAGCTATGTGTATAACAATTCAATGGTTCTTTACATTTTGTCGAGGGTGTACGACATTTTGGACCTGGGTATGTCCTAAAACTGCATCCAGAACCACCGGAGGACGAGCAGCAGCGTCCTCTCAGTTAACGGTGGTAACCATTCTGCAATCCCCAAGCCGCCTGCCAAGCGTGGGGATAATGGCAACACCTCCCTTTAAGGGAGAGGCCTTCGTCCAGCAGTGGACGTCTTGCGGCTGTTGATGTGTACGACATTTTACTACAAAGTACCTGACATCCTTACCGTTTTCATATTTAGTCCAAAAGTACATTTTGATCTTATCTAATGTCAATTACTACGCTATTCTAGAATGTGTATCCGTCGCTTAATCGAATACCCGCTATATGACGTCAACTCGCAAATCTTGTCACTACTCGCATTTACATTTTAATTGAGAAAGTTTACTTTATGCAAACTCAATCTAAGCCTTACCCAGTTCCTTTGAACACAATCCTAGCTGAAACAATGAGCTGAATTTGAGAGGGAGTGTCTCAGATAATGTTTTAAAAATTAATCGCTAGGGTACGGCCACACTCGATTGCAAAGCGCACCACATCTTTTTTTTTAAAGCAATCGATACGAGGCGTGACGTTCGCCCGGTAGTAAAAGTCACGCCTGCCCCTTACAGTAGCAGTGCCAGAATTGTGACTTGTGAATACAATCCTGCGCCGCACTGTACTGCGCTCGTCACCTAGAGATATTAGAAATCTCTTCTTACTAGTAATTTCTCTGGTAACATTGCCCTTCAAACCGGAACACAGTAATGCTTGCACGTAGTGTGCAAGCGTACTAAAGTGTGCTTGGCGGTTGAATATACTCAGGCGTACTTTGCAGTAGAGTCCTACCACTCATCATCACAACAAGAAAAATTCATGAGACTCTCATGTTTTCCTATGCCAAAAATATAAATATAAAAACCTATGGTATTTAAATTCGTAGATATAAACTACAAAGAGTAGCTCATGGGTACGATCCCGGGATTAGAACTCGCGATCTCACGATTTCAAGTCGAGTGGTCTCCCAATTATCCTACCACTTGTATTTGTTGTAGTGGTAGGACTCTACTGCAGAGTCCGCCTGGGGAAGTACCACACCTTTGCCAGTTATTCAAACGCCAAGCAGTAGTGTGCAAGCATTACTGTGTTTCGGTTTGAAGAGCAATGTTACCAGAGAAATTACTGGGTATAAAGATATTTAACATCTAATATCTCTGGGCGACGAGCGCAGTGCAGTGCAGCGCAGGATTGTGTTCGCAAGTTCACAATTCTGGCACTGCCACTGTTAGTGGCAGGTGTGACGCTTACCACCAGGTGAACGCCTTGCTCGTCTCGTCACTTGATTGGACCACGTGAGCCCGTCTAGACGGGCCAATTCAGTAGGAATAATTATTTGAGAAGCGAAGAGCTACGCCCTAGGTTAATATAGTAAGTAGTTAGCGCTAACACTTCCTGAATTGCACTTTATTGTGACGTACAAAGAGTCGCTACTTATTTAGATGATTTTGCGGAGTGAATCTTCTGTACTTGTACTATTATGTATTATGTGGCTTAGGCGTGTTTTCTACGGGAGTGAATCTGCCCTGATAGAACGTTCTTGATCTCGTTGTGACTACTCGCTTCGCATTTCAGTGCAGCAGAACCTTTAATACTAATTTTGCCAGAGCCGGCCTCAAAGGGCGAGCGGGATTGGCGACAGCTAATCATTGTAACGAGATAAGAGTTTAATGAACCCACACTATCTGCCGGAGACAGCGGTAGCTAATAATGTCTCTTGGTCAGGGGACCTACCACATAAAGCCACAGTTGCACTTACGGTGTTTTTCCCTATTCTTTAAACCTAGTGATCTTCCTAACTTTTTTTCATTCAAGGTCAAAGAATAATATTTCTCTTAATCTATTTACAGGTTTTTTTTAATGCAATTGTATGACTATACGAACGAGACGTTCGCCTGGTCGTAAGCATCACGCCTGCCCGTATAACAGTAGTAGTGCCAGAACAGGCGTTTAGTATTAACGCCTGCCTCTAACAATAGCACAGTGCCAGAATTGCGAACTTGCGAAAATCCTGCTCCGCACTGCATTGCGCTCATCATCCTGAGATATTAGATGTCAAACCCCTTAATGTCCAGTAACATACAATTTTTAAAAAAAGTTTTTATTTGTATTCTACGTAGTGTTCTCCTTTCTTTGTTAGTCATGATCTTTAATTGGTTATATTTATTACTAGCTGCGCCGCGCAGTTTCATCCGCATGGTGATAAAAAAGCAGTGATGATGATGATGATAAAACCGGTTATGTATAATGTTATCCCGGGAAATAAACTATTCTCATTTCGAGTTTCATCCAAATCTTTTCAGCCATTTCGGCGCTTAGAGGTAACAAACATACACACACATACACAGCTTTGCTTAGTATGGGGCTAGATAGCACTGTGTGTAAAATGTTTAAAAAAAAACACAATAACAAACACACACACATACCTTCAAAGTATTGCATTTATAATACCTATTAGTGTCATAAGACTGCATGAAATTTGTAATAGAGATGTTGACCGCAAAACCAAAAAAAATATTTTCAAATATAAAAAAATTGATTTACCAAATTATTTTCGTATATTTTACTTTAGTTTTTGTTATGAGATTAATTATGTTCTGTAGTGGTAGGACTCTACTGCAGAGTCCGGCTGGGGAAGTACCACACCTTTGCCAGTTATTCAACCGCCAAGCAGTTGTGTGCAAGCATTACTGTGTTCTGGTTTGAAGGGCAATGTCACCAGAGAAATTACTGGGTATGAAGAGATTTAACATCTAATATCTCAGGGTGACGAGCGCAGTGCAGTGCAGCGCAAGATTGTGTTCACAAGTTCACAATTCTAGCACTGCTACTGTTAGTGGCAGGTGTGACGCTTACTACCAGGCGAACACCTAGCTCGTCTCGTCACTTGATTGTATACAAAATTAAAAAAAAAATTTGAAGTTTAGATTTCTTGTTTTTCTATCGTATCGTAGTATGTATAATATATTTAAGATACACACACAGCTATTCTAATGTTGATCCAGATTTATAAATGAATTTATGTTCGAATTTGTGTGAATCAAAATAATCTCTCTCGTACCTACTACTGTAAATAGATAAAGTTAGAGAAAAGTCTCTAATAGATTTTAGTAGGAATTCCCTGAGATATTGTGGTAGGAGAGAAAAGTCTCTAATAGATTTTAGTAGGAATTCCCTGAGAAATTGTGGTAGGCCCCCAGGTCTCTAGGCAGTTGGCTTAGAGCTGTAAGCGGTTGAATTACTTAGTAGGCCAGATTGTGAATTTTCCCAGACCTTGAATTTTGAGAATATTAAAGAGCGGTTGAACTTTGTACAAAGGAAAGCTTGGGACTTAGTTAATTTGGTATGGTATGCGCTTTTTAGTAACTTACATTCGCTACTATACATTTTTAAGTAGTTAAAGAAACGAGCTACTCCTTATTCTACGAAAAGTGGAATTTGCGAAGAGAATTGAATACATAAGAACAAATAAAATAAAATAAATAAATGTTGGACGAATTCTCGAAAAAATGTTGATCCCTGAAGCTGAAATTTGGCAGGTAGGTAGTTTATAGGTAGGAAAAGTCAGCTAAGAACGGATTTTGCGATATGGCTGAATTAAGGGGGTGGAATGGGGGATATAATTTTACATGGTTTTTTTTTTGTTTTTGAAGTTATAGTGATGAAAATTGGTACCTATTTGGGTAGTTCGTACAAAATAAACAACATGCAGTCGAATTGAGAACCTCCTCCTTTTTTGAAGTCGGTTAAAAATAATTATGATATTTTTAATATTTTTTGACAGGAATGATTAAAGGGGTAAAGCGGGTGATTGAACTTTATAAAGCAAGGTCTTTATTTTTGAAGTTGTAATGATGAACATTTATACTTAGATAGTTCATTCAAATTAAAAAAACAGTACTTAGTTTCTGACAGGGCTGACTTAAGAGGGTGAATTCGGGATGAAACTTTTTATGGGAAGTACTTAGTTTTTAAAGGTATAGTGATGACAACATTATTGGCAATTTTTTTATTTTCATCTTCGCCGTTTATTTTCATCACGCGGGTGGAACCACGGGGCACAGCTAATATTACATACGTACGTGTCGAATTGATAAACTTCCTTTTTTTGAAGTCGGTTTAAAATGGGTATTACCCCCGTGCGAAGCCGGGACGGGTCAGCTAGTTTATAATAAAAAGTCCAAAAAACAAATAATAAAATTAACACAGGTCAAATCAAAACAAAAAAAAAACATACCAAGCAAAAATATGACAACAGCACACAAAAAAAACATTATTTCATTTTGTCATAATGACAAATCATATGTATTAAAGCACGTAATATGAAACATGCAATGTAAAGGCTTAGGACATTCCCCGTATACAGGTGGCCTAGTGATACAAAATTCACATACTTCCTCGTATGAACTAGGCCAAAATGTCAATGCATTTACAGCTATTTCTAAGGCAAAAATTGTGCACTTCAGGTAGCTGCAGGTAGCTCCATCCATATTATGACACCAAAAAAGTGGTAGATATGAAAATACATAGATTTTAATCTCTAAATCATCGTAGGCAATGGTGACATTATAATCGTTAAAGTATTACCGATAATACTATATTATTACTGTGTTAAATAATAATAATAAAAACACGACATATTGATCCATAGGCTCCCGGGCTCCTAGATTTAGTGTAGCAAGGGTCGTTGGGGGAGCTTTTCCTTTTTAGCAATTTGGCCAAACAAACACGCAATGTACATTATTGTTACATTCAGAATTGCTCTTTCATGTTTTTTGATCGAAATTTTAGTTAACTAAACAAAAAAATTCCATAATTAAAATACTTATTAAAGTAATTTTTTACGTTTACATGGTGTGAAATTTCTACAGGATTTTATAATTATGTATAGGTTGTCTATCATTATTAATCAACAGCCAGACAACGTGCAGTGCTGGACGAAGGCCCTTAACAGAGAGAGGTCGCCTAAATCCCCACGCTTGGCAGGTGGCTTGGGGATCGCAATCGCAGAATACTTGGCCTCCGGTGGTTCTGGATGCATTTTTAGTACATTTACCCACGTCCAGGTTAATTATTAATGTTTGTATCAAAATATCTAAAATACTAGTCGATAACTGATATTCGCAAAGATTTGTGGGGATATGTGTTACAGATACAGGCAGCTAATGGTGTAAGAGGTTACATAAATTGTTAAATATTTTCATGAAAATCTGCGCGAAATTTAGCTAAAACTCACAGCATAATGAGCGTAAAATATTAAGACGGTCTAATAATTTTCTCGGTTTGGCCTTCCATCAGTTTCCTATTGTCATCGAGGTCGATCTTTAGATCTTCACAAAAGGCAGTTCTTAATAAGATCTTTGTTATCACATTTATTAATTTTCGACTCCCATTACTCCCGCGCTCTCTAGCGTGTCTATGTAAAACCTAAACAAAATGGCGTAGGCGCTTGGGCGGAGCTTAGGGTGAAACTCTACCACACTCAAATGGCCGCACTTTAACGTCATACGTCATTGACCACGCTGGGCAAAATTAGTACTATTTTAACCGACTTAAAAAAAGAGATAGGTTCAATTCAATAACATATTTTTTTCATGTATTTTACTTTTTAGCCATTCATCTACATTGTATCTACCCTACAATAGGCTAGATGACTGTTTTTTTTAATTGTCCTATTAAAATGTGGCTCATATATATACCTCATATAATATACCTGATTAATGAAAACAAAATGAAAATCTTATATATATATATTTAATATCATGCTAGACAGAGAGGCGAAACAGCAAATCGTGACGTCACGTCTCTGTACGCCATATAAATTCTATTTTGACAAGAAAGGCGTGACGTCATTTTTTGTTTTGTGGGAAAGGGACAGAGTTGTCATTACCAAAAACTTTAAACGCTTATATATCAGAACATTAATAACCGATTTAAATTATTTATTTATTTCTTGGAAAACAAACAGCTATCACAAACTCATTTGCTAGGACACAGAATAATATAAACAAATAAGCCAAAAAAGTTTTCACTAATAGCAACATTGGATACAATCCAGTTGAATAGTAATTAAGTATCAGGTATATAAAATATATTTTACAACGAAACAAGTATATAGATAATCAATTTTAGTTTGCTAGAAGAAGAATATAATGTAAAACACAGAAGTTAAATTAAAAACAAAAGACATTGAAACAATAACGAAAGATGCCATAAAACACAAAAATATACCATATCAAATATGCATATAGACAATTAAAATTAAAAAATAAATTTACAATTTAAATTAAAAAGGTAGCCAATTAATAAAGTTAGCTAGAAGAGTAATAGACACAACACAGAAATTAAAATAAAAAGAAAAGACATTGCGACACTAACCAAAGATGATACCATATAACACAGAATACCATATCAATATATAGATAATAAAAATAAATTTAAAAGTAAGAGACATGATACGAGTAGAACATATAACTGGAACTATTCGTCAATGAAAAAAGTTGAAGCTACATAATTTTTAAAGAAGTATTGTCTCGTAATAAATAAGTCCGCGCACTTAGAAAATTTTAAATTAAAGCTGTTACATACTCGTAAAAAGAAGGAATTCTGCCTGTAGTTGGTCACACATGAATCCGCACGGAGAACGAGGAAATTCCTCCTGGAAACAGCTCGAGTAGGCACTTGAAAATTTATCTTTGACAGAAGGTCACTACAATCTAATCTATTTAGAATAAGTTTATGGAGAAACGTTAAATCAGCGACCTCCCTTCGCTGTGACAATGGAAGCAGATGATGATGCTTGCAACTTGAGCTGCAGTCTAAAAATTTAGAATTTAGATTTTTTCAATAAACATACCATATTTACTTAAATTCTTCATGCAAGCCATTGGTTTCAACGATATAAATATCAGTCATCTACCCTATTGTTGATGTCTATTATAAATGAGTAAGACATTTTTTAAAGGTTAGATACTCAAAGAGTCTACTCCCATATTTGCGTGCTATTTTTTATTATCTAAAAAAGCTATAGAAACGTTTTTTACAAAATTGTCATTAAGTAGTTCAGGTATACATTTTGTAAGCGTTCGAGCAGTCACCAGAACTTATTCAGAGTAAAATGGTATGAGATACGAAGGTTTTCCAAGTTTTCACATCCTGGTAGGATGAAAAGTAAGGACAAACATATACGTAGCTATATAAATAAGGTATACATTTTCACCAGAACTTATTTGAGAAAACAGAATGAGATATACTAAGGTTTTCCAAGTTTTAACTTCCTGGTAGGATGAAAAAAAGTACAGGTATATACGCACGTAGCTTTCCAACCTTGGTAGGTCCTTACCTTAATTATATTTGGACGCAATTTCTAAATCACAATTAGGGAGCCATATCTCATTTTAAAGCCCGTGCTCGGGGAGCAGAGAGCTTTTGAATGTTTATTAAATCAGGACTCGTAACGAAGGCAGCTATGTCCCTTTTGATTGCGTTTAATTGTATTTTGTGTGATTCCTATGGATCATTTGTCCTGATACCGTAACAAGAGGTGTGGTCTGTACCGAGGTCTGTATTATACTCGATAGCTCGATACATAATCGAATGCTATATATTTTAAGGAGCAAATTAAGCAATTATATTTATTGCAAGTGCCTCCTCGTTGATGCTAGTAATTTCTCTTTTTTTTTTTTTTAAAGTGTCAAGAAAAGGTTATTTAGTGAACATACAAAACAGAATGTAATAACATTAGACTAAAAAAACCTACTATACTAGAATAATGAAACTAAAACTAAAAACCTGAAAAAATATAATATTGGCAGCGTCCCCCCTTTGAATAGCTAGACTAATTCTTTGTCCAAGGTAGCTGCCAGCTCTTCGGTCTCCTGTGATGTCGACTAACCTTTTTGCTATTTCTCATAATTATATCTCTGTGCTGTCATACATATACTTTGATTATAAAGACAGGTATAATTATCATTTTACATATACATATTTATGTTTTATATATTAGTTTTTTATAAATATTGTAGGTATTTTAAGTATTAGTATGTATTTTTTTTAATGTTAGAATAATATTATGGTACATGTTTATGATTTCACACACTTTTCTTTTCTTTTATGCATTCTATAAATCCTCTCCATCCAAAGGTTGCCTGGAAGAGATTGCTTTTAGCAGTAAGGCCGCCACTTGTTCCAATATTTAAGTTTATTAAAATATTTCTGTGTAATTCTCTGTAAGTAAGAGTTAATCAATCAATCAATCAATACTCGTACATCTAAAGTAATAACATGTACTAACTACGCAATAAAAACTGGCCTTGTGCGATTCGGTCTTGCGCATCAGATTTTATTTTTTTGTTTACCTATATCGTTTATCACAGATATATTTGGTATTTTATGTAGTTTGGGATCTCTGATGCAAGTTTCATAGTAAACGCTGCATTTAGCCAGTTTTATGAGAGTTTATACCTACGCTAACTAGGATAAGTACGCACAGCAACACAGAAAATCTTAGTGATGACTACGAGTATGGGTATATTTACTAAATAATACTACCTAGCGTAATAATTTACTTATCTGCGTATATAACATTTTTTTTTTTCCTATCTGATTCTGCTCAAACACTATTTAACTTTTGAACATATAAATTTTGAGGTGCTATAAGCATTTCATGTGCAATTAATTATAATTTAACATTACAAACTACAGGCTCTCTAATAAGGAAGATACTTGCTACAACCAAAAACATGGTGCCCATTTTTTCCTCTTCAATAACATCGACGAATACACGTTAAGAATTTATTGGAAACTTTATATGTGGGGAGCGATAAATCCGAGGCGTCTCTAAAACATGGCGTAATTTGTCACAGTCGCGCCTGAATACTTTGCAACTTTTTGCAAGTATGTTACGACACCTGCAGCCGGGAAATGGGGCTTATGTTTTTCTAGCCGCAGTTCAACTGCGACACGTGTGGTTCACGACACACCAGTTCACACCAGTGCTACGTTAGGGAAATTTCTAAATAGCAAAAGTCAAAGTGAAAAGTGTCAAAATGACAGGTGTCAAAGTGACAGGTGTCAAAGTGACAGGTGTCAAAGTGACAGGTGTCAAAGTGGCAGGTGTCAAAGTGGCAGGTGTCAAAGTGACAGGCGTCAAAGTGACAGGTGTCAAAGTGACAGATGTCAAAGTGGCAGGTGTCAAAGTGACAGGTGTCAAAGTGACAGGTGTCAAACTAAAATGTCGAGTAAGAGTGTAACACGGGTAAAAAAAACTTCCCGAGGTACTACTGGGTCACTTGGTAATTCTACCGGATATTTTTTTACCCGTGGTACTGCTGGTAGTAATACTGGTAGTATCACGGGCAACAAACGATATTTTTTTTAAAGATTTTACTGAGACCATGATTTCAGAAATTATTTTCAAAATAAAAAACCTACCTACAAATATTTCACGTACGACGAAGAATTGATGATGTAAGTACCTACTTAAAACGTAATTACCAGAGAAGTAAACTCCTCTGGATCCGAACGTTTTACATGCTGATGCCTATTAAAATGTTCTCCGTTCGCAGCTTACTTAGCTCTCAGCAGCGGATGCTCAAGCTTTACTCGGAGCTTTTTCTTTGACATCGTGCATTTACACACCCACTTTTCTGTCACTCTACCCAGCCTCCTGACTCGCGAATGTGTAAAACTAGGGAATTGTCATGATGCAAAATATGTTTTTGGGAGTAGTGATCTACCACGGCTTCAAAACACATACCGAAATACTAGACCATACTTTTTTTTTAGAGCAGCAAACAAGCAAACGGTTCCCATAATCGTAAGCTCGCCGCCAGCTATGAACATCTCCAATATTAGCTATAACGTAGATGAGATGATGATAATGGGTGACGCATATGTGCAGTAGCGTACATAATTAACAAAAAACAAAGTGTACAAATTACCGTTACCCGGATTATTTTACTATGAAATTAAGTAGGTACCTAGATATATGTTTAGATATTAACATTCCATAAGGTGGGTGCCGAGTTATTATTGGCAAGCATGACCCTTAATACTAGCAATTATACCTACTCATCTTGTTACATCAAACTTTTTATTTTATTTAAGTTTCTCCATCTACAGAAAAACAAGGTTTATACAGACTTCGATTCGATACTTATTAACATACCGTCCTTTCAACACCAGCTTCACCACTTTACTTAGTTACGTCCGCTCGCCACGCCTCAAAAAAGAAAAATAATGACGGCACAACCAGCGCCATTCTATTTTCCCCGCTCCCAGCATTTTTCCACATTTTTGCCGGTCTACCAACATGGCAAAACAAATTACGGGGACGGGCCGGCCGCGGCTGTAGAATCATTCGTCAAGGGCCACACTTAGCCCCTACTAAACCCTTTATGCCTGCCCTTGAATAGTTAACCTCCTTTTATGTTCTAGAGAAAAATAACGTTACACAAAAAGGCCCTTTCAACACCCGGATACGTCTGAATAATTTATTAAGAAAAATGTTCTAAACAAAAGAGACTGAGTGTTTTATGGCTGTTTTCTTTGCATAATGGCTTTGGTGTCATGTATTTTCTGTGATATTTTTGATATGTTTATTTTTAAGTGGATACAGGCTACAGGGCTACAGCTGATATATTATGTTCACTAGAGTGACACTATCGTGGCAAGACATACCTTTCGTAAAGAAAGGTAGCGGCTCGCAAGACTTCATCAACATTTTTGAAGATATAAAAGCTGTATAAAAAAAAAATCTATATAAAATTCAAAGTCCTGACTGAGCTATCAACGCACAGCCTAAACTGCTGGTCCTAGAGACATGAAATTTGGAGGGTGTGTTCTTTGTGAAGTGTAGGTATCCACTAAGAAAGGATTTTTGGAAATTTCACCCCTAAGAGGGTAAAATAGGGGATGATAGTTCATATGAAAGTCTGTCAATTTCGAAGTTAGGATCTTCAAATTTTGTATTTATAATGACGGTTTAAAATTAGTTTATAAGTGACTCAGCGTTTTTGAAAATTCCACTCCCGAAGGGATGAAAAAAGTGATGCAGTTGTGTATGGAAAGTCCTTCATTTTCAACGTAAAATTAACAATATTTATTATTTAGGCTTGAGGTTGGAAACTAACGCAAGGTTTATCGTTGTTTCTTTTTTTTTTAATTTAAACCTTAAGTAACTGAAACGGGGATGACATTTTGAATTTATGTTGTTTATTACAAAATTTTGTATTCAAGTACAAATAATGAGCACGTGTATCGGGGGTAAAAAACGTGGTGAATTTTGAGAGCGGGCCGTATTTATTCCGTACGCGGACGAAGTCGCGGGCGACCTCTCGTCTCTGTATCATCATTAGTCTTTTTGATAGACCACTGCTGGGCTTAATTATGGCTACTAGAAGGGTGATTGGACCATAGCAACCACACTGGCCCAGTTGCGGGTGATAGATTGTCTTATACGCCCCGCCGTTTTAGAGTTTCTTCTTCGGACGTATGTAGGTTTTCTCTCGATGCATTCCCTCACCGAAACGCCTATGGTATGAAAATCCATACAAGACGAGCAGTCTCCCAACTAGGCTACCACGGCTTCTGTGTATTTATGAAAAATATCCCAACCAGTTAAGTTGCTAAGACATTCAGTGTTAGGGACCTGGGTATGTCCTTAAACTGCAACCAGACCCACCGGAGGATGGTCAGCAGCGTTCTCTCAGTTAATGGTGGTGAGCATTCTGCTATTCCCAAGCCGCCTGCTAAGCGTGGGAATTATGGCAACACCCCTCTATTAAGGGGGAGGCCTTCGTCCAGCAGTGGACGTCTTATGGCTGACGACGACAGTGTTATGCATAAAACACTAAAACCTCTTTTAAACCTCGTTGTAATGTGTTTTGTCAATGGGCAATTTTCTGACAGCCAATAAAAAAAAATTTAGATTATTAAAATCCGTTCGATGTCGATGAAGAGACATGGCCCTGAACAGTTTCACTATCTGGTCTGTGGTTCTAAAGATTTTGAACGAATGAAGCAAAGTAAAAAGGTCTAAAAATAAAAAATAGGTAACCTTATTTCATTTATATCAGATCTGTCATGCGTTTTTGTGATTATTGTTTGTCTAACAAAGTACTTGCAAAGTGCTTGTATTTCTTAAGTTTTCGTTATTCCACGCAAATTAGTAAGTGCGCCTTGCCAATTAATTATTTAATTACTATCAATAAAAATAACAAAAAAATAGAACAATAACGTAACGTAACAATAACAATTTATTAGAATTTCAACAAAATGATACAAGAAAACTTGGAAAGGCACTTCACCAACAAACGCGAACTGTGAAGTGAAGCAGTGAAGGTGAGTGAACTGGATTTTCACAAGAAAAATACGAAAAAAAAAGTGAGCCATATCTTGCCAGCGCCGTCTGTCCTTTGGCTGTAGAACTACGTTTTGACAGCTGTCGAAAACTTCGCATTTCTTTCGAATGAGGTTCCACAGGCAAAACTTTTCGCACATGGCGCCAGCGGCGGTCCGGATGGGCAAAATCAAGTTTTCTTGTTTGTTGTTGCTTATATCTATCTGCTCTTGATGAGGCCGTTGTCGATAATCTAGTTCAAGAATAAATACTGGGTACAGTGCCTTGTTTTAAGAATCTATGCAGCTGTTAACGAGCTGAAAATAGATTTGTAGGTTAGATAGTTGTTTACATTTTATGATGGACAGAGCTTTCAATGGATTGCTGTACAAATCAGTATATGCGGATTCTCCCTGGTAATCAGTCTTTAAAATATTCTCTGCAAAAACTAAACAAAAAACAACAAAATGTATAAGATTAACACTTTTAGGTACGTGTCTGGGGTCTAAAGTGTCTACTTTAGCCCCGCTACGCAGAGCGGAAAGAACCACTTCCTCCCCGCAGCGGCACATGAAATCGTATACACACCACGGAAGCAAGTAAAGAAGCCAGAGCGCCTAACATGCGCACCGCGAGAAAATTTTCTCGATTCTACAAAACAGGACAAGGCTACGAATCTGTATAAGTTTGTCTCGTTTTCGCACGACATAAAGACACGACAAAATTTTCTCGCGGTGCGCATGTTAGCCCTGCTGGTCTCATGTATATTGGCTCCCGAGGCGCAGCCGGGGGTGACAAACATGAGATCTGAGACATTCTTTACTTTTGCTTCCTAGGTGAGTAATCTACTATTTCACTAAAATAGGTGTAAAATAATACACCACACCTTAAACCGTATAATAAATTTGTAAAATATTTATGTGTTGATTGCACCATTGGATCTTCTGTCCTTATGAAATTATAAATCAAAAAAGCTGATCGTATAGAAGCAGTAAATTCAGCTTGGTAGATCTAGATACAAGCCTTCCCCAGCCATATATATGCAGCGTTTCAATCAGCATCCTATGATCAACAAATTGCGCCGCTAAATAATGTAAAAAGAATGCACTCCCTTCTATAGTCATGACCATCAGCGTGACCGTCATCAATATGGCCGAGCTGTCAATCGGTATTTTCTCACTTATTTACCTACAAAAGTGTCAGGTGATTTGCATTTCATCAACATGAAGCGCTCGACGGGATTTTATAATTTATCGAAGGTAGGTGATCCTTTGAAAGCTGTTTGAATAATAAATACGGGGATGAGGGATGGAGTGAAATTAATATTTTATATTTTGTTTGGGTAGGTGGTACGCTTGACATTTGTTTTGCGCCTATAGGCATTAAGCAGATCTCAGACGTCAATGTTTATTCCTAAATTAAGTGCTGGATTAAGGTTAACATAAACGGAAGCTTTTTTAAAAAAAACTATGGATTGTTTACGTTTCTTTAAGTTCTAGGTTTCTTTCTAGTGAAGGTAGAGGTGAGGTATACACAAAACGTATCGCGTCACGTCACGTCGGTTCCACAGTATCTTTTTTACGTAGGTACAACAAATTTTATGTCATTTTTAACCGACTTCAAAAAAGGAGGTTCTCTATTCGGCTGTATGCTTTTTTTTGTATGTATGTGACGTGATTACTCCGGCAATTATGAACTGATTTTGATGATTATTTTTTTGTTTGGTAGGTGGTCTCATGTACATTTTATCTAAATTGGTTAAGTGATTTGGTTTTTAGATCAAAATTACTAGAAAACATGAAGATGTCATCCAGGTATTGAAGTCGGTTGAATTTTATTTTTTAAAAGCGCATTATTTCTATATATTTTTTTGCTTGGAGGATCTAGCTCTCTCTCTCCTTACAACCAACCAAAAAACTTCAAATAAGAGTTTTGAGTGATCCATTGTAGACCGCACTATTGTCTATTACGCCCACTGAAGAAGAGTAGGGCCTTCGCTTTTCTGTGATTACGCCAGAGGTGGTAACGCAAACCTATCATCATCATCAGCCCGGAGACGTCTACTGCTGAACGAAGGCCTCCCCCTTAGACCGCCACACTGTACGACAACCTGCCATTTGCAGCCACCGGTTGCCCGCGACTTTTACAATGTCGTCGGTCCACCTAGTGGGAGGCCGCGCCTACGCTGCGTCTTCTGGTTCGCGGTCGCCACTCAAGTACCTTTCTTCTCCATCTATTGTCAGTTCTTCGAGCGATGTGGCCTGCCTATTGCCACTTCAACTTGCAAACCTTTCGAGCTATGTCAGTAACTTTGGATCTTAAGGCGAACATCCTCGTTCCGGATTCTATCGCGCAAAGTAACTCCGAGCATAGCTCTCTCCATTGCCCGTTGCGTGACTCTAAGTTTCTCCAAAAGGCCAGCAGTTAAAGACCACGTTTCAGTTCCATATGTCATCACTGGCAACACACACTGGTCGTATACTCTTGTCTTCAGACACTGGGATTTTGGACGAGAAGATATTACGTAATTTCCCGAACGCTGCCCATCCGAGTTGGATTCTACGGGCGACCTCTTTGTCGAAGTTGGACCTACCTAACTGAACAATCTGTCCAAGGTAGTTGTAGGTAGGTGTACGCAAACCTATACCTACTAACTTAATTAAAAAGAAGATACTTCGTTGATTCGAATAATCCTTCGATATTTTAACCTAGTACCAAGTCCACCTAGGAATAATCGCGAAAGTAAGTAACCAACATATTTTTTTTATAAAGCTAAATAAATTAAATGTTCTTATATAACCAAATAAATGTTCAATATCTTGTAAATTACACTTCAAACATTCTCTGAACTCTTCGAATTGTTTTCTAATTTAATTAAAGACCATCGGCACGAAGTTTTCAAAGAATATTTTACTTGCTAACGACATTCATTATTTCATTTTGTGTCGTTATCGAATTAACAGTCAGAACACGACTTTCTTCCTGACTGAAAAAATTTAGGTAAATGTTATGAAGAGACACGCTAAAGTTGATCTGCTATACTATAAAAACTAGGTACAGGCTGATTCAAACTTAATGGCGGCTGTGAACTTTTGAGGCTTTCGTCCAGTGGACGTATTCTGGCTTCTCACGAGCAAGCGTTCTTTATCTTAGACCATATGGTCTAAGATAAAGAACGCGAACGATAAAGAACGAGGAGGGAACGATGTCACTTACGAGGGGGTTATGTGTTACCAAACGTTGGCCTATTTTTACATCAAATATATTAAATATTTTAAAATGGGATGCTGAAGTTCTGAAATATAAACGTCACAAGTTTTAGGAAGGAAATGATCGCCCTATAAAAAATGAACCAAGCAAATTATTATACTATTTCGTTTTTGTTGATAATTTCTATGGATAACCAATATGATAGTCGGATAACCAATCTTTTAGTTTTAAAAAGTTTACAATAGGCCGAGAAACAAAAATACTTTCATGGAGACAGATTACTTTCACATTTATAATGTCAGTGCGAAAATATGAACATAATTCATACAATTTCAGCTATTTTAACACCGAACCCACGATAATAAAGGATCTCAAAGCGCTCCATTTTCCTCATTCCGCAGTAGCAGTCACCCTCGGCACTTTCATAATTAATATATCCAAAGGCCTAATTATAAAGGTGACTTACCGAATCCCGGCTAATCCAAGAAGAAGCTGCGATATAATTTCATACAGTGACTTACTTTTTATGGTGACCAATAATGAAACCAACAAGGTGCTCTTATAATGCTGGGTCTTCACCTGCGTGTAATGCCATTATTGACAGTTATTTACGGTTTATGATACAGTACGCAGATAAATGACCGGGCGTAAGCGCGCTAATATACTAGAAGCATTATTAAGGCGCGCTTGTAGCGAGGTACGTACAGGCGAGTAAAGCGCCTCGCGCGATACGCGCGAGCGAGAGAGAGGAGTCAAATCCACAAAGGCGCGAGCGCTTGAATTGCTAAATTTTGCAGGTATTTCTTTGTTTTAAAAAATATAACAAAGAAATAGTGTAGACTTAAAAATCTAAAACTAAATAATGCTATATTTTTTTATCTATTAGTAAAAAAACAAGTGGTTTCATAATGTATTTTATTAGTTCTAGCTAATTGAAATACCGATTTATTGTCTACTTTGTTTTTTTTTCTATCGAGCCAGACATCAAAATCACGTTTTCAAAAAACAAAAAGCTAAAATATATGATCAATTTTTATTTTTTTTGTTTCAATATCGGCCATTTTGCATTTTTCCCACATTTTAAAAAGTTCAAAATTGCTATAAGGCCGCCTTAACATCTTTAGCAGTCAGGCGATAGTCAAAGTCAAAGTATAATGATGCTACCATAGAGCCAGTGCAAGTGAATAAAACCCGATCCTATTTACTAAGCGACACGTCGTGTTATATTAATATTAACCGAGTAGTACAACTGAGAAGTACGAAGCCTGTATGTAATGTATGCATAAAACTAACTTTTGTTACTATAATTTGTATCGTAAAACGTAAAATGTTATATCTCGCACTTATTAAATAGTAGAAAACCGGGCTCAATTAACACCTGGCAAAGAAGCACATTTTACTGGGAATTACGATTTAGTAGATTTAATGAGAGATGTCACTAACTCCACGAAAGACCACCGCCTAAATTAATCAGGTGACTTATTAAAATCTCTTTGGCAAAATCTTATTGGATTTTAATCCTGTTTATCTATGAGAAGACATCTTAATATAAAATTGGATTTAGGCACCAACTTAGTAGTTTTTTTTTTAAATTATTTTTTATTTAATCAATTAGAGATCTATTGTCGTTTGACCCTACCTCTGCTGATGGAAACCTACGTTGCGGCCGAAGGTGGAGAACGCAGATCTCGAAAATACTTATTATTGACTCTAGCCTTGAAGCCTTGCCTGTATCATTAGAATTTATAGATATGTAGATACTTTACAAAATTTTGGATCTATTGACTAAAACACGGCATACGCAAAAAAGCGAAATACATCTAGATAGACATGCACCCTCCAGCCTGAATCATCTAAGCATGCACCATTTAAATATCAATATTTGAACACGTCATACTGTTTCTTCGTAGTTTCATGTTTTTTCTTTCGTAGCGCTCGTGGCGTAGCTTGTCTAGGTGATTCTAAACGATCACCGATGTTAAGCAACGGATGGTCTGGTCAGTCTTCGGATGGGTGACCGTGAGTGGCATTTATTTCTGAGCGTTACCGTGGGTCGGATGACACGTTAAATTGTTGGTCCCGATTGTTTGTTCTAGTTTCTATAACAACAACCGTCAGCCATGTTAGAGGCCTTCGGGCGGCACTCTGACTAACTCTGACACTAGGGCTGGCCACTCAGCCTATATAAACTTACTTACTTACTGTTTCTTCATTAGCATTGATTGATTTATTTAAAAATAAGTATATTTCGTTTCATGTTTTATTTTTACTATCTAAAATAAACTCGAACAAAAATACTGCTGACAAAAATTTCACATCGACAGACTTACGCCAGACTACAGAGTGTGCTCGACTGAAATTAATTTCCTGTCGTCATGTAGAACACTGTCATGAGTGCCCGTTAAAAGAACTTTAATATTAGTTATTTTGCCCTGACATTGGTTTTTTTTTATGGATTAAAGTTCAACTAATAAACAATAAATAAATTGTAAACATAAATGCACTGCCTTAAGAAGAAGATCGGATCTGAAAGCATGTTCTGAAAGATTTTTCTTTAAATGCTCGTTCTCGACGTGCCGTATTATGCGTAAAACACTAAAACCTATTTTAAACATCGAATTTTAAGTTTTAAGTTTTAGTTAAAAAGTGTTTGTCAATTTCTTATGAATTACGAATTGAGTTTGAAAAAAGAAGACAAAACACTCTTTAACAAAAAAATACGTTTTAGTGTTAAGCATTTATAAGACGGGTGGTTTTTACTAGCCAAAAGGGTGAGCTTGGATTCCGAGAGCTTGACGGTTAAAGGCCTTTATTTAAATGAAATCACTAAGTAGCTTGAAAATTTTCATGTTTCCGGGTGTAATGTTTTATAGTAGTAGTATCTCCACTTTGAGCGCTGAAGTGAATCACTTATTTCTGTGTAGGCATCTAACAATACGCAAAATACCGACCGTACAAAACCGTATCGCAAGATAGTGGTCGGAAAAAAACTATCCAAGAACATAATTACCAACTCGCTATAATCAAGCTCCGTACTTTAGTAAAAGTAAAAAAAATGTCTCCGATATAAAACTTTAAAGTAATTTTAATTAAACATACCGTTTATGTTATGTGGACAGAAAAGACAGTAAAAACTCTTTTTCGTAATGTTTTGCATTTTGACAACCGCAGTTAGAAACAACCCGTACTTACAACCGCTGCTAAACACGTTAAGCGAACCCCAAACTATGCACAAACTTAACGATGTTCGAATTCAAACAAACAAGACTTCTCAGCTAAACATTTCCCTTCAAAAACGGCAAACCGACAACGATAGGGTCCAACAACGGGTTATAATAATACACCGAGTTGACACATTTTGACCTAGCATTCTGTCAGTCGTGCGTGTGAGAGTTTTAACACGAGACGATGCAAATTAGCATATCGGGTCGTGACGATAATCGCGACTAAAGAGATCGGCAGACAATACCAAATAGTCCAAGTTGAACTCTTAATAAGCAGGAGAAACGGCAACCGTGCCTCGAACATTGCAATGTGAAATCAGGCGACGGCTTCTGATTGAGTCTCAGACGCAAAATATATACAATATCATTGGTCGCAACAGAAGCAAGAAATCCTGCGCAAACGGTGTTTACGTTATTTGCTTGTTTTAAATTGTCTCCACATTATTTTCTCGTGATATTAGAGCATACCCCATCCCTTTTTTATTTATATCAATGGGACTTCAGACTAATTTATATTTAATGCCTTTAGAGTTTAGACCGATGAGAGATAGGTTTTCTTTGACTTCGCAATGGTGATAAGTGATCAAACTTTGTCATTCGTATTGTAAATTTTTACAAAATAAAATTTATTAATTAACGCAAAGTATAAAACTCGGGTGAATAATTACACACAGTTTCGGTCAACCACAATATAAGACATCCAACCATGAAAACTATATCCGTATCAAATCAAATACACATCAAGTACCTACCTACTTAGATCATTTTCTTTTCATCCTTACGAATCCAACAACTGCCCAGCTTGAGTGATACTCCTCTTTCCAAGTGCCATTTTTTTTTTTTTTGTTATGTTTCACCTGGATGTATTTATATATTTTCATATATTTATTATATTATATACATATATTTTCGCCTGGATTCTTGTCCTTTTGGCCGTATCATATGATCCAAGTGCCATAACCGTTGAATGTTGCCAGGCCCAAACCGTGTAAATTAATAGTATTTTTTTTGTTTGTAAATCTTAAAACCTTACAACATTTGCAAACACATCTGTCGCCAATTCTTGAAGTGCTGCAAAATCTAGTCTGCAAATTGTATCGCATTAATATTCATTTAGTGCTTACTACTAGTTTACTATAAGTTTGTTTGTTTCCAGATTTCAACGAATAATGAACGAAGACAGAATCGACAAATAAAGACAGAATACGACACAATACATAAATTAGATACGAAGAAGATCATATAATTTTTATATTATACGTCATATTAATAATGCAAATAAATCGAATTTATAAATAGCCTGGATGCATTCGATCCTTTTTTTTATGCTGGCACATTAAAATGTACCTACATACATACAGAATATACTGAAATTAATTACATTGGTTTCTATTCTCTTGAAAGCTACAGCATTTTGTTCTACAGTTCTCCATTTCTGCAATAGCGGATAAATCGCGCGTAGCTGCTAGCACTATTATTTATGACATTCGTAAAGACATTGCATTGTAGGCATGACACATCGCCAGCGTTTTGACAAGATGTTTCAAGAGCAGTGCCCAGAGTTCAGCAGCTTCAGGTTCCAGCACGAAGCACTGTGTAGATACCTTTCTGAGCGTGTTGCTATACGTTTTGGAAGTATTTAAGAAAGAATCAGACATAGCTTAATAGGAGAAATGAGTAATCAACATTTTTAGTGTTTTAAGAATTCAATGGAACACGGTTCATTAGGTATTTATTATTATACAAGTAGTTATAATAGTAGTCTAGTTTATTTATTCTTAATATGGATCTGGAGAGGAATGATTGTATCAAATAGCAATTGTCCTCCCCAGATTCTAAGACTAACATTTTCTTTTCTAATTGTGTTCTCATTGGCGCTTTAACTTACATAGTAGATGCAAAAAAAAATATAATAAAAAAGATTCACGAGCACTGCCAGCATCACGATGATAGTCTCTTCATGGAGTCGACCCCAAATATGGATACCCCAATTTCCCAGCATACTCCTGTTCCCAATAGGTTTACGGAAGTGAGGTATCCAATATTTAGGTTTTCTCGTGTACGAACGCCGTTACTGTTAGTTTAGGTCCCTTTACTACCCGTCCGCTCTAGGAGTGTTACCAAAACAAACATTCTGCGTACAAGGAAACCCAATGATGCTGCAGTGTAACCGACCCTGTTTACTGAGAAACAAAATAGCGGTGACAAGACCATTATTATCGACTGAAACTGAAATAGGATTCGAAGGGAATCGGTAATTATGAGTTTTGGGAACTCTAGCGTGGGTTGATTCTAGTGGTCTGAGGCTGTTGGATAACAGAAAATAGTATTGCTTTTATTCATCATCATCTGCCAGAAGACCTTCGACCGCCACACTATACGACAACCAGCCATTCGCATCCACCGCACCGGTTGCCCGCGACTTTCACAATGTCGTCGGCCTACGTAAGCTGCGTCTTCCGGTCCGTGGTCGCCACTCAAGAACCTTTCTTCCATCGATTATCAGTTCTTGGAGCGATGTGGCCTGCCCATTACCACTTCAACTTGCAAACCCTGCGAGCTATGTCGGTGGCTATGGTTCATTGGCGAATATCCTCGATCCGGATTTTATCGCGCAAAGATACTCCGAGCATAGCTTTCTCCATTGTCCGGTGTGTGCTTTTGATAGTGTTTTTTTTTTTTTTAGCGCAAATAAGTATAGCGAAACGCCCCATCTGAAACTCTCCGGCTGTTACATAAAAGAAAGTAGTGTTATTTTTAATAAATAAAAAAATATACAAATAAAGTATTACGGACTGACCCGTATGAAACTCTCCAGTAGGCTCAATTCAGTTATATTATGCTATGTGTTCATGACAATCAATTTGAACGTGAAACTTACTTCTGAACACTTACCACAATAGTAAGTTACTAACTTTATCTAAATTCTGTTTATATTATTGTCTTTAGTGTATTTCCGCTTTATGAACTTCCAAATAGTAACGCCTGAATCAATTACATTCTATACATATTTATGCTCTTATGTATTTTAATTAAAGTTTTATATTTGTCATGTACATAGAGTAACAAATAAAATATCTGTATTAAAACTTTTTACACAAATAAATCTTCCACGAATATTAAAAAAAACGTAAAATATTTGTCTTTTCTCGATACGATATACAGGGTTAGTTCTAATCAGTTAGCATCCTTTTAAGGACATATTCTGTACATCAAAACAAACAACTTGTACTAGAACTAACCCTGTATAGAGTAGATAAGGAATACTAAAAAATCTGAAAGGTAGCTCTGCCAAATGTATCTATGCTTCAAATATTTTTTCGTCTCAGAAACAACCGCCTGGATCGTGCTTCAATGCAAAAAAATGCGTACAGAAGTCAAGTAAATCCAATGCTCAACCTAAAGATTTAACTGTAAACTTCCAGTGCGTATTACAAGAAGGTATTACAAGGAAGCGACACGAGTTAATACGACAGCTATTCAACGTAAGCTGTATGTATCATACTGGATTAGGGACTTGATTTGAATTGAAAATTACCAGCTACAATATTCACGAGACAAAATTAATGTAATACCGTGTTTGCGGTATGAAGCCCTTGCCCCAAAATTACGATGTACATAAGTATATTATACCAGTTCAGTTCATCACAATTTTGGGTGTTTGTTTTTTATTTTACAGAGTTACGTTATGCTGAAATTTTATTGTGTTTATATGAACAATTTTTATTAAGAGCTCAACCCTCAATTCGCAAAAATTTAACCTCTCTGACCTATCGACACAATTCGTTGTCAGTATTTTTCTATGTACTAATTTTTTCCACGATTTCAGGCTAAAAAGGATTAACCTAGGATGTTCTCTTAGGATCAGCTTTTGTATAGCATAGCATAGCTCTTTTAAAAGTGCTATGTTTGTTACATCTCATTTTAAATTAGAAAAAAAATCTGCTGTTTCATTGAAAATGTTTGTTTACTCTCTTCGAAATGTAATAATGTGTAAGAATGAGTACCTACTTTTATACACAGTATTTATATTTCTAATTTTAGTAAGTACTTCCTTTTCCCAAACACTTAAAATCGAAGCGAGTAAAAAGCCCATTCGTCGTCCGTCCATCAGCTCAAGAGGTTCCATCGCCGTAGAGGGTACTCTATTTGTTCGGACCGCGAGTACCAGCTCGAGGACACTCGAGGCACCAACAACGTTTACCGCGATTGGTTCTAACATTAGCCAGGATTGGGCTCAACGGCTGGGCAAGTACTTATTTTTAACAAAATCCTTAGTGGAACAAGATATAGGTTAAAAATATAAAACTGACTACTTCCTTACATCACGCAACATTTTGAATTGTAAATTATTGTACACATGTTGGATATGTGCTCATTGTGGTCAATTCTGAAGGTTTAAGTTGACAGAACTAAACTAACTAAAGTATTGCTGTCCTTAGCTAACATGCCTAGTACAAAAGTGACAGCAATATTTTAATTAGCAATTAAGGTTTAAATTAGGGTTTAATTAAGGAAGTAGGGAGTAGATTGAAGGAGAAGACAGGTGACTCCCGCTCCGGCTCGTATCTGGTGCAAAGGTTAGCCATTGCCATTCAACGCGGCAATGCAGCCAGCGTTATGGGCACCTTTGCACCAGGTACAGTTAGGGGTGGGTTATTTTCTTAGGTATAACTTGATTAATAATTATGAGTAGTATAAGTACTGATGTATTACTCATAAGTTTTTCATTGTTAGTAATTAGCAATATATATATATATATATATATATATATATATATTTTTTATATTTTAACTGTCAACTAAACCCGTCAGAATCGACCAAATATGCACTTATTTTATTTGACACCAAATATGGCAAGATACTCAAATAATTAGCAGGTACTCAAATATGATAATTGATAAGATATGCTGCTATCCCCGAGCCACCTGCCAAGCGTGGGGATTATAGCAATCGCTCCCTATTAAGGAAGAGGCCTTCGTCCAGCAGTGGACTTCATCTGGCTAACAGTGTGTGTGAGGTATAAGACATACCATTATGGCAAAGCGGTTTTTCAAATAGGTAACAATAAAGATTACATTAAGTCAATTTAACCTATACATTAAATTATAATTTTAACATTTGCACGTCTGCTTGCAGACTGAATACTGTGTTCCGGCAAATATTTAATTAAGATCTCTATTGTACCGTATTCTTGCAAATAAATGATTTGATTTGATTTGATTTGCGGACCACGAAGAATCGCCTGCGTATCTCTGCAATTTTTGCCCAAAATATTCTTATAATCTTTTTTTATTCTCATCATTTTATATTATTTCTTTCAGTTTCATCAAAAACACATAACAATATCATCCCTGCTCATTTGCTTCAGGAAACTTGTAAGTAAAGATGATTTTTATATCATAAAAAAAACACATAAAAACAAATATATCCGCTATCGTACACTTACACCGCTCCGCCATCATCGTTGTGGATTAAGAACTGAGATAACAATAACATTTATTTCTTTTACATTCAAATAAGGTACACTCGGCTGTGAACATCCCGGTGCTTTATTGACAGGGCTGGACATAGGGTGAGATTGGGAGGCAGAGACATACATATTATGCTACGCTACATTATGTCACATGAATTATCAATATTTCCGACTGAGTGACTGTCCCACTTGACTGCCACTATAAACTTTACACGGACTAGGACTTTCTTTGTTAAGGAGACGCAGTAGAATAATGTCTTGCCATAGTTTTTTGATAATTAAGTATTTATCACTATTATAAACGTTTTAACAGTCGGTAAACAGTGTTTCTGCCTTTCCTAATGAGTAATGGAGCTCAAGGCAGGGATCTTTTACACTTTGCACGCAAGTCAAGGTACTTATTCTGAAGCCACCAAACGTCGCGCTACAGGGCGCCTAGAGCTGCCGGTTTTTTTTTGTTTTCTTTTGTAATTATTTATAATTATGACTTTTATATTAATTTTGTAATAACATAGACATTATGAATTACAATAAACATGCATTTTTATCTATATGGTAACCAAGTTTATATCGCATTTTTTTTAGTACAACGTTTATCTAGAGCTACATACCCCTATAATGCACCTGAGTTCGGCCTCGGTGCTAAAGTTTTATGTGTGACGTACAAACACCCCTGTCTAGATGAAAGCCAGACGTTAACGATCATTACGTCTGCTTAGTGTTTAAGTATACATTTTATTACTATCCAAACTCTACAATGCGATATCGCATTTATTTTTCAGATCTTTTAAATTTATTTCATGATGGTGTTTATCTCAACAGTTGGTATAAAAATTTATAATATTATTACGTAGTGTATTTTCTATTTCATGTACTCAGATAAAAATAATAGAATGCTGGTTGCCGGTTTTAAAATTAAATACTATACGTACAGAATGTTAAGGTGACATGACTACTTAGGACGGGAAAAGTTGTTTCAATTAATTATGTTTGAGCCAAGAACGAATCAATCCAAAGCAAATCCTAGACCCGGGATGTCCGTTTCACCCGAAGCTCCAGGCGTCTTATTAAACTGTCCACCGAGACAAATCACTTTGTCCTGCCCGCACTACCTGCTGTCTATTCTGTAGCTTGCGGTCCCTACAATTAATGATTGATTGATTGATTGATTAACTCTTTATTGTTCACACCAAGAATTACACAAAAATAATTTAATAAACGCGTAAATAACGTATTTGCGTGGTAATTAGTACATGTGGCGGTGACACTTCGTTAATTGCTTGTCAAAACCTGACAAATATAAGGATAGCTCAGGGGTCAGATTTCGCGTCATATGTGCGGCAATGGAAAATCTATGACCGATTATTTATAGCGTCTCTAGGTCACGCTATAGATTAAAATTGTTTTGGAACTCCAAAAATTATTGTGTCCTCAGTGGCCTCATTTTAATGTTCCATTTGGTTGAGGCCACTGTGTCACTCAATATGCTACTCTCTAAAACGCTTTTGTTTTTAATATTCCTTAGGTGTCATGGTCCATAGTTTTAATCACTCTAGTTGTGTAGTTGTCGTGTATTAGTGCAAATTACTGTACTTAACCCATGGCAGTACTTTACACAGGTTGAGTCAATAAGATTTATTGGCAAGAAGTCTAACCATGAGGAAAAATATTCGTCCTAGCCAAATCAGTCTAGCAACCTAGTTACGCCACGACGAAACACCCGACAGCTCGGCACTGGTATTATATCTGGGATATCATCATCGTCAACAGCCCGGAGTAGTCCACTACTGGACGAAGGCCTCCCCTTAATAGGGAAGGGCCATAATCCCCACGGCAGAGGCGGCTTGGGGATCGCAGAATACTCTCCACCATCAACCGAGAGCATGCTGCTGCCCCGTCCTCCAGTGGTTCTCGATGCAGTTTTAGGACATACCCAGGTCCACGTTATTATATCTGGGATATAATAATATTTAGTAAGTGACATAACAAACGAGCAGTCTGTTTTATACTGTACCAGAACAAAGTAGATGGTACCAATACTACCATACATAGATCATACATTCTTACGTATAAAGCTTATAAAACTTGCACTAGATCAAAATTTATCAAATTTATCTTTTATCTAGTATCTCTATCACTCAAACGGATTTTTTAAAGGTTTGAAGACACTGAAAATTCTTCGTCTTTTTCAACTTATTCTCAGCTTATCCGTCCCCAACATATCGCTCATCACATTTACTCTACAGCTGCGTCAATCCATCCTGCCATCAATCGGGGAGGATCGAACAGCACTATTCCACCAAAGCATCAAAAAATTTAAGGAAAATTTTTCCTCGCTTTCATTCCCCAAAGATCGCTGGCAATTACTGGCTTATCTTCCATGCGAATTTTCTGAGCGACTTTAAATAGCAACCATTTTCCCTTGTGGCTTCGGAACGAAGGAATGCTGAGGCTTAATCCTCAGAACTGAGCACTTATAACAGCTATTACGGTTATAGGTGTTTGCGCTTTTGTTATTCTAACGTTTGAAACTTTGTCGGTTCTTTTTGGGTCAAGTTGGGGTGATCACTTGGGATGTAGTTTCAGTTACTTGCTACTGACATGGACTGCTTAGCGGAAAACTTTATAACTTGTTGCTTAATTAAAAGATGGGCAAGCATTATATACAGCTCAGTAGCTCAGATGTAGAGGAGTCCGGTAATTTTAATTTTATGTTTGTTAATGTGTTTATTGCTTTAACATTATACAATTGAATTGTCATTTTTATAATACTTATACTTTTGATTACACTTATTTTTATTTCAATTTCTATTTGTGTTTATGTAATTCATTAATGTGACTGCTACTGCTATAAAATTAATCTATTACTATAAAAGGCTCTGTTCTGACTGATTGACTGACAGACAACGCACAGCCCTAATCTGCTGGTCGTACAGACTTGAAATTTGGAGAGTGTATTCGCCTTGACGCGTAGGGGTGTACTAAGAAAGATTTTTTCGAAATTCTACCCCGAAGGAAAAGGGGAAACAGACACAGGGATGATTGAAGAGGAAGGGGGGTGGAATGTTGAATGGAAAGTTCTTTGTTTTTGAAGTTATAGTGATGAAAATTGATATTTGGGTAGTTCATTCAAGGGTTTAGGTTTAGGTTAGGTTAGAAAGATAAGTATCAAGTATTTGGGAGCGGGCCGAATTTCTTCCGTACGCGGACGAATTCGCGGGCGAGCTCTAGTTATGTATAACAACAGACCACCGGAAAAGTTTTAGTAGTGGCAATTGTATATCGAATGTTTTGAACCCTTACCAAAAAGAGATACTGTTCTGTACTTAATGTTTAACAATACATTTCTAGTGGTTATTTTTTACTGTACTACAACATTAAAGCATACAGTCCCAAAATAAACAGCAAGGGGTTTTCCAGGATTACATGGTAATGGATTTGTTCACCGTTGGCAGCGCCACTGAAATATTTAAATTCTCATTAGGGTCGAGTTAATAGGATAGAGGGTCAAAAGAACTCTTTGTATCTTTAACCCTGCTCTGAAATGTGTGAAGTGCTAATATTGCTAACCTTACCTAAATAAAAGACGCCTACGTACCATCGACATTATAAGTCTGGTTATATTACAACCCTGTTTTTGTTGTATATAAGATAGAATTCCTAGATAATTTCCACAATATACATTTATACATTCGACATAGCTCGCACGAAGCTCGCAAGCTCGCAAGGTTTGCAAGTTGAAGTGGCAATGGGTAGGCCACATCGCTCGAAGAACTGACAACCGATGGGGAAGAAAGGTTTTTGAGTGGCGACCGCGAACCGGAAGACGCAGCGTAGGAAGGCCTCCCACTAGGTGGACCGACGACATTGTAAAAGTCGCGGGCAACCGGTGGATGCAAACGGCAGGTTATCGTGGGGCCTTTGTTCAGCAGTGGACGTCTCCGGGCTGATGATGATGAAGAAAATCCTGCGCCGCACTGCACTGCGCTCGTCAACCTGACAAAAGTATGTCAAATCTTTTCATGACGTTATTTTCACTGGTAACATTGCCCTTCAAATCGAAACACATTACTGCTAACAGTTTTAAATCATCATCAGCCCGGAGACGTCCACTGCCGAACGAAGGCCTTCCCCTTAGACCGCCACACTGTACGATAATACATTCGCATCCACCGGTTGCCCGCGACTTTTACAATGTCGTCGGTCCACCTATAGGAGGCCTGCCTACGCTGCGTCTTCGCAGGCCACCACTCAAGAACCTTTCTTCCCCATCGGTTATCAGTTCGTCGAGCGATGTGGCCTGCCTAGTGCCCATTGCCACTACAACTTGCAAATCCTGCCAGCTATGTCATTTGGAAAACGCGTACCTTCAAATAAACCTGGTTATTATTTTATTATTAGATACACATGTTCATAGTTCCAGCGATCGAACTACACGGTCGATCCTAATAGGTCTATATTCAATCGAAAATAAAATGTATAATAATTTTGTTTATTATTTATGTTATATAAGGACTTAATCGTGCGGGATTTTTGTTAGCAATAAAATTCCCGTTATGTGTTCCAATCCAAAAAAAATATATTACATTCGAAACTAAAGCTTTATACATACCTACATACAATACTCTGTACATTTTCAAGAGTCACAAGATACTTCAAAAATATACATTACCATTCTACCAGCAGGTGTCTTCATAGAACAGGATTAGAAAGCGAGATGTAAGCACGAAATGGAATGATGTTATTAACGTGCATTGCTTCGCGGTTGGTTTTACACATAATGGCACAGAAGGGGGCTGTTCAAATGTTACGGCATGTGTTGTGGGTGTAGCGCATGTTGAGTTTAATTGCAACTCGTTGTAATTAAATGCCGAAAACCACGGTTTAGCTTTATATTGGAGATCTTATACTGTATGTAGGCAAGGAAATCGAATATTAGATAATAATTACGTAAGTTTGTTTGTAATGAAGTCTGCAGAGACGCGCCCAAAACTCATTTTACTAAGCCTAATCCAAGCTTAAGAAATTTCTTGAGCAAGCAGTACCAGCCTGTCTTCTAATTATGTATTTACAAAGTAATCAATTTCTCAAAACTATACAAGTAGTATTCAAAGGAAACTGTAAAATAGCTTGATGGTTAGGTATTTAAAATTTGATCGAACATCAACCAATCAGACCTATGCCTAAGATTGCCTGATTACCGGTATGTATCGCGCTTTTAGAGATATGGCTATCATTTGAACTATTAACTATTTGCTACACTAATTATTAAGCTATTTAATATTTTATCTACTTCCACGATATATTTATTCCCGGAAAACACATCGTATCTAAAATTAAATTAGATTATTAGCTTATTAAAAATAAAAGAATAGTTTACAGTAGACAAGAAAGGGAGTTGTAATAAAAGATACGCAAACGCCAAGCGCACCCTGAATACGGCACCCTGAATAGCATATACATGCTATTCAGGGTGCCTACGAACACTCAAATATTTACATAAATTAACGAAATATAATAATAATTTTGTAAGTGTAGTGTGTGTGTGTGTGTAAGCGTCATATTAAGTAAATCCGTGGAACGCGGCTAGTAAACATTATGTAGATAGCCATGACTCTAATTTGCTCCAGAGATCTAAGCAATCTAGGACACTGATCCCTGGTTGGTTGGATAATGGATTACTCAACGATAGATTCGTTGCTTTGAACTAAGCTTTCAATTAAGAGGGTACGTGTATTATAAACACCTAGATCATATATTAGGTCTTTACCTATGAAATTGCCGTTTTGTATGGAATAAGTGAAAGCACTTATTTTTTACTCTTTTTTATTTCTGTTATTCAAAGTAATCACCCATGCTATCGACGCATCTTTGCCAACGAATTGGCAGTTTATTGATGCCCTTCTTGTAAAAATCAGCTGGACGGGAGGCAACAAAGTCTCCAAATGCATTTTGTACTTACTGCCTCTCGGGAATTGAATTTTTTACCCACTAAAAAGTTGTCTAAATTTTGGAAAAAGTAATAGTCGGTAGGTGCAAGGTCTGGTGAGTATGGCGGATGAGGGAGAGCTTCCAACCCCAGCTCTTGCAGCTTGGAGACTATCTGTAGCAGCAGCGCGAGACAGGTCTCGACGCGTACGTTGCGTTGGCGATCGTTAAGTTCGTGGGGCACCCCCCATCTATCAAGTTTTTTTACCTTGCTTATTTGTCGCAAATGGATCAAAATTGTTTTGATGCTAACATCAAACGCTGCTGCTAGCTCAGCTGTAGATTGAGTTTTGTCAGCTTCTACAAGCGCCTTTAATTCATCATTGTTGACCAAAGTCTCCGGACGACCACGAGCTTTATTTTTCAAGTCAAAATTTCCAGAACGGAACCGGGAATACCAATAACGGGTTGTGCGTTCGCTTTTACAGTTCTCTCCGTAAACGTTTTTGATGTTACGTGTCGTTTGTGCCGCGTTGGTGCCACGACGGAACTCATATTCCATAATTACACGAATTTTTAAAGTATCCATAATGACGATTTTTTTTTAAAAGTAATGAAAATACAACGCTAATCAATAAACAAAAGACTGAGTGTGTAAAAAGAATGTCATGTTTTTAAGACAAAAATAATTTGAATTCATAATACAAAGCCATTCCAAACTTTTTTTCTATTTGAATTGACCAGTACTGAAGAACGGCAATTTCATAGGTAAAGACCTATTATATACGAGGTTAAGCGTATACTTTAGTATTACTAAGCTGAAAGGAGGTCATTATACTCATCGTTGCAAACAACTTTTACTATAGGATCAAACCAAAAAACACGAAATAAATTGGCTGATTTTTTATTTGCATAAAAATAAAATTACAATCATTTTCCTTGTAGTCTCATAGTGAAGAGCCTCAACCAACACCTTAAGGGCTCTCGCTAGACGGTTAGGTCAAGGGTCAGATCCGAAAAGCAGTAATCCTTGACACGGCATGCATTGTCAGGAGGTTCCTCACTCTGCAGCCCTAACCACCGGCAGCTTGAGCCCTGCCCCGCTGCCGGCGACGCGGCGACACTCTAGGTTTAAGTTTTTATAATATTTGTTTTTATATTTTTATAGTAAAAAAACTAAGATCCAAAAAAAATACAGAGATGACTCAGAGTAAGTCTTAGAATAGTTCGTCTTTTGTCTTCATCCATCGAGTAACTGAAATAGAAGAAAATACAAAGACAGATTTAATTAATAAAGGGGAAACAGTACAGAAACACCGTAAAAATACTTGCTGAAAACTACGAACTTTAAGCTTAATAGTTCAAGAGTTTATGAAATTAACAATATAATTTAAACTGTATTAAAGACTAGTTTCTAGAATACCAGCACGAGCTTCGACACAGTCCAGAACTTGTTCAGTTATTAGCTAAAACTATTAATAGAATTTTAAAGTACAGCCTTTGATAGAACTATATATTTAGTTGATCAACTGAAATTTAGTTTATGCTGTTCGTGCAAGGGAAAGAGAGGTATTTTATTCAATAAAATAATTTTACAGTAGTTATGGACCTCAGCAATTATATCTATCTATCTCAAAACACGAAAATTTCGGAAACGCATAATTTTCATCGTTGTACCGTATAGTGTATCACATCACACTATCATAAATGCGAAAGTTTTTGCGGATGTGTGTGTATGTTTGTTACCTCTTTACGCCAAAACGGCAGAACAGAGTTTATTTTCTGGAATAAAATATAGGATACTTTTTATCATCATCATCATCAGCATTTTTCATCATAACGCGGGTGAAGCCGCGGGGCGCAGCTTAAATAATTCCTAATACTTACATTTATAATTCTTCTGTACGTGTGTATTTGACTGAACTCCTCCTTAACGGCTGGGTCGATATTAATGTTTTTTTTTGTGTATTTTAGTGGGTCCCAGGATGGTTTAGATTTACATTTGGACCCGGTATGTCGCGATGCAGTCGAATTCCTGGTTTATTTTTTTCATGGCAGGACGATGTCTGCCTACCATTTTTGTCGTGGTATATATGAGGCAACCTAGCGGAAGGTGCGTTTCACATTCAAGCGTTTCATTCACGATTGTCTATTGGATGAGTGGGTTGTTTAATGAGTTCTTCGGGGTTTACATAATTATAGATTTTAAAACTCCACTGGCTTTTCGGTGTATGAAAACAATGTTAGGAAAGATGAAATGTAATTCAAGTGGAAACTGTCCAATCTCAGTCGTAAGCCATTAAACATTGGGAATGGGATGTGCAGTTGCAGTGTGCTTTTAATCGGTAATATTATAAATGTGCAAGTTTGTCTGTTGTCAGGGTAAGTTGTAATCAGTTAGCATCCTTTTAAGGCCATTATTTTGTACATCAAAACAAACAACTTTTACTATGGACCCAACATTGAAATCGCGAAAAAAAAGCCGATAATACTCAAGGGTAGGTATGTATGTACCGACTCATTATTATGAAAGAAGCCATAATAAAAAAGATACAACACCACCCAAGGCCAACCTTTTTTCATATTTTTTGGACCTTAAACAAAATGGCGGAACTGCTGATGGATAGCACCTAGTAAATTTATCTAGATAGCACTTACTCTGGGTCGTGTAAGTGTCAGGCAAACAAAATGCAACAATCTATGGTCCCATACGGTCACTAGAAGCTGTCGTAGGTGCGCAAAGAGGAACAAAAACAGATTAATGTTTGTTCCAATAACCAACCAAACAACCTTTTGATTGGTGCTATTTTGGGAACATGCTATTTTCATGGGTAACTCAAGAAATATGTGCGCATTACATTGCGCATTGCGGGATTACCCTCGGAGACTGACTGGATCAGACGTAGCTGAAGGGGTATTTTGAGAACACCTACACTACACAACCGTGTATTGCCTGCAGCTCATAATTGACCCATTCATAGAACTATAAAAGTATTTCTATTTAAGTATTCGATGTGTTTTTAGGAGTTTTACTACAAATTTAAAATGAAATAATTAAAGTTAAAGCGAACGCTGCAAATGTCTGTTATAAGTACCTAAATAGCTAGCTATCATGCTAAATCTAAGTTTACCTTTAGCTTTTTCCATACGTTCACTCAAAGTATCGGCTGTCGTCACATTACATATTTAATCAAGACGTATCGATTAGTGTTGGAGACCAATAAGGAAAATCAAGGTCCCTATGTACATATATTGGGAGTCGCTTGTTTATTTATTCCAAGCGAGTGCCTCCGGAAATAAGTCTGGATGAAATCCCTGTTGGGTTTCATCACATAGATTGGGCAACAGAGGTGCCATGATAATGTAGACCTTAAATATATCATAAGTACAAAAAAAATATCTTAAGAATAGGAAATCGCTCTAATTTTACCATAGAAACTGACGTTTGACACATTTTTGTTTGATATAGGTATTCCTATATGGGATTAGGTATTCATGTATAATTTAGTCGAATACTGCGACTAGTTTCCGTCACTTCGGCCGACCTTTTTCAAAGCCTGAAAATAAAAACACACCACATAAAAGTGAAAATAATTTTCAATATCGGTCCGCAATTGTCGGAGATATAGAAACCTCTTTTATTAAGTCGGTAAAAATTAAAACTATAGAAAAACGGAAATATTTGGATGTTGAAATGAAATTCCGCGGAAATATCACTGCTGAATAAAGGCCTCCCTTTTAATAGAGAGGGTTGCCATAATCCCCACGCTTGGCAGGCGGCCAGCAGCTAGCATGCGCATCGCTAGAAAATTTACTCGATTCTTAAAAACAGGAGAAGCCTACGAATCTGTATAAGTTTGTCTCGTTTTCGCACGACAAAAACACGACAAAATTTTCTTGCGGTGCGCATGTTAGCCCTGCTGGAGAGCGCAGAATGCTCACTACCGTTAACCGAGAGGACGCTGCTGCCCGTCCTCCAGTGGTTCTGGATGCAGTTTTAGGACATAACATATCCAGATCCATATGAATGACATAAATCACTGGGCATGAATGGCTAGATTTAAAGACTAAGAAAGAGGGTAAGTATAGTTCGTTATGAATGCCCTTGATATTTTGAACTGTTTAACAACCACCCGCAATCTTCAGTCTGCCCGTGAACATGATGCATGCAACCGCGCCGAAATATCGGGAGATCATTTCACAATATAATCATGGTAAATATCCTGTAAATAATAATATAACTATAGTGAACAACCGTGATTGTTTAAAACAGTGTTTTAGATTTAAATGATAATAAATACTATTATCTATACGCGTGCTCTTCTGTAGGGTTATTTTTCTATTCGAAAACCGAAGCTGAAGATTAGTGTTTGCGGAGTTTCGCACGTACGTAGATTAAGACGACTCGTTAGACGCATTAACTATGAGGATCAATCTGATTTTAAACCTTTGCTGTGTTATATAATGTACCTACAGATAGATAATGCAGCTAAGTACCTAGCATAGCTTTCAGTCGAAAATTGGCTGTTATGTCAACACTATAGCAAAGTAAGCTATTACTAGTATTATATGATCTGTGGTTATAAATAGTGTTGTAACCTATAAAAAAAAAGGTACTTAATCAGATCCGCGCGCTCAAATCCAACGATCGACAGTTCTCTTTGTTCACATGTTATACACATACAATGAATGTGCAAAGCAAAGATACAGGTAAGTATCCAACTAGCAAATATGGTCTTAGCAAAGTCATCTTGCTAATTCAAACAGTCCAATCAGTTTTCAGTGGCTATTGAGAGGAAAACAATCCGGGACCGAGTGTCCTGGCGCAGTGGCGCAGGCTGGTTGGCTGGTGGTTGGCTCGTTCCGATCTCAACTAAAGTGGGAACAGGAGAAGAAGAGGGGAAATCATTGAGAGGAAAAAGATTTATTCGGCAATTATTTATTTTCTTTTTATCAAGACGTAATCGAATGCCTATGATGGGTGCCTAGTTCACGGCAATGGTATCGCTGCAACAGTTTTTTACTCTTAAATATCATCCAACTTGTACTTCCATTTTCTATGTATAGATTAATAGAATTGCCGTGCGTCTCACAAAAACTCGAAAATGATTCAACCGTTTTTTTTAGGTGGTACTAAATTCACCGGGTCATCAGGTCATCTAGTATGCCATACTTAAATGACTCAAGAAAATAACCCATACATCACAGTATTCTACGCCGAAAGATGCGTTAAGTTACTATACAGATATCTTCATGCAAACAAATGCGTCTAAAGCAAGTCCAAACGAAAAGAAACTTTTCCATTCACCCCGTATCAGTCCGAACGAGGTTTAAAACAACATAAAAGGAAAAGCTAAGTGCAGCTTTCGTTCCGGCCACCTCGCTACTTTAAAACGATTTTATTTCGACTAACTGCTTCAGACGCAGAGCTCGTTCAATTCAGTTATTTAATATTGGAAAAGGAAGTAAAAAGAGTACTTAATCATTTGGAAATGCACCAATAAGTTAACGTGAATCACGAGCAAAATTAGAAATTTTTTTTTGGTTGTTAATTTTTTTACAGAAATAGAAATAAGAATACCAAAATTGCTCTATCTGTTTATTTATAGTGCATATCAGCTGTAATATCATTTTGAGTACTAAAATGATGAAGGGACAAACCACCGAAAAAAATCACCTGTAGTTATCAACGTAAATTGAAATTCAACCTAAACCTGAAACAAAAAAATAATTATACCTGAAAAAAATCAATTAAATCTGAAACGAATTATTAATTTATTCTGGGAACAAATAATTTATTTAAGTTGTTTCAAAGTAATATTATTCTAAAACAAAATAATTTTGGTTAACCTGTAAATTGACAATAATTATTAGCATACAAAAATTATATGAGCAATAGGTAAAAGTAAAAAGTAAAAGTAAAAAGAGCCTTTATTCAACTATCCCAAAATTACATTATTTAACCACTCATTATTTAATACATTTTTTATTTTATTGTCAAGACATCCATTTATCAATGTATAAGTTTATGTATATCTACTGTGTTGATTTACTCTTCACTTATGATTGTTGCGTCAATATTAAAAAGATTTATAGTTGTCCATATTTTATGTAATTTTTTAATCGTGTTATTTACCTAATTTATTCTAATTATAATTACTTAAAAGTCATATCAGATAGATGTCGCCTCTTTGGCGTAGGCCTCCCCCAGTTTTAGCCACAATTTCCTGTCTCTTGCTAACCTCTTCCATTCCTTTCCATGTCTTTGTCTAAATATGTCCTCCCAGCGTCTGTTTGGCCTCCCTACTTTCCTTTTCTCTCCTCTAGGTATCCATTCTATTATTTTCTTAGTCCATCTGTTGTTGCTCATCCTACATATATGTCATATGTGTATGCTGGGTATAAAGATATCTGACCAAATAAATAACAAGTTAATTAGACGGAGGACCAAAGTAAGAGACATAATTGAAACTATTAGGACATTGAAATGGAATTGGGCGGGACATATATGAGCAATAGGTAATAATAATAAAATATGTTTGTATATGTATATCCTCCTTAATCCTAAGTACAAGGTTGCCGACACCAACCAATCAATTTCAATTTACGTTGATAATTACAGTTGATTTTTATCGGTGGTTTTCCCCTTCATCATATTAGTACTCGAAACGATATTACAGCGGATATACACTAGAAATAAACAGTTATAGCAATCTTGGTCATAATGGACTTCCGCAAAGTAACGCCTGAATCAATCACATAGAAATAACTATAGTTGATTGCTTCGTATGTTTAGGTACTTTGAATTACGTTAACACAAGAACATTTATATATACCTACTGTCCTAGTATTATAAGTCTAGTTACTAGACAGTACCTATTACCCCAGAATAAATATTAGTAGAAAGTTAAGTCCGCAAAGGAATTGAAATAAATAAGGACTCTATCTACTAGGCAATAAAGTAGCAATTCAACTCGCACAGCGCTGGATACCGCTCGCTATATTCACCTAGATATTCCGCTCTCTTTCTATCACGTATGCTTAGTTACGTGCGACGAGGCTAGCGTGCGGGCGGCGACTGACTTCTGCCTTGCATTGTCCACCCGGACGGAACGCCGGCCGAACATGCCTAAGCTGCGGAGTGACACCTCCCTACTATTACATAATCTTTGGGTAAAATTGTGTACTTATAGGGCCTGTCTCTTAAAGTGGAGTAACTTTGGAACAGTTAATCCGTCTATTGTTTTTATCTATTGACTTACAAATTAGAAAAAGTTAAAGATAAAGGACGGGTTGACGACTCCGAGGCTAATCCTCGTATATTCATAAATGTGGATTTATTTAGGTAAATTTAATAACACCCCTATGGGTCCGCCAAGCGAACGTCTCGTTCGTCTCGTTATTGCACTGCGTCAGTCCAGTCCAAATTCGACTTTAGAAACAGCACCAACGATATACCATCAACATTTTCAAGAGATTACTTTGTTACTGACGACCACTTCAAAAGTAAAAAGCTTTAACTGGCAAAACCGTACAGACAGCCTTCCCTGCTATTCAGAAAACTGCATTACTGCAGAGCTTCAAAGAGAATCGGTACGCAGAATTGCTCCGTGCAGTAGAATATTGATGGTGACCATGCTTACGGAACAGTTTTAAGTGTTTGCGAGTACGATTGACGTGATTTACATGAAATAACCTTAGTATCTGTGTAATACTGTATATTCTTCATAGAACTTATAAATAAGTTTGTGTAGGCAAACCGTCATATGCATAAAACGCTAAAAAGTATTTCAAACCTATTATAGTTAAAAAGTGTTTTGTCAAATTTCTTTCGGATTACGATTTAAGTTTGGAAAAAGAAGACAAAACACTTTTTAACTAAAATAGGTTTGAAATACTTTTTAGTGTTTTATGCATAAGACGGATAGTATATACGAACTTACTATAACAACACTGTTACGTATAACCCTGTATATTAATTATACTCACAACTGGAGGTAAGTTATTAAAGTGTTGAAATAATAATTAAGTATGCAGATTCCAAAACTCCCTATAGAACCCTCATGTAAAGTCTCCAACTAAAACATATCGTTATAAGAACCAGTACACATGCCACTACTCCTTGTCCTGCCATTCTACCAAATGCCTTTTTAAGCACTGAAGATCAGTGAGTTGAAATAAATAGAGTAGTTATAGTCGCACAAAACTGCTTTAAAAACTGACTAGAAGTTGCCTATATAAATATACTTACGCATGTTTCTATGTAGTTTGTGAAAAAAAGGAAAGAATATGGGCGACTTTATACGCCACACCTGTTGTTAGAAAGAGACAAATATCTAATTTCTCTTACGGCGTAATAAGCTACACAAGTTCATTGGCCAAAGCGAGCGCCCTCGCCGCGCCGGTGTGGCTCTCTTTCACTCTCTCACACAAGACGATCTATCTATCTCGGCCATCCATTTCAAAGTGACAACAGTCGCCTTAGATAAAATAAATTTCATTTTTTCTCATTGCAATAAAAATACAGTACTTACGCGTGAAATTAATTTTTTTTTGTCTCTCACAGTGCCTGTGTAGATTGTGCAGTGTCTAAATACACAGAAAGGCATTATATCACCATCTTTTTGCTAGAAAACATACGATTAGCGGCAGCGTATTACCGGACATTCGGAAGCAGTGAGTTGAAATAAATAGAGTAGTTATAGTCGAACAAAACTGCTTTAAAAACTGACTAGAAGTTGTCTATATAAATATACTTACGCATGTTACTATGCACTTTGTGAAGAAAAAGAAAGAATATGACCGACTTTATACGCCACACCTGTTGTTAGAAAGAGACAAATATAAAATTTCTGTTACGGCGTAATAAGCTACACAAGTTGATTGGCTAGAGCGAGCGCCCTCGCCGCACCGGTGTGGTTCTCTTTCACTCTCTCACACAAGACGATCTATCTATCTCGGCCATCCATTTCAAAGTGACAACAGTTGCCTCAGATAAAATAAATTTCATTTTTTCCCATTGCAATAAAAATACAGTACTTACGCGTGAAATGATTTTTTTTAATCTCTCACAGTGCCTGTGTAGATAGTGCAGTGTCTAAATACACAGAAAAGCATTATATCACCATCTTTTTGCTAGAAAACATACGATTAGCGGCAGCGTATTACCGGACATTCGGAAGTGAAAGACTGGTAGCGATCACGGCAATTACCTTGATTTCGTCTAGTAAATATGGCGGGGGGGACAACTCATCTACAGGTAAAAACATCTTAGTTCGGAAGTGAAAGACTGGTAGCGATCACGGCAATTACCTCGATTTTGTCTAGTAAATATGGCGGGGGGGACAACTCATCTACAGGTAAAAACATCTTAGCTGAAGATAGTCTAAGCCCGTACATTTGTGATGCGTAATGTAGTTAAGGCGCAGCGTAGGTAGCGTAGGCCTAGGTGGACCGGCAACATAGTGAAAGTCGTGGGCAACTAGTGGATATGCAAATGGCAGGTTGTCGTACAAGTTGGCGGTCTAAGAGGGGAAACTGTGATGATGTGTGTGTGGACTATGTTACTCTATTGCGAATTGAAAACTTGACTACATAGACGACGTAAAGTCGACAAATGTTAAATGACATGATATCAAGTTGTCGAATGTTCTGAAAAGGTAACTCTTTGATTACCCGCGCTACTTGGAGACAGTCAATAAGCTACTTTTATTTCATTTTCGTTGAGCGAATGTAAGGAAAGACTCGACAATATGAAAGTTCGCTTTTACATTATTTAGTTGGCAGTTGGCAATGTAGACAAACCGACTTCAGCGTTTCAAATATTTTACCTGTAAGTATACCTTCCTACTGATAGGAGGTTCGCATCACGTATTCCGAGAGCAGTAGTGAGTTGTTTAAAGCTTTAAAATTGCTTAAATTCATTGTAAAATTATTTTCTACAATATTATTTGCTTAGTAGAAGTTCACGTTAGTGAAATAAAAAATCTTCACCGGGTCGCTCGTAGCAATGTCCCAAGCTCGGAGATCGTGCTACGAGTAGTGCAGGGCCATCTATTAATCGCCTGGCCGTGGATACGGCAAACCGGCTAACATGGTTGATATACAAAAACACGAAAAAAACGTTTTGACTCTACTTTTATTGTCCGAACTGCTAAACAGTGGAACGCGGTTCCCGAGTAGGTCTTTCCCGATAAATACTTACACAATCTGGGTGTTTTCAAGTCGTGAGAGTGAATCGATTTCTTCTAGGTAAGCGTGTTCCATCGTAAACCACTCAGGGGGTCTAGACAAGAACCACTTTCTGTTAGCGTTAACGCCTGCGGAAAGGTATAATAGGGTAGATGACTGATGTTTATGTCGTTGAAACCAATAGCTTTGATGAAGAATTTAAGTAAATATAGTATGTTTAATGAAAAAATAATTTAAATCGGTTAATAATGTTCTGATATATGAGTGTTTGAAATTTTTGTTAGAGGCAACTCTGTCCCTTTCCCACTAAACAAAAAATGACGTCACGCCTTACTTGTCAGAATAGAATTTATATGCCGTACAGAGAAGTGACGTCACGATTTGCTGTTTCTTCTCTCTGTCTAGCATGATATTAAAATGCTTATAAGTTGCTTATTTTTGATCAGATTTTCATTTTGTTTTCATTAATCAGCTATATTTATGGGCCACATTTTAATAAGACAATAAAAAAAAACCAGTCATCTAGCCTATTGTATGAAAATGACATTAGCAGTCACGTGACATTTCTCAAGCTAATGAAAATTAATCAACATTTCATACGATTTTATCTTTCCGCAAGCGTTAGCGCTAACAGAAAGTGGTTCTTGTCTAGATCCTCAGGTGGGTTAACAGTCACACGCAAGGAAACAAATAAAAATAAAAAATATTATAGGTTAAGAAAGACTCTTCACCAAAGTTACCACAGTAAGAGGTATTATACCACGTGTAAGAGTAACGATCCAAAAATTAAAGAAGGCAGCGTCTTCATTTTTTTGGACCTGCTGATAAACGCCGCGCCTATCAAAAATAAGAATTGTATGTGCTTAGCTAACATTAAATTCTGGTAGAATTACTGATCTTAAATACATCTTCCATCAAAAAGTTTTGTAGTAAACGCTTTGGAAGGTGAGATAGGAATTTAAAACCGTTTTGAATAAAAGATTTGATTTATTCGAAGCGGTGTTCCGGGCAGGCTGATACTTGCTTGGAAAGTCTCGCAGATTTATGTCCTTTTAAATTTTAAGTAATAGTAGTTAAAATGTTATCTGTGACGCGACTACCAACCGCTTGATCTACTAAGAATATTTAAAAGTTATAAACCTCTTTTACAATCCTCTACTTGATTGTACTTACATTTATCTAGGTAAGAAAGTCATTGTAGCAAAATTGGGAGAAAACAATGACGACATAGAAGTCATTGCATATAAGGGAGATAAAAATAACCTTGTGCGGATTTATCCCGAGTCAATGTATCGTTAGTGTTTATATTTTTAACCGACTTCAAAAAAAGAGGAGGTTCTACGTTCGACGGTATGTATGTTATTTATTTTTTGTTTTTATGTATGTTTACCGATTTCTCCGTCAGTTGTGGACCGATTTTGTTTTTTTATTTATTTGTAAGTGTATACTCCCGAAGTGGTCCCATATTAATTTGAAATCAGTAGAGTTTTTTTTTTAAGTTTCTTGTTAGAATTTACGTCCATAGTTTAAAGTCACGGCACTTTCTTTAAAGGAGAACATCTTTAGTTATAGTTCAAGTAAACACTTATGTATATGGGTGTAGTATGTATTATAAGTATGTATTTACGAAAAAAAATATTGTAAAAGTATTCTATCAGCTATCTGGTTTCCATAATACAAGCTTTGCTTAGTATGAGGCTAGATGGCGCTGTGTGTAATAAATGTCCCCCCAATATTTATTTATTTAGATTATTACACATAATTGGCATTATTTAAAAACTGTAAGAGTGTGTTGTGTGTTGCTTAAGATAACAAATGTCAGTTAACTTATGTGCAATACAAAAGTTAAGTGCGCAGTAAGAACATCTTTTAACTTTAAGCGGCGTTTATAAGTAAGGCTGATTTTGTCTGGGGAACGAAATCGATAGGTTTTATCGTTATCAATGTTATCGTAAATCCGCACACCTATAAAGGCCTAAGCTAGCTAACTATTGTGGTAAGTAAAACCTCTATCAGTTTTTATTACCTTTGGGAGTTTCCCAGATATTTCTAAGTTTTCGATTGCGTCAAATTTAAATATTCAGTGTTATGACCACAGAGTAATAGAAGCAGAGATGTGATCAAAGGATTTTTCCATAGAAGGACGCGTGATCGTGCGGGGAGGTGTAAGGTGGGCGGGAGGAGTGGTAAAATCCGCACATGGTGCTGCCATCTAGCAGAATTCAGGATAAGTTTTTTGAAAAGTGCTTTATCGACAAAATGGAGATCTCTTATAAACGCTAGATTTACTACTAGTGGCGCCATCTCTGGAGCTAGTTAAAATATCAAGAAGCGTTACATATTTCATAAACAAACCACAAAAAACACAAATAAAATTACTTATGAATGAAATGAGACGCCAATCATGTCATTGGAATGTTTGCCTCGATATAATGTGCAATAAAAAACGCAGCCACTCATTTTCTTTTCACTTTTACTGTGTAAAAACACTAAAAGTCGTACATCTGTTTTGAAAGCCTGAATGACTGGTATGTGAGGCGGTCGCTCGCAGACTGACCAAATAAGTGTGACGTCACACAATCGCCGTCCGCAAATTTGTTCTACGGCCGTAAGTTCCTCATCGCAACTCCCTATTCTCCATGGTTATGACTCACCTAACTTTTTGAAAGCTTGGCAATATCTTTCTGAAACAACCTAACGAAGCAATTTACATATTTCAAAAGTAAATTTTCTTTTACCTAAGTACGTACCTAGGTGCGTGCTCTCATTTGGTAGACAACACCCTGTTGTTCCATACAAAAAGTTCATTGACCTTGGACAAAATGTATAAAACAGCTGTTTTTTTTCGCGATTTCTGGTTTGGCCCCATAGTAAAAGTTGGACATAATGATGAGTATTGTTGAACCTTTTTGTTACACCTTGTATATCATGTCATGAAACCACAGTTTGTCACACGAAATTAGTCACTGTCGAGTCCATGTCATGTCATGTCATGCCCTGGTAAAGTTGAGGCGACTTAACTCTTAACTATAAGATTTTACGTTGTTTTGAAAACAATACAAAAAGACATGTTTCAGCCCATTATATCACTTGCCCACCTCATGCATATAATTCAACACTCAATGAACAAAACACTACTATTTTTAATCATTAATTCGCGAAATAACACAAGTTTAATGATATAATATAATGCAGCGACATGATTTTTCCGTGTTCCCGCTAAAACTCTTTTTATTTCTTTTTTTCTTTTTTTTTTCTTCTTAGTTATTGGCATCGCTCGTAGTGCATTCTGCCAGTGTCAAGCTCATGAATTTTCAAGTTTTTATATTAAAATCAAGTCAAATATGTCATGAAACAGTTAGTCACACGAAATTGTCATAGTCAAGCCCTAGTAAAGTTGTGGCGACTTTACTATGAGCTTCTACGGAGTTTTGAAAACAACACGAAAAGACATGTTTCACCACATTATATCACTTGCCTACACTCGTGCATGTAATTCAACACTCAATGAATAAAACACCACCATTTTTAGTCATTAATTCGCGAACAAACACAAGTTTAAGAAAATTATAGAATGCAACGACATGATTTTTCCGTGTTCCCGCCAAAACTCTTTTATTTCCTTGGTTGCAACCGGTACGCCATGTATCAAAAAACATAACTGCGTTACGTGTCTGTTAAATTGCTCTCGGATTTTGCGTCTATCGCGCCGAAGGAGTCCTAATGCCTAACATTCCTAAAGAAATGTTGGAAGAAAATACAGTTATGAAAAAGTTGTTAATTGTATAATCTAGTTTCAGAAACAGTGCTTAATATTTCTAAGCAATACCATACGTGGTGTCACGCAACTCGTAATAGCACTAACTCAAACACACAGTCCGTACGTGATACGGCTACATGATAGCGCTACCACTAAATATTTGCTTAGCTTAGACTTCTAGAAACCCCAACAAACAGATGGTTCTATTCCTAGACCCTTATTTCACTGAAATTCAATATTGAAAACAAATACACTTACCTAGCTTGGCGTAGCGTTCGTGGCATAGGTACTGGTATCTATTACTAGATTTTAGATAATTCTCAGGTCACTGTGTTAAGTGACCATCGATTACGGGTTTTTCTTCTGACCCAACCGAGAGAAAAAGTAACCTCATTTTTGAATCGGTAGAATTTATAAAATCATCTGGCTTATCGGTGAAAATCCGGACCGAGCCAGTGTGGTGTATCTAAGTATCGACCTTCGCGGGTAAGTCTATCCCAGCGATGGGATGTTAACGACCGATGCAGTTAGAGATAGAGACTTCTGAATTAATAATTATAAGAAGGAATATTTACTTCAGTCGGTACCTATGCGTGTAAAACTATTCAAGGTTGTCTAGGTATATTGTGCTTCAACTATGCTTAGACTTAGAGCTTAGTTAATAATGTTCTGATATATGACCGTTTAAAGTTTTTGTTAGATACAACTCTGTCCCTTTCCCACAAAACAAAAAATGACGTCACGCCTTACTTGTCAGAATAACATTTCATATAAATGTTATTCTGACAAGTAAGGCGTGACGTACTGAGAAGTGACGTTACGATTTGCTGTTTCTTCTCTCTGTCTAGCATGATATTAAAATGCTTATAAGTTGCTAATTTTTGATCAGATTTTCATTTTATTTTCATTAATCAGCTATATTTATGGGCCACATTTTAATAGGCCAATAAAAAAAACCCAGTCATCTAGCCTATTGCAGTTGTGACAAAATACAGTGATTAATGTGTATTTACTTATGGAATGTGATCCCCAAATTTTAATTGTGAATATTTGTAGTGTTCTTACACTTGGGGAATTTACACGAAGGCATAATTTGGATTTATTTGTATTGTTGTATCGTACGGCTCGCATGTCGCAAAGACAGAGTATGACTGACGCGAGTGGATAGCTGGCGCTCAACATATAGTCTTCAAAATCCGTGCGTTATTTCCCGTCCATTCATTGTATCATTGTCGCTGGTTCTAAATAGTATCACTACCTAGTCTGAGGTTCTGAAGATTTTGAATGAATAAAGCAAGGTCTAAAGGTAAAAAAATAAATTTAAAAAAGGTTATTTCATTTACATCATTTTTGTCGTGCTTTTTTTTCTATTTATTGTTTGTCTAACAAAGTACCTACTTGGCACGGGTGTAACTAGCGCGTCACTTGTAGCATTGTCGAATAGCTAATGGCACTTCGTTCCAACCGTGTTTCACAGAATAACACCCATTTTTATATTTTTGTCTGGTGCTAAAGCGGAGTCCGGACCCCCTAATCCCTCTCCCCCTTATCCTCCTTATCCTTACCCATGGTACTTGCCCATGCTTTACTGCGTGGTATTAAAAAAAAATTTAAAAAAAGTAAAGAAGAGGAAGAGAGTGGTAAAAATAGTGCTGTTTTATTCATTGAGTGTTGAATTACATGCACGAGTGTGGGCAAGTGATATAATGTGGTGAAACATGTAATTTCGTGTTGTTTTCAAAACTCCGTAGAAGCTCATAGTAAAGTCGGCACAACTTTACTAGGGCATGATTTGGACTCGATTATGACTATTTTCGTGTGATTAACTGTGATTTTGTGATATATTTGACTTTATTATACTATTAAATCTTGAAAATTCATATACTTGACACTGGCAGAATGCACAATGTGCGATTCCAATAACTAAGAGGAAAAAAAGGAAAAATCATCACAAACAGAATTTCTCTGCCAAAATATGACAAATCTGCGAATTTCTTCGCTCCTGCTCAGCAGCTCCGCACGGCGCTCTTGTTATTTTTATTCCGCAAAGGGAAGGAAATTGTTGGCGACACCAATATTTTTCCTACATATTAATTCCCGCAAATCCAATTATCCTTAGCCAATCTACTTTGGGCCGCAAAAGCCGGGATGTGCAAAAAAAACAGTGGAAATCGATAGAGTAGCGATCATGGTCATCTCGTATTAACTTACTTGTTTTTTGTTAATTTCTCGTAATTATATTAGATCCTATAGCTCAACGTATTATAGTCACATTTTGTCTAAATGATCAGTAGTTGGTGTCCGCCAAAAAAATGTTTGAAAAAAAGGAACCAGATAAGACGAGTTTGGATAACTATGACAGAAGAACTTGGAAAAACGTATATAGATGAGGATGGTAATTTACAATTTAATGACCAATTTTTGGAAGAAATTAATAATGAAAATATTACTGCGGCTAATCAAACAGAACCAGGTACATTGGAAAAATTATTTGAAAAATTAGTAGAAAGTACGCATGCAAATAGACAGCAGAACCTTAAACACATTGCTGAGAGATTTGTGATTGAAAAATTTACAAGCAAGAATTCAAATGCAAACCAGTGGATTGATATTTTTGAAAAAGAATGCATACGCTTTGATGTGACAACGGATGAAAAGAAAATTGAAATACTCCGCCTATTTATGGATAAAAGTTGTATGGATTGGTATAGTTCGATGATTATAAAATTTACTATGGACTCGGAATGGACAACATGGAGAAATAAATTCTGCGAAACATTTGCAAACAAGGGATGGAACCCAGTCTCATATGCGCTGGTATATAAATACAGAGACGGTTCACTGTTGGATTATGCTATGAGAAAAGAAAAACTTTTACTAGAAATGAGAAGAACAATTGATACAGGTACTTTATTGGATCTTATTGCGGCGGGCTTACCGGAATTCATTCTTAATAAGATTGATAGAGAAGGATTAAAAGATACAATGGATTTATTCAACGAAGTGAGCAAGTATGAACATATGGTAAATAGAAAAGGCTTTTTGCCGAAGAGAAGGTATTTAAATCAAAAAGGTGATATTAAAAATGAAGACAAATGTCCATGTAAGATTTGTGATAAATTAAATAAAGGAATTCGGTACCACCCTGAGAATACATGCTGGTTTAGAACAAAAGAGGAAGACAAGTCGAAGAAACATTTTATTAGACATGTCAACAATTCAGTAATAGAAGCTGAGCTAAATGAAACTGACCAAAAAAACGAACAGTAACACCATTAATATATGTCAAACTACTATTAAATGATAAACTGCAAATAAATGGAGTTTATGATTCGGGTTCAAATGTTTCCCTAATTAATTCCAAGATATTGAAACTAAAAGGAAATAGAAACAATTTTAACAAAGCAAATTTAGTAACAATTAATGGTGTTAAAAAGACAACTGGTTTGACTGGTTTTTTTTTTTTTTTTTTTTTTTTTTTCAATTTTTAATTAGATTAGATACGTGTCAACTAAACCCTTCAATATTTACCACAATACCGAGATATATATAAACCTACCTAATTTATTTCTTTTTTAAACTCATTTGTTTATTAATTTGGCATAACAATTTTTGGGGTAAAAATTACTTATTCTACCAAAACCAAAAATAAAGCTAACTCCTCTAACAAACACACTCACGGCCTTACCTAAAATAATTTCAATTCTTTTAGTCACTGCTTAAACTTCTCTGTCCTTTTCTAGCACGTGCAACTTCACGTCAGAGAAAAGATGGCAGAGCATCTTAAGCAGTGACTAACGGTAGAAAAGTTTTTTTGAGTAAGGCCGTCATTGTTCAGTAATTGTATTTCACAACAATACCTATTCACACGCCTAACTTTTATTATTTAAGAATAGAATACAATTTTGTTTTATTTATACGGGAAAACTCACGTTTAATTAAATCGGATACTTCGACTATAGTTTCGATCACATCCGGCGACCTTGAAAATGTGTCAAAACCACGTCAGTTTTCAGAATAAAATAGAATACAATATTTTTTATTGCCAAAACTGTGTACAAAAGGTCTTATAAATTAAAATTAGTCCTTAACAACAGTTTACCCATTAAAAAAGAATTTTAGTCAAAAAAGCGTTCATCTTGTGTTATGATTAAAGTTGAACCCACGTAAACAAGAGCTTTAAGCGTATCAATCTCAATGATGGGAGTATAGAAGTTAAGGAAGATAAGACAACATCATCCCTACCGCCCCTTCTTCTCATATTTCAGTAATAACAACATTAATTAATCTACCTGATCGAGTGATCGTGTGTCAACCAAGTCGCTAAGTGGACGGCCTATATTTAGCTAATCTAGAGCAACAGTTAACGTATAGAGAGTAGAATAACTTTAAATAATTTTGAACATAAATCTATGTACTCGTAATGCGATGATAATTTTGTTTCAAGCAACACAGCTTAACACATTAGTTAAGAATAAAAGGTGGTCCCATATACATTTTATTGAAATCGGTTCAGTAGTTTGGTTTAAAAAAATCATAATACGCTTTTTTTTAATACCATCCATCCATCCATTAGCCATAAAATGTCCACTGCTGGACGAAGGCCTCCCCCGTAATAGGGAGGTGTTGCCATAATCCCCACGCTTGGCAGGCGGCTTGGGGATCGCAGAATGTTCACCACCGTTAACGGAGAGGACGCTGCTGCCCGGCCTCCGGTGGTACTGGTTGCAGTTTTAGGACATACCCAGGTCCCAGGGGTTTTTTTAATACAACCGACTTCAACTATGTATACCTGGATGACATCTTCATACTTTCTAGTCATATTGATTTAAAAACCAAACTACGAAACCGATTTCGATAAGATTTATATGGGACCACTTCTGAAGTATTACCTACCAAACAAAAAAAGAATCATCAAAATCAGTCCATAATTGGTGGGGTAATCTCGTAACATACATACAAAAAAAAACATACAGTCGAATTGAGAACCTCTTTTTTTGAAGTCGGTTGAAAATATCACATGACACCACAGAATATGAAATTGTAGGTACTACGACGACGAAGCATGGTTACGTAGTTCTAGCATATACCATCAGAAGTAGCAAGTCTAGGCATACGAGTACCTCTCTGCCAAAAGGGTACAAGTAAGGGACAGGGGTAACAGGGATTAGTTTTATTCGTGTGAAAGTTTAGTTGAAAGTGTGTGGTTTATCGAGTAGACGTTTTATTCAATGACGATAAAATTAAATGCTTATAATACTTATACTTTGTAAAATGTATTTATTAAATAATTATTTATAGACGTACCTAATTCATAATGATATACTTGTTTAGTATAAAATATATTATTATTATAAAGTAATCATAAATCTTAATATAATACCTGACTCGTAAATAATGGATTTACCAATAAATAACTATGAACTCGGAGTTAATTTGCGCGTTAAAATCCGGAACGAGGATATTCGCCAAAGAACCAAAGTCACCGACATAGCTCGCATGGTTTCCAAGTTGAAGTGGCGCAGGGCAGGCCACATCCTTCGAAGAACTAATAACCGATGGGGAAGAAAGGTTCTTGAGTGGCGACCGCGAACCGGAAAATGCAGCGTAGGTAGGCCTCCCACTATATATATATATAGGTGGACCGAGGACATTGTAAAAGTCGCGGGCAACCGGTGGATGCAAATGGCAGGTTGTCGTACAGTGTGGCAGTCTAAGGGGGAGCCCTTCGTTCAGCAGTGGACGTCTCCGGGCTGATGATGATGATGAACTATTAACTATAAGTGAGTACCTCGTTGCCCATAAAAAGTGGCAAAAAAAGATTAGATACAGAACAGATCATTACAGAATATTGTCATTATCGCCTCTACGCCCTTAAAAAAATACTATTTTGAAAAGAGAACAACATGGAAAGGAAAAAAGGGAAATGGGAAGGTTGTGTGATAGTCGCCCACACGTTTTTATCGCTGTTTCCTTACTGCTTATACTGGTGCTAACCTACTAAACCAAGGGTGTGTTTACACCCTCAGTAATTAGCGGCTCTCCATCAGGCACCGCTGTCATCGTTGGACTTTCAACACATCAACAAGCTTTGCTTACAGGTGCCTTTCACTCATATTATTAGTGATCAAACGAACTTACCCAGATATGTGAAGTTCGATCACTATTATATGAAGAACTTCATTCGACGCGAATTAATATAATAACCCTCCCATAAATCAACCCAGAACCCAAAAAAATATATAAAATAAAAGTAGTGAACTTATGTATCAAAATGCTATGTTCCAATAGGAGTGCTCGAGTGAGACATCTGAAGTCGGCAGCTTTAAGTGTTGCCACTTTGTTTTTCTGGTTACCTTACCTAGATACTCTCAAAAATCTGTGTGTGGAGCCGAAGGCTGGGTCTCGGCTACAGAATGTAAATAATAGAAGAAAGAAAAATCGCATCGAATGAAGTCGAATATAATGGCCGATATACTTACCTATAAGCAGTGCCGGATTTATATTTTTTATAAGTGTAGGCCACTTCATTTCCATGTTATTTCCCAACACCAACCCCATGTTCCTTTCTAAAATAATAGGGGCGACAGCGTCCTCTGAAATCTGCCGCCCCTAGGACGTTGCCGCCCCTGGGCCGCGGCCTATACGGCCTATTGACAAATCCAGGACTGGACCTAAATATAGCCATAAATATTTTATTTTCATAAGTCGGTACTTATGTCTATTTTTATGTGTAGTAGATATAAGTATACTTAGGTAATAGATAGGTATAAGTAGTCAGCTCTGTAAGAGTCTGATTCACGTAAAGTACAATATGGGTGACTTCAAATCGAGAGTATACTCACAGGTTTCTTCTAGGTGACCGTACTCCTAAAAAGGCAACTAAAAATATATATATATATAATATTCAAAAACGCAACTAAAGTTTTGAGATTGTGGTCAAAGGCATGCCTAGTAAGATGTAAAAAAAAAAAAAAAAAAACTAAAGTATTCAAAATTGGCTGTATTAGCATAATTTTACCCTAGAAAGATTTAGCTCATCTCTCTCTCAGTTTACCCAAACATTTTGAGGCAGGTGGTTGAGAAATATAAGCATCACGCATAGTTTTTACCCCAAAACAGTTTTTTCTTACTTTCTACACCTGCCACTTAAAGAAAATTTAAACAGCAATGCAAACATTTGAAACCTCTGTTTTTAATAAGAAGCAATGTTACTTTGGGGCAAGCGCTTGGAGCTGGAAGAGCGAGGGCAGAATGGGGGTAAACGCGCATCGTGTCGGGAGTAAGCGCGCACCTCTCACTTTACCCAAACATTTTGAGACAGGTGGTTGAGATATTTTAAGCACTTGTCAGAGTATTTTATTTGATAGGTACATCTCACTCATCTACTCGAATATTCCACAGTTTTATTCTAATTGAACTGTCAGCTAACGAACCTTCATCAATCATCGAATTTGCTTTCTTTATAATTACTGCAAATATTTTGCCTATTTCTCGTTTCATTTATTTAAATAAATTTGCAGTATCTATCAAAATGTTTCTTTCGATAGTTTTCGCTAAATTCCAGTTTTAATTAAGTTCTACATGATTAATTGACTAAAGTTAATATTACATTACCTACTTAGAAAAATTATATGACCACAGAGAGTACACTCTCGATACGACACAATTCTTACAAAATATCATAAGCATTTAACTTCAACTTTGGCTTGGTACTACCACGTTTCTAGATTAGATAGATAGATAGATTAATTCTTTATTGCTCACACCAAAGAAACATACATACCAAGGATTAAATAAATTAAATACGCACTAGTATTTAATTTATTTAATCCTTGGTATGTATGTTCAAATGGCAGATTCATCATTAAAGTGAAAAAATTCAACCGGCTACAGCTACGGGCTACCTATTATGAATCACAAGATATTATATCAGTAAAGATCTGATAGATGGATGGAGCACAAGGTGGAGAGACAGACAAACAGTAGGCAAGCGGCATAATACGTACAGTTGAACCTCTGGGTACGCAACCCTAAAAATAATTGCCAGTTTCAGTCAATTCTTAACAGCGAACTAAAAAACCACAGAGTATAATACAGAGGTATGAATACTACGAAAAAATTATTACAATAGATCATAAGCACTTAATTTCAACTTCGGCTTGGCGAAGACACTACCAGATTTCTAGATTCAGCATTTCCATTTACAGTCTTATCAGCATTCTCTACAGCAACATTATTTAATTTCTCTTCCTCATCATAGAAATTCCCATTTAGCTCAATTTGGATCTCTTTCAAACTTTTCCCTTTCGTTTCAGGCACCCAAAAATAACAAAACAATGCCCCAAAGAAAGCAGCGCACGCATAAGTGCCGAACACACCCGATAATCCTATCCAGTCTTTTATTTGTTGGTAGCTTTTTACTGAAACAAAATTGACAAAGCCACCTAAAACGCTCGACATCGCCATTGCTATGCTTTTCACATTCATGGGAAATAGCTCGGCGGGAACTAAGTATGCTACTGATTCGTAGCCGAGAACTGATATTACTATGGTGACGATGATAACTATGAATGGAATGAGGTTGTAAGGGTAAATGGCGCCATATTTATCTTGAATTACGAAGTAAACTGCGACAACGGTGAGGAGGGCGCCTGTTCCAAAGAAAGAGCCAACTAAGAGAGGGCGACGTCCGAGTCTGTCGACGAGAACAGATGACATTATACCTGAAAAAAAAAAACTTTTGTACGTTGTACATAATATCTCAATGTCTTTTACTGATGATTTTAGTCTATTTTGTCCTTTTCAAATTTCATGTAATAAAAAGAGACGAGCTTTGTTTTTAACGTAACACTTCGTAACTAATAAATTAAAGCATTAGAAATTGATTGATTGGTTGATTGATTAATTCTTTATTGTTCACACCAAGAATAAAAAAATATGAATAATAAGAAATTTAGCCTAGTTAGTGTACATATTATGTAAATATTTAATAATGTGAAAGTTTAAAATAAAAAACCTTTATTTCTATAAGTACATGCTTTACACCAAAATTATTAATTAAGATCATATTAGTACTTAAAATATTATTATTATTCATAATAACGTGAATGTAATTGCATAATATTGTTCAATAAGTGTGCAATACCACTTTTTTTGCCGATATAGCAAAATAATTTCTGCATGTAAGGTACCTATAATTATTATTATAGAGGGGTTTGAAAAAAATAATCAAATGATCTTAAGTAAACATCTTGTACCCTGGGTTCTATAATTAAATGTTAATCCCACTTACCCAAAAAAAATCTGCACGCTCCAAAAACGATGACTGCAGTAGTGATATTCATTCCAGAATTACTTTCCATCAATATAGGACCTAGATAATTTTGTATACTGTGTAGTCCACTCATAAGCTGAGGCACTTTCAAACCTAAAAAATATATTCGAAGTTAGCGTGATTTATATTTTACTTGGTATCGAGATTAGCATGGTATGGTCGTGCGCGTGCGCTGTGACTGTGAGGCTGTGACTGTGACTCGACTTCGAGAGCATTTCTTGCCCCCAGATTATCATTCTTTTCTGGTCCCGAAAAAACATATTCATTTTTCTCTTATACCTAGATAATAAAAATAACTATTAGACGTTGTCACACTTTCCTAAATAAAATAAATAATTCTCCGCGTGCCATCTATGAAAACTTAGTTGTACTAATACGTCGAGTGTAGCATAACGTGCTGACGAAATAAGTTGTATACGTTTATTTCTGTCCATCCTACCCAGAGGGCTTTAAACTTTTAACAAATAATGCTGATTTAAGCTTAGCAATAAAAGTCTTGAAACGAAATTTTATTTTTCTCACCTAGCAATACTGTGGAAAAGATGTCAGTAGGAAAAAAATATTCAATCATCTTTCTCAGACCGACTAAAGGGTTGCGTTAAAAGGGTTAAAGTATACTCGCCAAAAACAATGAAAATCGCTTTCCGATACCGTTGCCCCGTCAAGAACTCTGCGACAGAACTGGAACGTTTCATGTCTATTTTCACGAGAGATTCCATTTGAGATATTTTTTCTTCTAAAACCTGTGATTTACGAAAAGTTAGTCAACAGTACTGCTTCTGTATACTAGCTGTACCCGCAGCTTCGCTTACGTGGACAGAATTGTTTTATGCGTGTTATTTTATTGTATTTTTAACAAAGTCAAGTCAAGTGAAGGAGGCTTTTTATTTGTCTTTTACATACTTACTTGCATTTTTTTTCAATTAAAATAATGTTTAGTTGTATCTAGCACCATCCTAAATTGGGCCATCTATACAAAGATACAATTATTATAAGCAGTTTTATGTATAAAACGCCACCTTCAATCGAATGCCGATACAAAATTTTGGCAGGCTCAGGTTCCACAGTAACATTTTGGCCACACCTACTTTAAATTTTATCCTGTGGGCTAGATGTCCGGGCGCTGTCAAGGAGTTGAGGAATTTAACAGGGTAAGTATGTTGTCTGTTCATTTTCATCGACAACTATGTTGATTGAAGTGTATTCCACTTTAGGTGCTTAAGTAGTTAATTACTTTTCTTTGCTCTCTGTGTTGCACGTTTTGTTTTGAAATAATAATAATAAATCATTTTAATATCATCCTATCTTATTTAATGTAAATAAAATTTAACTAACTTAGGAGAATAAGTCTATTATACGAATGTTATCAGTAAACATGTAAGTATGTATCTACGTAAAGGCATGCTGCTTCTCAGCGCTGGAAATCTGTAAATGCAAGTACTTGTACACGCTAAACCTTTGGGTGCCCAAGATACAGGCCTTGCCTAGTTTGGGATTCACTGCAAATTACTTAGTCAGTTACCTAAATTTATCTACTCTCTAACACAAAATGTACTAATTATTATTATAGAAATAAATATGTTTAATCTTAATATTTAATCTGTACCTGTAAATGTGCGATTGCTTGTTTTTCCGTTCCGTGGCGACAAAAGGTTCACACAATCTAGAGGTATCACGATTTGCTAATTGACAAAAGTGACCGCAGGCCTGCGTCACTTTTGTCATAATAAGCCATGGTAGCCTAATTTGGGAAACTGCTCGACTTGAAATAGTAAGGACGCGATTCAAATCCCAGGCCCGTACCAATGAATTCTTTGGGATTTATGTACGGAATTTAATATTAAATTACATCATAAGCCAAACGATGACCACTGTTGGATGAAGGCCTCCCCTTGATTGCCATAATCCCCATAGAACCCGATCCTATTTACTAAGCGTAAGTACGTAGGCTAGATGACTGATGTTTAAATCGTTGAAACCAATAGCTTTGATGAAGAATTTAAGTAATTATAGTATGTTTATTGAAAAAATAATTTAAATCGGTTAATAATATTCTGAGCGTTTAAAGTTTTTGTTAGAGACAACTCTGTCCCTTTCCCACAAAACAAAAAATGACGTCACGCCTTACTTGTCAGAATAGAATTTATATGGCGTACAGAGAAGTGACGTCACGATTTGCTGTTTTGCCTCTCTGTCTAGCATGATATTAAAATGCTCATAAGTTGCTTATTTTTGATATGATGTTCATTTTCTTTTCATTAATCAGCTATATTTAAGGGCCACATTTTAATAAGACAATTAAAAAAAAACTAGTCATCTAGCCTATTCTGGCACTGCCGCTTACCACCAGGCGAACGTTTGATTCTTAATAATCGTCCAAAAACTATACCTAATGCTTAATTATTTCATTGATTTTGCGCTAGATGGCGCTAAAGCTGTATTTTTTCAATCTTTTTAATAAGCCCATAATAATTTACGCATTCTTTCGCAAAGAGTAATTTCAACTATAATAGTTTGTAAATTTGTAAGGAAATTATTACACAAAAAAGGCTCGAGAAAAACACTTGCTCAAGTTGGTTGATCAAATCTATGAGAAAATAATTCCAATTTTTAGATACCTACCTACGCGAAGCTTGGCAAAAACGTTGGTCGTTCTCTTCTTGCAATCTTTGGTTGGATAATCACGATTCACGATAATCACGCATTCATAGAGCTATAATAACCTACTACGTAGGTATACATTTATGTCAGGCATGCATACTGCAATCAATCATGTTCATTTAACATGGTTGCTAGGTTACCGTTCGTTGTTAGTATTCGAAAAAAATTGCGATAGTGGCGCTGCTTATTAATTTGTACTGTTTTATACCAAGCTATGCGTTATACCTTCTTAAGGACATACTTTGTGGTTGTGTATGCACGAATATTAATTAAGTTTTTTAAAGCAGTAAGAAACTAAACAGAATCGCCTATATGTTGCTCTGTAATATGGATGATTACTTTGCAAAGTTTCATCAAATTCCGTTCTTTCGTTTTCCAGATTTAAAGGTACATATAGACAGACAAATCACGTGCATCATAGAGGGCAGCAAAATAGCTACTATTTTCCAGAAAACACGAATAATTCTAAAACTTTACGAATTATTACACTAAAACTCAGTACTTTGTCATTTGAAAATAACTAAAATAATTTAAATGACGTGTTCGAGCTTTATCAATGTCTTGAACATTTACTAAAGGCATTTTGAATCTGAATCGTGAATCGCGCAAACTGTATTTTTTGTAAAAGTTATAGCTGACTACAACTTTTAACTATCTCAAGGTAGACATCGTGTACCTGTACACTTCTGGATCTTCTCACTTATTATATCTATATATAGATAGATAGAAGATAGAAGAAGATATAGATTAACGTATTATAGTATTAACGATGCTTTCTTTGAAATGTTTAAAAACTCACATCGTTGTCTTGAATTCCAGTCAGCATCTGCAAAGTCTTCCGAGCGGCTTCGACTTTACCCTCCTTTAAGAGGTAGTATGGCGACTCCGGGATCCACCAGCAAGCCAAAAATAACATGACAGGCAATGCTAGCAGCATGTAGTTCAGAGTCTGGTATGATACGAAGGAGCCCACACTAATCACTAGCAGGCCTCCAAAACTTAGCATGAAGCGGTTAGTCAAAGATAATCGGCCTCGGATATCTTTGTCGGCTATTTCAGCGATGTACACCGCGGATACCTGAAAACCAGTCCATTTCTAAGATAGATAAATAAGCTGTCGCGTGTCAACATATCACTTTTAGAATCAGCTGACCGATTTTTTTTTGTTTAGTGTTACACACTGCGAATATAAAAAACTTACAAAACAAATCGAAAGTCATTATTTTTGCCAATAATTTCTTACGCTACGCTTCATCATCATCAGCCCGGAGACGTCCACTGCTGAACGAAGGCCTCCCCGTTAGACCACCACACTGTACGACAACCTGCCATTTGCATCCACCGGTTGCCCGCGACTTTTACAATGTCGTCGGTCCACCTAGTGGGAGGCCTACCAACGCTGCGTCTTCCGGTTCGCGGTCGCCACTCAAGAACCTTTCTTCCCCATCGGTTGTCAGTTCTTCGAGCGATGTGGCCTGCCCTGCGCCACTTCAACTTGCAAACCTTGCGAATTTCTTATGTAAGGACCTAATATTACTTACGGCAACTATCATTCCTGTCCCATATCCCCAAAGAAATCTGCCAGCAGATAACATCCACACTTCCCAAGCACATATCATCAGGATCTGAAACGTAGAAAAAAGCATTTTTTTTTTTTTTTTAAAGGCAATAAAGGCTACTTAGGTGGAAGTGGACTGAAAGCTAATTTGTACTTTATTTGTATCCGACAGCGTGTTGATTTTCCACAGTATCGATTAACACGTTGACGTCACGCGGCTCCCGCCGGCTGCGCGAGCGCCCAGCACTACAGTGGAATATCGATACTGTTCCATATACCAATAGACTACAAATTAGTTTGCACTAAATATAACATGATTTGAGGCAACATCAATTGTAGTTATAGATTAAAATAAATAATGATATAGTAGGCTCACACAAATTCGACTTTACGTGAACTACTTATATATGTTTTCTGTTGTAATATTTTATTAATACATTTAAAAAAAGATTAATTAATATATTAATATATTTTATTTTAATTTTGTTTTACATCCATAGATTTTTATGAGTACATAAAAAACTATGCTAACTATGCTATGTATTTGTATAGTTTATTTAAATAAATAAAGAATTGTGTTTTAATTATTTTTTGACAGAGACGACATAAGAGTGTGAAATGGGTGATGAAATGTTGTATGGAAAGTTTTTTGTTTCTGAAGTTATAGTGATGAAAATTGATATTTGGATAGACTTTTTAAAATAAAAACAATCATATTTTTTTGCTATGGTGGATCTAAAGTGGTGAATATGGGGAGAAAAAAAATTGTAATTAACCCAGCGGTATGGAAGATAAGTATTTGGGAGTGGGGTGAATGTCTTCCGTACGCCGACGGAGTCGCGGGCAACCTCTAGTTTATACATATGACTACGTTATGGAATGTATTTATCAAGTTCGAATATGATCCAAATTGGTCAAGGGGTTTGAAAGATACCCGTTATCTGCAGATATCGTCAGATCGCTGCAAACTATGTACTTGCTAGGTGTAGGTACTTTACATAAATTACCTTGTGTTTGCAACTTACTGTTCCGGTCACAATAGGTAGAGAGCTGCCGAGAATGGTAGCACGTCTCCCGCATTTGTCAGACGTGATGCGGGCTGCACAGCTGCCTACCACGAAACCTATGGACGATATCGCGAGCATCCATGACACCGCTTCCTGGGAAAATATTGAATAAACAATACCTACGAATTAACTCTGTGGCGAATGTACAAAAACAGTGACAACAAGGAAAAATAAATATAGACATAACATCCAAAACGTAAGTACTACCTACCTAACAAATCTAACAATACCTGTTGCCAATTATTCAACCGACAAGTAGTGTAGACATGCACGCTGCATGCGTTAGTCTCGATTTATAACACGCTTTAAAAAAAAATACAAGAGACTTCAACTTCGAATACTTGGATGCAATCTTCATATTTTCTAGTAATTTTGATTTGAAAACCAAACTACTGAACCGATTTCTATAAAATTTATGGGACCACCTCTGAAGTATTACCTACCAAACAAAAAAGAATCACCAAAATCAGTTCATAATTGGCGGAGTAATCGTGTAACATACAAACAAAAAAAAAAGATATGGGGGAGTTGGGGTGGTGGGGGATTGGGGGGAGAGTGTGGGATTTTGGGGGGTTGGGGGAGATTGCAAAAAAAAATTGCTCGGGATGATTTAAAGTGGTGAATTTTGGGAGCGGGCCGAATTTCTTCCGTACGCGGACGAAGTCGCGGGCGACCTCTAGTATCGTTTAAAAGTCGGCTCCGCTCGCATGCGCAACTTTGCGTACGATTCAAAAATAAGGCCCCATTGGCCTTAACATGGATGTTCGTGATTCTGATTGTGACCTTGCGCGAGCGGAAAGGCGCATGGCGCGAGTTAGTTGGTACGAGCGGAGAGGGATGGCATTATAATAATATGCTATCACAAGCAGAATCACGAATATCCATGATAAGGCCGCTGCTGATTATAGCTTGCTCGTGGAACCACATTATTCGGAATATTCGAATTAATTCATCATAATCAGCAAGCATAGTCTACTACTTAATATTATAGGCCACTCCAAAGTCTCCAAGCCCGATTTTAGGCTTTCCGCTTCCAATGCCCTGTACGCTGACCCGTGATTACTATCTCACTACGGCAAACCCTCCTAACCTAAGACAAGCCAAATCAGACTTAATTAAAGGTGTGTAGATTTCATAGGTAAACTTACTTTACTAATCGGGAAACCGATTTCATTGTGAGCTATCTTCGGCAACACCGGCGTGGCCCACGTGAACAGTACTCCGACGGTGACCGCCGAGGAACAAACTGAAACATTCTGACATTAGGCTAAACACGCACAAATATAAACCTGCCTTGGTCTAAGGTACAGTCAGCGTCAATGCATTTTCCAGGTAGTCAAGAAAACTGAAAATGATTAATAATTTGAAAGTGTATTTTATCAACACAGTTTCCAATTTATAGGTACCTATGCAATGTGTAACAAAAAGGTTCAATAATATTATAAGATATATAATTATTATGTCCTACTCATCATTTTGGATAACTTATGCTAACTTTGATATCGCGAAAAAAACAGATGTTCCATACAAAAAGATAATTGACCTTGGACAAAATGTATGAATCAATGTTCTTTTTTTCGCTATTTTAAGGTTGGCCCATAGCACAGAATAATAACTAGCCTATAGTAAAAGTTGTCTATAATGATGAGTACATAAACATACCTTTCTGTATTGTTGAACCTTTTTGTTACACATGTATACTAATGCAAGATGTTTAATATCTTCCGTTTGTATTATTTGACGCTGACTGTACTCGTACTAATAAGACTTGTTTTTATATACTAATAGCGCGTCGTCGCGTCGCCGTAATGATACTGTAGCAGACCAGCTACAAAACAGAAGCCTTTTTAAAGGTTTTTTAATACTTTATTTGGAATATCGACTTCACATCACCGCAATTATACAAAGACTATTATAAAAAACGAAACAACCAATTATTTAAAATAAAGAAATAATAAAAAAAATAAAAAATATTTAAAGTATCGGCGCCAACAGTTACTATTCACAAAACATTATAATAGCAAGACATTATATTGGAAAGCTACACCTTTTTTAAATTTTGGGTACATTCACGCTCTCAAGCATTCTCAGAGAGTCGAGGACGATGCAGGCAGCTCTCACATGCTTCCCTAAACAACTTGGAGTGCGCAGTCAACTTAATTGTCCTTGGTAAATTCTTCTGTGTCCTGTCAAAGTAACTCTATCCTCAAGAGTGTCCCTTTTGAGTAATTTCGAGCTAAAGATTAAAATGTACCTACGTACCTACCTACTGATAATTATATCGCTTAACCTCCGAATTTTACCGATAATGTATTAATGTTTTTCGTCTGCATTTCCTTGCAAGCAACTCAGATAATTATAATAATAATCATTTCTTTATTTCCAAATGAATAAACTACAGCTAATATTACATTAACATAAACAATAACCTTAGGATATTACAATTTTGGTAGGTAGTTAATTATGGGTTACATTATTATATAGGTATTTATATGTTTTATACTATTGTTTATAACTATTGTTTATATATTTAGTAAAAGGAGGGAAAGATACAAAATACTAGTTGTAGAATAATAACACTGGAGACCCTGTCTCCCAAACTAGGATGACCCTGTACTATGGGAGACAGTTATAATACAAGCTAATAGAATACTTTATAGGTACACTTTTTTAAAAATACATACTTATATTAAGTACTTACATGCAATACCCAAACACAGAACAAACATCTATGTTCGTCACATAAATGTTTGTCCTGGGTGGAAATCGAACCTATGCCTATGCGCCCTACAGCTCTGAAGGCAGAGGTACAATTTTTTTTGCTTGTGCCTGATCAGTCAATAGAGAATATGCATGTTTTTTCTTTTATTGACTCACAAAGAAACTGACTGGCAACAAAACAAATCATCGAAAGTATTTTTTTTATATATGCATAAATAACGAAGTTATAAACATTTTAGTTTCATGTTTGACAGGGCACTAGGTACAGGGGCCGTACCCTGAGCGCTTATTCCGGGACCGAATACGCTCAGCTGCCGACGCTGCGCGACTGTGATTTTTATCGCCTCGCAATAAGGTTCGCGGTCGCGCAGTGTCGGCAGCTGAACCTATTCGGTCCCGCTATAAGCGGTGCACGGTACGGCCCCTGGACAGTTAGGCAGGATACTAGATTTATGACGTCAAAGTTCACGATTCCAAACAAATTCTATACTATGCACGTGTTTTGCTAGAAAGGGACAGATGACTCCCTCCCAAATACTTTGAACGTTTATATTTCAGAACTTTACCAGCCGATTTCAATAATTTTTTCGACGTAAGCATCAGATTCAGTGAAACTCTCCATTTATCTTATTATTTTTAATAATTGAAACACATGCATATTCCCTATTGTGTAAGCCACAGGCAGTCGTATCTTATTCCACCTGATGGCTCAGTGCTCGTTAGAGTACCTATATTGTTCTATGCTCAGTGCGGGCTAGCGGATAAGCGGACTTACATACGCCAGAACTCCTTACTTCTCCTGACACAGTCCTATACAGATTTCCTCGCGTTTTTCTTCGCCGAACATAGACATGCATAGTAGGGACGGGTTGGACGCCATATTGAAATGCCGCCCATTCGTCGGTGTCAAAGAAACGCATTGACACCGATGCCGGCACAGTCTGCGACACACGTCCGACGTGATAAATTGAGTGCAAAATGACAAACTGTGTGGTGAAGCGTTGTACGAATTACATTTCAAAGTGCAGTAAAAAAAGGTGGTATTTCTTATGACAGGCAAGTCAACATTTATAGTTAAACTCAACTTGTTTTTACAAAAAAAAAAAAAAAATTAAGATAATAGTTAAGTCGTTTCTAGTTTCGTACAGTTTGCGCTTCTTCTACCAGGCCTTACTGGCGCTGCACGTAGTGACCGCAAAATCCGTATCTAAGCATATCATATCATTGTCGCCGAATATTTTTTTTAAACCCATAATTACCTATAGATAAACTCCTAAAAAACAATTCTATCTTCCTATGAGTAAATAAGGTACATAATCGTATACTAACCCGCACTTACAATATAATATTGTGAACGCCTGTTCCCACGCTCCATACTGTCTGGTAAATATAAGAGCACAATTATATATTCCTAATTTTATTAACTCGACACCACCAGTATCACTGTGCGCCAACTTCGTACTAATTTTGTAATCTTTTTAAAACTCTACAAATATTGAACAGTTTTAAATTTCTTTTTTTCTGGCACATCATAGCTTCCGTCCGTAAACAATTTGATTGCCTTTATCATATTTCGGCCGCGGCATGCTATAATAATATGATTAGTAATTGCTTATCTAATACTATATGAATCACTGTCCTACCTGACTGACTGACTGACTGAGTTAAGGAGGGGTAAAAGGGCGGATAAAACTTCTTATGGAAATGTCTTTGTTTTAAGGTTATGCAAGGGGATCCAGCTTTTAAGTCAGGGTCATATAGTCGATTCGAGGTCTAGTTAGCAGTCAGGCTCCAATTCCATTACAACTAGAAAAGCTATCAGTAGTCGACTCGCATGTCGCAAAGACAGAGTATGACTGACGCGAGAGGAGAGCCGGCGCTCAACATATAGTCTTTAAAATTCGTGCGCTTATTTCCCGTCCATTCAATTTATCATTGTCGCTGTATATGGGTGAGCGCTCCGCATTCTACGCGCTCTAAATAGGAAATATGTACCTACTTGAAACACTTTTTCACTAAAATAGTTTTTATATACATATAAGTTTTAGTGTTTACCTACATAGTGTGGTCGATTCTGGCGGTTTTAGTTGACAGTTCTAAACTAACTAAAGTATTGCTGTCACTTTTTTACTAGGCATGTTGGCTAAGGACAGCAATATTTTAGTTAGTTTAGAACTGTCAACTAAAACCGCCAGAATCGACCACATTAAAATTACATTATTTTATCTAATTGGTAATCGCTTATTATTATAGTTTAATATTGTAGGTACCTACTTTTAATTTAATTTAATGTAGTTATATAAGTGGTAATGAATTTTCATTTTAGAATATTGTGTATATAGGCAGGCACCTAATCGATGTAATTTAAGAGTAGTCGATTATAAAGGCTTCTTCTGCGCCTACTCTTATGTCTACATTCACAATTCAGGTTATAGACATAGATTTTATGCAAACCAAACGACGCTACTATGACGTTTGTTCAATACCTCCAAGAGTTAACACTAGCTTCATCAAAAGATTCTCAATCTTTATTGGGCCGTTCTTGTATAACAAAATTAACAAAGCGTTAGATATATATTCCATATCGAAAAGTGAATTAAAATTTAAAGTAACGTCGTGGCTAAAGTCACTTACTTGGCATGATACTGAAGAGCTTTTAAAAGTAGTTGAATAAATAATTATTGATTGACCAAACACTTACCGAGTTATAACACTAATATGTATAGGTGAATTTGTTTGCGTTGGCACTTTTGTGTAAATATATGTAAAAACATAAGCTGTTTATGAACTCAAACCTACACACCCTCTCACACTCATTCATTCGCTTATAGGTACACTTTCACATACACACGCAATATGCAAGTATCGTTGTAAACCCAATTCGTTAGAGGATGACGTTTACGTTTACGTGACGATACCTACTCAGCATATTACACACATCAGACACACACATACACACCCCCACACCATCTTACAAAGATACACAAAGAGAGGATCATTCTACACTTCATTCTACACTTTAATAAAATAAAAGTAATACCTACTTTATTTATTTAGAAATTATGTTACAGAGCAAAACTCCATCTAGTAAAGTACAAAAGTTGACACTATTTATTTTATTTAAATCTATTAGAATTATTACTGTACCACAAAAATGTTCACTAAAATTACTAAAGTTTAAAATGAATGATTTTTGGCGCTTATATTTTTGATATTATAATTTATATAAATATTTTCAAACAGTAATAATTAATTAAAATTTAATTGTAACCAATATGTGATGGTTTTTCCTAGTTTGTAATGTGCATAATGTTTAATTTAACTTGTAATAACATAATGTGCAGCTATATGGGGAGGGCGCTGACGCTGAAACACAGGCTTTAAGCCTAGTTCAGCAGAAGTTACCAAAAATGTATCATGCGTTTGTATTTTTTGTGTCATATGCTACCAATTATGTACTCTTCGTGACTTTTTCATGGAATAAATTATTATTATTATTATTATAGAACATTTTGTACCTACGCACATACGTACCTACAAGATTGTAAGTATCATGAAAACTTCCTTGACTTTAGGTACCTACTCTTTATATATTTATTACTCTTTGCATAAGATACGAGCCGAACCATAACTAGAATGTTGAACTTGATTCAAATGAGATGTTTTTTTCACATTATTTAGTAAGGAAAGCTATAACAAACATTAAAGATAAACGCTATCAGTAGGTACCTATGCATTACCTCTCGTCTGGGATAATATTTTACTTTATAAAGTGGTAGGTAGAAAAAAGGTATATCTACCTATAGCTGTACCAGAAAAAGTGGAAAAATGGGGGTACTACTTTCTATGCAAACTCTTCAAAATGACGTAGCACTTGGCAACACTGAATAAAAAATTTATTACTCATACTCGGAAAGTAGGTCTGAAGTTGCCTGAGGAGCGGGTTGAAAGTAATACATTTCAGCCCTAGGGAGAATCACTTTCCACGGAGTTTTTGCGGGAACACGGAAAAATCATGTCGTTGCATTTTATTATTTTCTTAAACTTGTGTATTTTCGCGAATTAATGATTAAAAATGGTGGTGTTTTATTCATTGAGTGTTGAATTACATGCACGAGTGTGGGCAAGTGATATAATGTGGTGAAACATGTCTTTTTGTGTTGTTTTCAAAACTCCGTATAAGCTCATAGTAAAGTCGCCACAACTTTACTAGGGATGACTTGGACTCGACTATGACTAATTTCGTGTGACTGACTGTGATATCATTACATATTTGACTTGATTTACATATAAATACTTGAAAAAATCATAAACTTGACACTGGCAGAATGCACAACGTGCGAAGCCAAGAACTAAGAAAAAAAAAAAAAACACTTTCCACTGACAGTGACAGCTGACAAATGACAGATACTCAAATTATTAAAAAAAACTAGTTCTATTTTCACATAAATTTGTATTGAACCATGTTCCAACTTTTTTTTTCTCCTCAGAGGATTATGGTCCCGCACTTCTTGTGCATTTCCCAGTGTCAGTTTATTTTTAGTTTTCTTGTATTCGTAATGAAAAGCACAGTGTTTACCTATCATCGGGGTTAAAGACTTATTTAGTCCCTCGAACTATTAGCCAAACCCCGTCTCGGGACTAAATAAGTTACTTTCACCCCTAGGATAACAATGTATTATTGTATTGGAAACTTTTAATTCCATTTTATTTAATTTCTACTCTTTCTGGTACAGCTGTACCTATTACTTTTAATTTGTCTGTAGAAATCCTTGAATATATCTTCTTGAACGTAGAAGTAGCAGTTTCATTTTACAAAGAAGTCAAGAAGATATTCTCAAGGATTTCTACAAACAAATTAATAGTAATAGGTCACAGTCAACTTCATCAATCTGTGATACCTACGTACTTAGCATTTAGGATGTTTCTTTGTCGTTATTGAAACACAAGAGTACATTTAAGAGGAAATTTAATTATTATGTTTCATAATACTTATCTAATATTATATAACATCTGTAAGATTCATAAATTAAACAAAACACATACAAATTCCCCTCATATCCATAGTTTGGCAAAAAGTCTTGATACTGTTTTTTTTAAATCTTCTGGCAATTTTGCGAATAATCACGTCAGAATGGGTGGATTCATGCAATATTTATCCTATATCGAAGAATGGGGTGCTAGTCAGCGACGGTGATAATGGAATGGACGGCCCAGCGCTTGCAAATCGTACAAAACAAGTACAGTCAACACAATCAAGCGTACCTAGGTAAAAGTATGCATATTACATTTGCCGGAAAATAGAGATAGCAATTTTTGTGTTACATAAATTTACAGGTGGTGTCACCAACGCTTTAGTTGGTAACTTGAAACAGTATGAGAAATTTGGCATCTAAGTTAGAGACTTCTGTAGCTTAATTGGCAAAGCAGTTGGGACGGAAACCCATAGAGACTGCTCGTATGCAGGTTCGAGTCCTGCCGGAGGTCATAATTGTTCTTCCTGTTTAAGCTTTAAAAACATAGAGATAGCGAATCTAATTACTGCATGACAAAAAGAGAACACAAGTATTTGTCTATTGCTCTCGAATTTCGAACATTCACGAGCATTGACGAAGGATTCTCGAAGTCTCTCCGTCTCGTAACATTATTACGGTCGCTTCAAAATAGCGGTGGGTCGGTATGGTATATTGCAGTACCGAAACGGGTATTGGTATTGAATGGCAATACCGTGTTCTGAAACTGTTTATTTTAATAACTAGGTATTGGCCGTTTCTTTAATAACGTAGTTTTTGAGTTTCTGCAGAGGTATTTGGTTTCAGTTGTTATTAAAAAAACGCTTTACAAAAATAACTGTATTGCACAAGAAGGTACAAATACCGATTGGTTTTGGTAAATTTTTTGTTGATGTCTTTTTGATGATTCCGTTTAAACTTTTTATAATAATAATTTATTTGCTCTAAATAATCTTTGCTTACTACCTACTAGTTAATGGTTGTAGTTGCCTTTTTTAAGTATAAAAATGCTTATGAATTAAAAAGATTACTGATTAAATTTGTTGGAAAGTGCACTGATTCAGTGAATAAAGTGTGATAAAATCTTGTACTTTTGAATGATATTCAAATTCAAACCCTAGACTTGTTTCAAAAAACGCATTTAATGTTTCAGTAATAAGTGTTATAATAATTGTCATTTTTAGTTTTACTTTTGGCGCTCTAGTCGCCTCTCGACCTTGGAGAGTACGATTACGTTCGGAATATTACGGATAAACTCGGGCGCATCACGTCGGCTGCGAAGCGACGATCGGTATTATCCGTCACCCGTCGGTACTCGGCACGCGCAGGTATTGGTTCCAGCTCGTTACGATGACGTTGAGACGGTTCGCGTTTTCGCCAATACCTAGTTTCTCACAATACCCAGTTATCGAAACTCCGAGTACCCGGTATTGGGTATTGCATTGATAACTGGGTATTGAAACTGTTTACTGTTATTTATTGAAATTTATTGCAGTTGTGATCAAATACAGTGATTAATGTGTGTTTACTTATCGAACGTGATCCCCAAATTTTAATTGCGAATATTAGTAGTGTTCTTACACTTGGGGAATGCACACGTAGGCATAATTTGGATTTATTTGTATTGTTGTATCGTACGGCTCGCATGTCGCAAAGACAGTATGACTGACGCGAGTGGAGAGCTGGCGCTCAATATATCGTCTTCAAAATCCGTGCGCTTATTTCCCGTCCATTAATTTTATCATTGTCGCTGGCGCCAGTAGGTATTTAGAACTAATTGCGATAGTGGCGCCCGTATTAATTTCCATATTTTTTTAACCTAGCTATACATAGGGGCATCACTTGGCAGCGCTGCATTGGACCATCCATCTTAACTTAAAGCACAGAATAAATAATAGCCTAAAGATCGATAAAAGAGTAGAGATAACCATATCTCAAATCAAGCAGCAAGTCCAATACCAGTGGACAGTATTTCTAACTTACCTAATATTAATTTAGCTACTGGTACGGAATGTAAGGATGTACTATACCTTTAGATCCATTATACCCGTAAATGAGTACATCCAATTGGCATTGGAACTACCTGTTTTATTATCACTATATTCTTACGTAATCTTTCAATATGATTTTATGCTACTTTCAAGGTTGATGACTCTTCACATTTTTCGATGTCTTCAGTGTCGGCTTGTTCTTTGTCTTTGTTGAGCTTCTCTTTGGCTTCGTCGTATACATTTTTTCCTTGGAGCTCTAACTGAATCTCTCTCAAACTTTTACCTTTCGTTTCGGGTACAACCACGTAAGAAAATATCGACCCTGATAGAGCAAAACACGCAAATATCCAGAACACTCCATGTAATCCGCTCAGATCTTTAATAATTTGATAACATCTAACATTCAGAAACGTTGTGGAGGTAGAGAGGAGATTCAAACCAATCAAAGCGGTTGGTTTAATGTTGAGAGGAAATATTTCAGCTGGTATCATGAAGTTTACTGTATCGAAGCCCAACGTCGAAACTGTGCTATATAACATCAGCATGAAGAGTGTGATATAGCCGAAGTTAAGAGGCGTCTTGTTCAATACTTCGTGGAAGTAGAAGATAGTTCCGAGGGAAGTCAGCGTGAGAGAGGCACATACGTACGAGCAAATAAGTAAAGGACGACGTCCCACTTTGTCTACTAGGAGTGAAGCCACCATACCTGAAATAGAGAGCTGTAATAAGCCATGGTCGGTGTAGGAATGGATTAGGCCTAAAGCATGCGCATTACGTATAAAACAGAGGCAGCGATTATATCACTCTATCGTACAAACATTATACTTAGTTCTATTTTTCTATAACTACAACCATCAAGCCATGTCAGAGGCCTTCAGGCGGCATTGACTCAAACACTAGGGTTGACCACTCAGCCCATGAAAAATTATTTACTTACTAACATTATAAATCCAAATATGACTATCTCTTAATGTTTCCGTCACATCATCATATAGCATGTTGATGTCTAGTGAACGTAATAGCCTATATGACTCTTTTGAAAATATTCTACAAATTGATATAATCCTAATAAATTGCAGCGTAAAAAAGCATATCTATATATTTTTTTTACTAAAATAAGTTTATTTTCTGCAAAAAAAACGAAACTATAACTTATTTATGTTGAAGTTTGGTCACGTGATGCGAAACACTGTGATTGGTGGCAACTTTTGTGACGTCACACCGATGTAAACAACGAGATCTAACGTGCATTTTCATCACGATTTACAGTGAAATAAAGCTATTTTCAAGTGAGTTACCACAGATATTTCATACATAAACCCCTTCTTTTACTAGATCTATGCCTTGATCGCATTCTTTCGCTTGTTGTTTACTTTGGTGTGACGTCAGATATGTCACGTGATTCGAATCGCGTTATGGCGCGTTTGTTTCTCATTCAAAATTTCACATCGATTTTTACCGAAAATACGACAGATTTCAAAGAAATATTGATGTGGTGTGCATTAAAAATAGTAAGAAATTATTTAAAACAATTTTCCAATAGTAGTCAAATACCCTATTTCTCCTACAAACACGACTCACGGGCAGGGGGCGAGGTAAACGTTCTATGCTTGCGATTGGCCAATCACTGGCATGACGCAATCTGAGTTATGAAATTTAATGAAATTCTGACGTACTCGCAGCTACATTTTCACGATGAACGGCTCAGCTGGTCAAACTTTTTCACCGTGGGTAAAACAACGGCGCACAGCTAGTTTCTTTTAAATACATATTATTACTCTTATATAAATACATGATGATAGTTTGTAGACCGTATCCCATAGAGTAAAATACATATAACATCATTGCCGTATCCTTTCAGGGCATGCTTAAGCATGTCTTGGACTGTTTTAAGCGTAGGGTTTCTTATCGAGATTTCACGAAGCAGGAATTATCGAAATATTTGGCCTTAGTCGAGAAGAGAAAAAAGTGGTCGAGAACTAGGGAAGTTTCTGAATTTTCACAAAATTTTAAACGACTCAAACCATAAAATTTCGCTGAACTAATATACCGCTTAAAATATAGTCCAAGACCTGCTTAATCATGCCCTGAAAGGATACGGTCTACAACATCATCGCCCTGTATAATACATGTTACATATTAAAACTTACTTATCACAAATCTTGTGCCACTATACATGATCATTCCTGTAGAAACAGATATGTCAGAGTTCGTTTCTTGTAATATCCTTCCTAGATATTGCATCAGTGGAATCGAGCCAGACATCGTTTGTGTGAACCTTAAACCTGAAATGTAAGGAATAAAATGAACTATAATGCCCTGGCAATACTCTACCATAACATGCCTACTTGAACCATAACTCATACATACTGAAAACTGACCAACTGATATTAATATTGCTTTTCGGTATTGCTTCCCTGTTAATAGTTCTTTGACGGTCCCAGAGTTCTTCATTTCCTCCCTTACATGTGAGCGCATGGCATCTAATTTGTCTTCTAAAATCTGCAACGTAAATTGGCACTTGTTACAAGATTCTACGCCTTCTAGCCTATTCAAATCAGTTGTTAATGTCAAAAGGTCTCTACTGCAACAGTGGGGACATCGAGCATTTTAATTCTCAACGTCTATAGATAATGACTATGAATGCCTTGTAGCTAAGTTGGTAGTATCTGCTTTGAAAGCTGCAGGGAGCGGGTTCGCTTTCCACCCAGGACAAATATTCATGTGACGATCATAGTAGTTTGTTCTGTGTCTTTGTATGTTGTCATGTAATATAAGCACTTATATATAGATTTACAATAATACTTAAAATAAAAAACCTACTGCCATTTCGATTACCTGGATGACATCTTTTTTTCCAGTTATTTTGATTTAAATACTACTACTGAACCGATTTCGATACCATTTATATGGGACTACCTCTGATCTGAAGTATGACTTACAGGCTGATTCAAACTTAATGGCGGCTGTGAAATGCGCTGCAAGCGAGACTTTGCGATTGTACGCACACCGCACGCCTAATTTTTGCGTCTGCGCAGCGTCTCGCGCCTACCAACTTATCAGTCTGTACCAAACATAAGAATCACCAAATTCAAAACAAAAAAATATATAAATAAAAATACAAAAAACATACGAAAAAAACTGCCTTGAATCGAAGTGATGATGATCAAAATCATAATTGGCGGAGTGATTCATATAAATTACAGTCGAATTGAGAACCTCCTTTTTTGAAGTCGGTTGAAAAGTATTCTATCAGCTATCTGGTTCCCACAGTACAAGCTTTACTTAGTTTTCGTACGTAGTACTATTCTTTATTCTGTGGTTTGGGGCTAGATGGCGTTTTGTGAAATGTCCAGCTATATTTGTTTATAAGTATTTATATTATATTTATCACCTTTTCATCCTTAAACCCATTCAATCTCATTAAGGATTTTTTTGCAGATGCTACTTTGCCCTCCTTCAGCAGGAAGTATGGAGTCTCCGGAGCCCACAAACAGGCTCCGACGTAACAGATAGATAGCGCCACAAGCATATAACTCAACGTTTGGTAAGACGCTATAGACCCTACTGTGATGACGAGGAACGATCCGAACGTAAACATGTATCGAATGACGACCGATAGACTTCCTCTAATCTCTTTTGAAGCGATCTCCGATACGTATATCATTGATATCTGAAACAATAGAAAGGAATATTGTTGACATTAGTACCCACTAATGCTCCTCCTAATTTATATTTTTAATTTTTTACAGGTATTTTGACTAAGGGTCGATTCGATGCACTCGGGTCACTAGCGACAGCGCTTGCGGCGCGACGGTGACAACGAAGAGTGGTCGGGTCGCTCGCCGGAACTATTCCTAGGTTTATTCCCAACAACTTCTACTAAAACTGGTGCCACCGACGAGGTGATTAGAACCATTTTTTTTTTATATTTAATTATTTTCGTCCTATCCACATAAATGTTCTTGTTTTCTTTCATTGTTTTGACCGGTAGTGCTAATTTTAGGAGGGCTATTTGCCAATAAACCCAGCAATAGTTCTGGTTGGTAGAGTTCTAAATGCTTGTACAACGCAGTCTCAAGGCTTGAGTAAACTCTGTCGCGTATTTCCGCAACAGGCCGCTTTGCAGACCGCTTGTCAGGTCGCTTAATTGTGTCGCTTGTCATGCTTTTTGGTGCAGTAGCAAGTGCCGGTGTCCGGTAAATTTAAAAATGCATGAAGACCGTTAACTACGCCCACTAACTGTTGAAGCCAGTCGCTCGTGTACGCCGAGCCTAATAAAACAAGATAAAGTTAAGATAGACGAATGCAGCAAAATTAGTTAATTTGTTGAGTCGTAACTAGTTATGACTCTGCTAAGAAGTTAAGTAAATGAACATTACAGGTGAAATTCCGCCGGCTCCGAGCCCCCAGCAAAATCGAGCTAGCCAAAGCTGCCACGCTTTCGTTGCAGTGATGACGAATATCTGTAAAAAACGAAACATATCAAATGAAGGCAACGCTAGAAAAAGATAAATAGAAAGAAACAAATTAAATTATTAAAATTATTTTGTAACATCAGTACCATAAGCTATATATTATATACCGAAATATAATATATATAATATATTTATAGGTAACTACAATATAGATAATCACTTTTATGCGTCACAAAAATGATCTCACTATCACATAATAGGCGTGTGGCCTAATGTTTAATTTATGACAAATAACAGGCTTAGTGGTGAATATAACTAAATACATTACACATACAGAAAAAAAAATTGTTTTGGCTGATAAATCTCTGAGATATGAGCGTTTAAAGTTTTAGGTGGGGATAGAGAGGGGATGCTCTATCCCTTTCTCGCAAAGCACGTGTTAGTATAGCATTTATGTATGCCGCGCCTGAGGTTTGACGCCATAGCTGAGTATAGCGCGCTCTCTGTCTAGCTTGAAATTAAAATACTTAGAACTTATTTATTTTTGAATTATTTTAAATTTTGTTTTCGTTGATAGGCTCTATTGATGATCAGCTTTTTTATGAGGTAATAAAAAAATAGTAGTCATCATGCCTACTCTGTTTACCAACGTATAGCGGTAAACGTCCGTTGAAGCGATTCACTTTTCAGCGGTGAAGGTAAATTTATAAGGTATAAATGGAAGATATAGAGATATATCTCGAAAATGGATATTGGCCGATATCTCGGAAACGGAAACAGTTACTGGGTTATTGCTAGAACATTTAGGAATCGTAGCCGAGCCGTCGGGCAGTGCATCCCTAAGGCCCATCATCATAATCTCACGAGTTATGAGAAAGATATGCCAGGCGCCACACACATAATTTTACGTTAATTTGAAACCATAAGCCATGATAGGCCATGATAGGCCATGAGAGCTAATGAGAGACCATGCCTGCATGAGAGTTATGAGAGACTTTGCGTATATAACGCAAAGCGTAGGAAAATACGAGAACTCGCTTTAACATTTACACAGAACATTTGCTACATGAGATACATATATATTACAATCTTTGATAATTTATATGTCTAGATAGACTGATGGATCCTAAATGGGTGGAAAAAAATAGCGGTTAACTGTTATCCTCTTATGCACGCACACTATAACAACGACAATGGTGCAACGCGAGTGTAAGACATGGCTGTCACGCACACTTGTATAAAAATGTTGGCCTGTCATTTTTCGTTCATAAACAGTACGAGACGCTATCTAGACATATTATTTATCAAAGATTACAATAAATAGCTTACCGTTCCAATAGTAAAAGGCAAGGCGGTTCCCAGCAAAGTCGCTCGCCTCCCGAACCGGTCTGCTGTAAACCGGGAGACGACACAGCCAATCATCACGCCTGGAGACGCTAACGACACCAGCCAAGATATTTCAGTCTGCAAGGCACAGAAATACTTTATTACTTAACAACGCAATACATAGAGCTTCGTACAATGAGCTTGAACTGCCAGTGCAGGAAGAACATCGCGAGGAAACTATAGCATATATTATACTCGACTAGCTAACCGCCCAAAAAAAAACTTTCGCGAAGCACTTCACAACGTGTCCCAGCAGCCTCATTTGAGAGCCTTTTCCCATTCTTTTCTAGGTGTGCTTATCATTTACGGCCGCACCGTCGTCGTGTCGCTCAAAATCATGTGAGTTGTAGTCAAATATAGTAATCGCCACACAAGTAGTCAAAAAGTGGGGATGCGCAGAAATAAAATAATAATAATTTGTCATTTAACTTGCCAAATATACTGCACGGAAGTGTACACCACAGAAAAGCGAAAGCCCTACCTCTTCTCTCTTCAGTGGTGTACGACGTACCTGCGCAGGCTCACCTTTTCCATGCTGACAATTTGACTACTTGTTTGGCGGCTACTGTACCTACCTGCAGCGAAAGTACCGTTCAGTATATCGCTAATTTGACGTGTCGATTTAGATGTTTTTTGTCGAATTTGAGAAAATACCGATTATTGTGAAATATATATAACAATCGCTAAGAACGGTACTCGTTCTGCAGGTTTATCAATCATAAAATAACCATTCTGAAAATACCATTAGTGCAATTATACAGGGTGTTAGTTTGAACACCGTTATCCTTCTAGGATATCATTATACTCATCATTATGAACAACTTTTACTATGGGGCCAACCCTGAAATCACGAAAAAAAACAGCTGTTCCATACAAAAAGGTTCATCGATCTTGGACAAAATGTATGGAACAGCTGTTTTTTTTTTGTGATTTCAGGGTTGGCCCCATAGTAAAAGTTGTTCATAATGATGAGTACACTGATATCCTAGAAGAATAACGGTGTTCAAACTAACACCCGGTATATAACGAGGGCGGCACTGAAAATTTCGGGAATCAAGGAAGTGACACAACATTACTATAAAAAAATATATTTATTGCTTTTCGAAGTATTCTCCGCGAAATTTGACACATTTTTCCATACGATGGAACCAATCATTGAAGCAACCATTCCATTCGGAAGTTGGGGTCTCCAAAATGGCCGTTTTGTAGGCGTCCACAGCTTCTTCAGGTGATGAAAATCTCTGTCCACGCAATTTATTCTTTATTTTAGGGAAAGTATAGAAATCATTAGGGCTTAGGTCGGGGCTGTACGGCGGATTGTCTAATAATTCTATGTTTTCTTGCTCTAAAAACTCTTTTGTTCTGTGCGCGGTGTGAGAACTCGCATTGTCGTGATGGAGGATGATGCGGCGGTTGCAGTTCTCTTTACGGAGTTCAGAAACGACCTGTGGCAAACAAATGCTAGCATACCATTCTGCATTAACCGTTCTTTGTCCCTCAAGAGGAATAGTCGTAACATGGCCGGTTTTGGAGACAAACGTGGCTACCATTTTTTTTGCGACACTCCGTGAACGAACAATTTTTGTTGGCTTTAACTCATTTTCGAACACCCAAACTCGTGACTGGTTTTTTGTTTCGGGTTTGTACGCGTATATCCAGGATTCGTCACCTGATACGATGTTGTATACAGCATTTGAGGATCCTGCGTGGAATCTTTCGAGAGTTCTGACGCACCAAGTAACGCGAGCCGCTTTTTGCTCTTCACAGAGCGAATGCGGTATCCATCGGGAAAACAACTTTTTTACACCTAATTGTTCATGCAAGATTATTTGTATTTGACTCATGCCAATGTCTAAAGTTGCCTGAATTTCGCGGTATGTCACATGTCGATCTTCCTCAATCAGCTTACGCACAACATCAACGTTTTCTTGAGTGACTGCAGTTTTTGGACGACCTTGACGGGGATCATCACTGAGCTTGACACGTCCACGTTGAAATTCAGCAAACCAGCGATAAATTGTGGTTTTGGATGGGGCTTCATCACCAAATGCAGAAATCATCCGGTCAACACACTGTTTTTGTGTTAAACCACTTCGAAAGTCATAATAAAATCATGGCTCTTGAATTTTCTCGAGTCAATTCCATTTTCTCAACGACTAAACAAGTTTGACAAAACCTTGTAACAACACCGAGAATCTTTTTTTTAATAAATAAATGGTATTCGATTTTTAAAACCAAGGAGTTTTCAATTAAAAAGATTTTAATATGACAGAAACAGTGGAAATATTCCATTCCCGATACTTTTAGTGCAGCCCTCGTATAATATCATTGCATTAGTGCCTACAATGGCTACAATAGCGGGCTCGTACCAGTGGCTTTTCTGATATTACCTTCAGGATATTACGTACAGAATTAAAAAATACTGTTTTTTCTAAATTTTGGATGTAGGTATTCGGTTCAATGTTCGAGCGAAAACATGCAAAATTTCAAACTTACAATGTTTAATAATTACTTCTCTACATTTTCAATTGACTACAGTTCTATTATTATTGACGGGATATTTACCGTGATCATGATGAAATGAGCTCGCGATATTTCGGCGTAGTGAACAACCGTGATAGTTTAAAACAGTATTTTCAGTTGAAACTTTAGAGAAGCCAGCCATCTGAAACTTATCGAATCTTATCTGCATAAGTACTTACATCTGTTAAAGTAATGGCTGTTTCGTTGTTGTGAAACTTAGGTATCACCGGTGTGGTCCATGCGAAGGATACGCTTGAAGTCATAGCCGCTAATGCCACTGAAACCAATCATAGCTGGAACATTATTAGAATCATTTAAGTGTGTTTTTTAACTGATACATTTCAGTGTAAGCAGGTATACAGATGCAGAGGAGCTTAATTTATTATCCTACCAGCCGCAACATCGCGGGCGTTTTTGTATATTCTTAGAATAAAGAGTGGATTGATTTCTTCTAGAACGGCGTACACCATCCACGACAGTCACTTACAATAAAGCGAGTTGAAGGCCTTCAAGTTATCGAAGGAAACGGCGAGCGCTTTCCCGTGTATCTGGATGGTGAATGGCATACTCTAGAAGACCGCTTTCGGCGAAACCCATATTGCCGGTCTGAGTAAGTCATTAACTTTTAGGTATGCCAGGAGCCTGTTGTTGAGGACACACGTTCCATAGTCTTTCAAAGTATGGACGTGACCGAGATTGGCCTGGAGTTGGCAGGATCATCACGATTATCTTTTTACACCATAGCATAGATTAAGTATATTAACATTAATTATTCTTAATCTATGACCATAGGTAGCACGTTAGCAAGCTTCCACGATTTCAGCACTTGATCCTTTTCCATATAGATTAAGTTAGCAATATTTTACCATGATCACATCTACAGGCTGATTTAAACTTAATAGCGGCTGTGATTTTAGGCGCAAGACGCTGCGCAGTAACAGAAATGAGGCGTGCGGTGTGCGTGCAATCGCAGTCTCGCTTGCAGCGCACCTCACAGCCGCCATTAAGTTTGAATCAGTCTGTACTTATGTGTAATCAACTAAAAAAACAAGTATTGGGAAACTGGTACCTACATTATGTTTTTTTTTTCCACGTTAACGCCATAACTCTTGTATTTTTTGTATCAATATTAGAAAACAACCTTTTCACCTCACAAGCTCGGAAAGATTCTGGTTGTCATTCGAAATCAGAGTGCAAAATTACATTTTATCCGCTAGCGTGGAAAGAGTTTTAAGTTTGAACCTTGCTATTCAATAATTTTCTATACCGCTAGTCCACTGATAAAATGCATAAGTAATACCACAGAAGAAAGAATAGTACAATACCATTGATTATAATTATACCTGTCTGTCTATATAATCTAAGAGTAGACTTAAGTTTTTTGTTCGCATTGTATTAGTAGGTAGTGTTTTATCGCGAATTGATGATTAAAACAGGTGGTGTTTTGTTCAATAAGTGTCGAATTAAATGCAAAAGTGTGGGCTAGTGATATAATGTGGTGAAACATGTCTTTCCGTGTTGTTTTCAAAACTACATGAAAGCTTTTAGTAAAGTCACCACAACTTTACTAGGGCATCACTTCGACTTGACTGTGACTATTGTGACTAATTTTGTGTGACTGATTATTATTTCACTTCACTGACTTATTTGATTTATTTTATTTTATTTATTTTATTTTATTTTCACAGGAAAACTTACAGCTATGTACACAGTTAGATAGAGTTATTAAGAATAGAAGGCCAATTAAATTAAAGTTAATTAATTTGTACAGTAGCCGCCAAACAAATTGTCAAATTGTCGGCATGGAAAAGGTGAGCCTGCGCAGGTACGTCGTATACACCACTGAAGAGAGAAGAGGTAGGGCCTTCGCTTTTTTGTGGTGTACACTTCCGTGCAGTATATTTGGCAAGTTAAATGACAAATTATTATTATTTTATTTCTGCGCATCCCCACTTTTTTACAATTTGCGTGGCGACTCCTATATAAAAACTTGAATCATATACATATTTTTACTCTACACTGACATAATGCACAAAGTGCGATGCCCATGGAAAGAAGAAAAAAATAAGTTATACTTATTTTAAGTTAGTGCGCCAACATCATTTTTAGCATAATCGCACTGGCCAGCACGAAGATGCATGAAAAAAAACTCTAGCATTTTCCTCGCTGACTACAGCGGCAGCGAGGTAAAAAGTTGTGTGTTGCGCTCGGCAGCAAAGTTATTCTGAAACAATATTCGTATCAATAGTCCTTTTATTTTGTTATTCGTACCTATGAAACGAATCCTTCGCCAAATAGAATGTAAGTGTATAATACTAATACATCCTTCGCTTTCGCTTGCTCAGGTTTCAATACAAATACTCGCGCCAAAAAACAACTTTGCAGCCTTGCACAAATAACTATTTCGATATAATTAGAAATATGGACTTACCCGCAAAAGTAGCCAAATACTGCATATGTCGTGTTTCTTCCATTTTTGCACTTTCATCAAATTTCAGTGCACAATATCAACTATATTTGCATCACAACCAGTCTGGTATTAAAACACTCCAAGGCAATGCTATACTTCTTCTTCTCCTTGTAACGGTTTACAGTTACTGTCTAAAGCCGTATTAAGATACACTGTGATAAAACTCTTTATAGATTGTATTATGTAACTTTAATTATAATAAGCACGCGGTACATATTCATATGAAGATATCTACGATACTATTATTCTTATCACATTTTAATGTTTTGTAATCTATATACCTACGTGATGACCTTGTTTATGCAAGTTATGGGTACTCCAAATTGTAGTAATCGAAATAATACTGGTTAAACAATCACTGAATCGCTATATCTAAAATTGTAATGAAATCTTACACAATTTGTATAAACACAAAGCAAAATCATGCTGCTCCGAACAAGGGCATATTGATAATAACTGATGTTGATGTTGGCCGTTGGACTCATCTCTCATTCAGCTCAAGTTTTATCGTCTACTAACTAAAAAACCTATTGAAATTGGCTTTGTACATTTGACACGGCTGTTCGAACAATTCTATTAATAGCATGTGTGAGTAATTTATATTGTACATAAAAAATTGAAGTGCGAGTCATGGTCGTTAAGGGTTCCGTTCCGTAGCTTTAAGTATATATATATATATAATGTATAACTATACCTATACATAAGTATAGTACATATTTTTTATTTATTGAAATATAATAAATGTAAAAAAATAATTGGATGATTGTTACTCAATCACGCAAAAACATCTGAACGGATTTGGATACAATTTGGTATAGATGGATATCTTATAATTTTTACCTTATAATCATTTTGATACTATATCATTAAAACATATTCTATCATAGCAACATTAAATAAATAAATATTGGGCGGACATTTATTACACACAGCGCCATCTAGCCCCATACTAAGCAAAGCTTGTATTATGGAAACCAGATAGCTGATAGAATACTTATATACATAATTTTTTTCGTAAATATATACTTATGATACATACTACACCCAGACACAGAACAAACATCGATGTACGTCACAAACATTTTTTTATCCTGGGTGGGGATCGAACCCACGCCCTGCAGCTCTGAAGGCAGACATGCTACCAACTGAGCTATCAGGCTGTCATAACATTTGGGCATAAGGACATTTTGGGACTAGCGATTTGTACATTTTGACACTGAGACTATGTTACCCACTCACATGGGAACATTTATTGTTAGTAACTATTGAAATTAAAATTTTGTAAAAAAGGGTTTGGAAATATATCGCAAGTTTGGATGTCTTTTTATTTATACTCAAGATAATTATTATGTAGGTAGGTACTACTTTTTTCTATTCCCTCTTACATAAAGTGTACATGTGAGAGATAGCCGTAAAATATTTAGTACTGTATTTTATTTAAGGGTTCCTAATAACACAAAATGTAAGTCCGTTTAGCCCTTAAATTAGACAGAAAAGTATTGTTTCTGATACGTCCAATAAAATATAATGTTTCCGAACGTTGATGGTATAATAATGATTTCGATCGAACTACGGTTCCTTAGTTTACTGCGGAACCCTAAAAATAAACCTCATGACGGAGCACTACTCCGAAACCGGCCAGAAGCTCATCTCGACAGATTAATATTTTGAAAAGGTCTAGTTATGATGAATAGTAAACATGTAGAAACTCTTCGAGCTTCGACCTTTGGAGGTGGCAAGCCAATGCGTACCCTTTTGCCATAATGGAGGGTTTTCTGACAGGCATTTAGAAAAAAAACATTCATAAAAATTCGTTAGATGGCGTTGACGAGACATGATACTGAATAGTAGGTATCACTCACTACCTAACCTAGTCTGTGGTTTTGAAGATTTTGAAAAAAATGAATCAAGGTCGACAATCAAGTCTAAAAAAAAATAGAATAGCTTATTTCATTTACTTCAGTTCTGCCACGCTGTTTTTGTAAAAAAAATAGACAATAGACAATATTTTATTTGTAGAAAAAACACATTTTGTACACAAGACTCAAACAACAAACAGAACAGAACAGAACAAACAGAATATAAACTCATAACAAATTTAAACAGTACAAAATAGTTTTTTGTGGTTATTGTTTGTCTAACAAAGTACTTGCCCATAGTATTTCCTTTGCTTTTGTTCTTCCACAACACAAGTTAGTAAGTGCGGATTAGTAATTAGGAATGTGTTTGCTCTTTCATTAAACAAATGCGAAAAAAAGAGAATCATGTCTCGTCATCGCCATCTATGCTTTGGCTGTAGAACTACGTTCTAACAGCTGTCAGAAACCTCCCATTACGTAAATCACCGAGACTCAACAGCGCACAAGCCGTGTTCACGCCTGACTGGAGAATACGGGTCGTCTTCTGGGGGTGTTGTGGCCTCCTGCCATTATTTGGTCTTGTAAAAACTTAGGATTGTTTTCACCGCACACTACATTGACGGTATCAGCAGATTTCTCGGAGACCACAACGCGATACGATCACTTTGCTATATCGGGATTTCACGACGCTGACAACCTAAATCCATCTTTCCGATTGAAACGGCGATGTTTTTTTCTATTCAACCGCTTCACGACAAAATCACTCTTCTTTATTAGTTCTTCTTCTGTTTCTTCTTCTTTAGTTTTATCCTTGGATAGTAACGTCGTTCAGTGGAGCTCAGTCCAGTGATAGGATCCCGCCTCGAGCAAATGTTCAGCGACATACTTCTGTGTTTGGCTATTTTTGACAGCTGCGATGTGTTATCACATGACATCCCTAGTGTTACCAACCATAGATGCATTCTATACGCAGATGATATTACAGGTGTTATAAAATCAAAAGATAATGAGCAACTTACAGCTGATACTAACAAAGCACTAGTCGACATAGTACGTTGGTTAGACAAAAATAATTTAAAAATCAATATCAAAAAAACTAAGGTTATGCAATTCCAATCCTATCAATCTAAAGATAATAAATTAAATATAAAATACCTTAACACATTGGTTGAACAGTTAGATACGTGTAAGTTCCTAGGTATAGTGTTTGACAAGAACTGCAATAGGGTAGATGACTGATGTTAAAATCGTCGAAACCAATAGCTTTGATGAAGAATTTAAGTAAATGTAGTATGTTTATTGAAAAAAATAATTTAAATCGGTTATTAATGTTCTGATATATAAGCGCTTAAAGTTTATGGTAGAGCCAACTCTGTCCCTTTCCCACAAAACAAAAAATTACGTCACGCCTTACTTGTCAGAATAGAATTTATATGGCGTACAGAGAAGTGACGTCACGATTAGCTGTTTCGCCTCTCTGTCTAGCATGATATTAAAATGCTTATAAGTTGCTTATTTTTGATCAGATTTTCATTTTGTTTTCATTAATCAGCTATATTTATGGGCCACATTTTAATTGGACAATAAAAAAAATCTAGTCATCTAGCCTATTGGAAGTGTCACATAGACAATGTCTGTAGCCGGTTAGACCGGTTTGTATATGCGATTGGGCAAATAAGACTGTCAGTATCGAAAGAAGCAATGTTAAACGCTTATCACGGGTACGTATCGTCTACTTTGTCATATGGACTACTCGGGGCAACTGTTAATATAGAAAGGGCGTTTAAAACACAAAAAAAGTACGTGCGAGCGATCTGCGGAGCCTGGTCTACAGATAGCTGTCGGCCTATTTTCAAAAAATTTAGCATTTTACCATTACCTTGCATATTAAGCAAATTTGTATATTTGTCCAAGAACATCCCGAATGTTTCGATTATCAGTCAGATAAGGTACCAAAAAATACTGTAAGTAGAAAAGTACACTATAAAAAACTTCATTTTCCAAAATGTAGACTTGAACTGTATAAGAGAAATGCTTACTTGATGGCAATAATAATTTATAATAAACTGCCGACCGAAATAAAAATGCTATCCAAAAACAAATTTAAACGAAAATTGACTACTTGGTTATTAAGAAAATGCTATTATACTGTCTAAGAATATTTGACTGATAAAAATACTAATTTATAATAATTGACGACGAAATTATTGAATATATTTACTGAATTATAATAATATTACATTATGTTAATTACCTACATTATTGCACACCTCTTAAAGAGGTAGTCTGTATGGCACTGTATTATTGTATAAGAAGACCTGTCCTACCTACATTCAGCAATAAATATTCTTGATTCTCGATTCTTATTTGATCCTCTCCGTTTGAGCACTTAGTTTGACCGATGTAAGAACTACTGCAGCTTCTATTCACCTTATATACACCAGGAGTCTGAAAAGGAGTGACATCATTCGGCGTCCTCACACGCCTCGCTAGCTTGGATATGGGAGTATACACCACCGCCTTGATGGAGGACTTCTTCAGTAAGGTACCTTATCCGTCACTCCTTTCACACAAGCTATGAAAGCCGACTGTCTCTCGACGTCAAACCTCCTCTGACGTCCGTGTCTAGATCGTAACAAGCAACAACGATTTTTGTTTTGTGCGCGATTAAGTTTCCGGTGATAAATCTATACGGTCAATGACCATATCATCATTATCAGGCGTTCATTTCTTTAGTGTGTACGTTTACGTTTACATGAATGTAATTAACTCAGTGCGAACTGACGTCAGATTCTTCTTGTCTGTATGCATAAATATATTACCATACATATGAGTTCCATGTTTAAAAAGTAGGAACGTATATATGTTTTGTAGCAATTATATATGTTTTTGGTATATAAACTGTAATTTTTTGAGATGTTGAATAAATAAATCAGTATTGTTACATTTTCCCACTTTTTATTGGAGTAATGTATTTCACTATTTAAATACCTATTAATATAAATATTATATTATATATAAATATAAATATTGTACTTCAATACTATACATTACTGAGTATCCGATCTTATAAAACTATCACAGGACTTTTTTTCTACTGACTCTTGTTTTCTAACTCCTTTATATTTGACATATCCTTCAGTTCTTTATTTAGTACGTCTTTGCCGTTCTCAGTCACAGTACTAACAACTTTGTTAAGGCTTTCGCCAGCTTCATCATCATCATAATCAGCACCTTGCAGCTCTATCTGTATTTGTCTCAAACTCTTCCCTTTAGTTTCAGGGACTACGAAGTAAGAAAATATAGCGCCTAACAAAGCAGAAATAGCAAAGAACCAGAAGACTCCGTACAGTCCAGTGAGCTCCTTCAATTCTTGGTAACCTTTGACCATGATGAACGTACAACTACCACCGAAGATGTTCAAAGCGGTCATGGCAATAGATTTAACATTGATAGGGAATATTTCCGCTGTTACAACAAATAGTAAAGAGTCATAGCCTAAGGTAGAAATGATGTTGGCGCAAATGATGCCTGTGAGGGTGATGTAGCGCAGAGGGTTCGAAGGATCTATGTCAATGCCGACGACTTCTTGACAGTAGAAGTAAGCACCGACGATGGCTAGGAAGACGCCGGACCCGAGGTAGGAACTGACGAGGAGCGGTCTCCGGCCCACCTTGTCCACTATAATTGATGAAAATATACCTGAAACAAATTAACTGCGATATTTTAGACAATCCCTAATTAATATCTATGGTAGCAAAATATGTATATAATATAGGTACTGTTTTTTTAAGTGCGGTGTACCGTTAACTATTTACTTTGGCAGCTCAGTAAATTGCAAAAAGCTTGCGATTTGCTTATGATTTATTTAATTAACGTTATAAAAAATAAGTTTTTGTAGTGTAGACTCTATTGCAAAGTCCGCCTGGGGAGTTATTAAGTAACCTTTTTGCCAGTTATAACGCCAAGCAGTAGTATGCATGCATTACTGTGTTTCGGTTTAAAGAGCAATGTTACCAGATAATTAACTGGGTAAGAAGAAATTAGAAGATTTTTAATGTAATGGAGTAACGAGTTGAAGAACTGACAACCGATGGGGAAGAAAGGATATGCCCCGGTTCGCGGTCGCCACTCAAGAACATATATATATATATATATATAGGTGGACCGACGACATTGTAAAAGTCGCGGGCAACCGGTGGATGCAAATGGCAGGTTGTCGTACGGTGTGACGGTCTAAGGGGGAGGCCTTCGTTCAGCAGTGGACGTCTCCGGGCTGATGATGATGGAGTGACGAGGCGAGCGAGACGTTCGAAGTCGATTCTTATAAGGTCTAATAGGTCAACAATAAAATAAATCGTTATAATACCCCTTGCCGAAATTTTTGCCATATTTGTAGTGCCACTGGTAAGGCCACTGGTATTGCAGATATCTATAGCCAACGGAGTTTGCTTACGATCAGGCAACCAGCTTATTTGCCAGCAATGGCTCAAAAAAACATGCATCTTAATCACTATTGTCGTAGATTAATTATATTTAATCTATGCTATTGTAGAGGCAGCTGCAGCTATCAACAATCATTATTATAATAGTAAAACTTTAGTTCAATGAAAACGATAAATAAAAAGCACTATTCGTTAACATTCTACTCTTAAAATATTATCTAAAATATAATAATAATAATATATATATATAAAATATATCTTAAAATATTATAAACCTTACCAACAACAAACCGAACAGCTCCAAAGATAATAAGCGCCGTGGACACATTTATATCGGTCTTGCTTTCTTGCATGATGCGTCCTAAGTACTGCAGGATGGGAATCGAGCCTGCCATCACTTGAGTCAGTTTTATACCTGTAAAATAAGTACGAACACGTAAACTCTCTAGTTTACGTAAACTAGAGAACTACACCTTTATTTATTTGCTGCCATGGGCGAAGACAGCAGGGTGCTTGCACCCCTGTCAGGAAAAAAATACGTACAAAAACTATGTATTTTTCACAACATCAACAAATCACTGTTTGAATAAAAACTGAAGGCGTTGCGAAACAGGTTGCTATCCAAAGTTCGTGACCTTGTTAATAAATGTAGACTATAGAGATTTAGGGTTGTTTTCGATGAGCGAAATATTTATTTATGCACCTTCCTGAAAGTAATCCTGGCGGCGCCCATGGGCGGCGCCCATGCTTGCTGCGGTGCGTTGAGAATCATAATCATCATCCCATTGATAAAGGAACGAATATAGCTAATATGTTCGTTTTAAATCAACAAGACTTAAAAAAAACTCTAATTTCGATTACCTGGATGACATCTTTTTCCAGTTATTTTGATTTACAAATCAAACCACTTAACCGATTTCGATAAAAAAAATGGGACCACCTCAGTAGTACCTGAGTAGTACAAAAGACTGATCAAAATCAACTTATAATAGGCTAGATGACTGGTTTTTTTTAATTATCCTATTAAAATGTGTATTAAAATATAGCTGATTAATGAAAAGAAAATAAAAATCTGATCAAAAATAGCAGAGTTTTACCTACCATTAAAACTCATATTATGTCCGGAGCCTTATTCGAGGCCTTTTAAACAATATTGAGATGACATCTTCCGGTTTCGGCCGTATTTTAGTCGTTGTAGTTCCATTTAACGGCGAAAATATGGTAACTTCCGGCCGCCATGTTCACCAGGTGCCCCTCCATAGGAGCTTCCTTCATTGTGTTCTCAATAATCTACTTATTTCTAACTTAACTAACACCAGGCAGAACTTAATGTAAGGCCTCGAATAAGGCTCCGGACATAATATGAGTTTTAATGGTAGGTAAAACTCTGCTATTATGTCCTTCCGCCGTTATTCGAGGCCTTTTAAACAATATTGAGACATTGTTTGTTATCGCCTGGTGAACGAGACGCCAATGTGATTACAGACAGAATAATCGACAATAATTGTAATAATGCCTACAGGTTACTAATAGTACTTGATTATATTTACATATCATTATTCTACATGAAATGTACATACTATGAACTATCTTACAGATTCAAACAAATTACCTAAAGAAAGACTATTTGAACTAGTACTAGGTATTGATATTATTTCTTTTTTATAGAATTTTGAGAATGTATTTTCTGACCTCCAATTCGCTCTTGCTAAGATTGTATCTAATGGTTCTCTATCAATCCAACCCCTAGATGCTACAGCTGACCTGACACTTCCGGGGGTTGCGTCGACACCGGCATCGGACAAAACAGATTTTACCCAGCCCGCGATTACAGTTCGAGAGGCAGCTTTGGCGGGCCCTCGGGCTGTTACAAAAAGATTATTCACATTACTTTCCTTACGTCTATCACTACCCATCTGTATCAGTTTTCTTACCCATACCACAGGATCAATATTAGGATACTTTCTATTTGAATATAACTTCCAACCCGATTGAGTATACGATGCAGAATCAGTTTTAGATCCGTATATAGGCCAGAAAGTTACACAGTTCTCGTCCTTATTGTCTATGAAGTTACTGTCCGAAACACTTAAAAGTGTGAGATCGTGCACTCTACGTCCCGAGCAAAGTAACAGTAAAATAGCACAACGTCGTGAGACTTCCCACAAATTTTGTAAAGGAAGTGTACGATTTGTTAACCAAGAAATAACAATATTTGTATCCCATATATTTGTTACGGTATGTGTTTTCTTAGCATGACTCGTAGCGATGGACTTTAAGATTTGTTTAACTAAAACGTTAGAACTAAGCTGGCCACTATCTTCCGTAGAGCATAAAGTAGAAACCACAGACTTGTGGACCAAAATTGTTCTATATGCAAATTTTTCTTTAAGGTGGAGGTCGGCCAAAAATTGTGCCAATTCAGAGCCCGAAGGATTTGTAGGATTAACGTGAAAGTTCTGACACCATTTTAACCATCTTGCCCACGCAGGTTTGTATGTATTAAGGGTCGATTTCCGCCAACCTGCCCGCAGTAACGATTTTTGCTGTGTGGACCATGACCTTATTGATTCAGACCACCCCCACATTTCCAAATTTCCAGCGTCAACTCCTTTACTTTCGGCGGTGGGAGGCCTGTCGACAGGTCTACTAGCTTGGACTCTAACTGACGAACTGTGAACGGGGGTGCTAAGGCCCGAGCCTTGAGATCCGCTCTCCAAAACGCCTGGGGCCATTTCGGCGCTACTATTAGATACAAGCCTCTCGCTCGATTAAGGTGCATTAGGACTCTCGGTATAAGGTTCGGTGGGGGGAATATCCACGCTAGCTTGAATTTCCATTCCCAGGCAAACGCATTGTATCTCCAGGCTGCGTGGTCCGTCTGATCTAGGCTGACATACTTTGGTACGACATGGGCACGTACCGACGCAAACAGATCTACTTCCGGGACACCCCATTTTCGAAAAACCACCTCTGTCAACGCAGGAAGTAGATGCCACTCGGGGAGTATCGACTTCCGAGATAGACGATCTGCGACACCATTGAATTTTCCCGGAATGTGGTGAGGGACTAAATGAATGTCGAACCGATCTAAAATTTTGAAAATTTGATAAGTCAGACTCATCAATTGTTCCGATCGATTTCCTCCCTCGTTTCTTAGGTAGGCTACGACCGATTTGTTGTCGCATTGAAGCAACACTGACGAATGACTCAGAGTAGGACCGAATTGATACAAACATTTTAGAATAGTCAACATTTCTTTTTGATTCGAATGAACTGACTCTTCTCCGCTTAACCAGTTGCCTCGTACTTGGACGCCATTTAGGTCTGCTCCCCATCCAGAATCGGCTGCATCTGTTGTGAGAAAATGAGTCAACAACGGAGGATGAAGGCGAGTCGATTTGTCGCAATTCTGCCTCCACCACTCGAGTTTCCCGATTGGCAGTGAAGGAAGAGGAGTTCTCGTTTCGGAATCGCTTCGCAGCAGGTAGTTGCAATGTGCTAGGAGACAACGGAAGTTCAATCGACCCTGAGGAACAGCTAGCCGGGCAAAATTCAAGGTTCCGACCATGCTTTGAATTTCGCGAAGCGTCGCTTTTTGTTGCCCGAGTAGCTTCGTTATAGAAGAACGCAGACCTCGAATCTTCTTCTCGGGTAAGCTTTTCCTGTTCTTCCACGTATCCCATACTAGACCTAAGTATTCTAGGGATGTCTGAGGGACTAGAATTGACTTGGCGGTGTTGACAACCCACCCTAAGTATTGGAGGGTCCTGAGAACGGTCTGCGTCTGCTCCACTAACCTCAACCTGTCCTGACATGCAATTAAATAATCGTCGAGGAAGACTACTATTCGAATCCCCTTTTTCCTCAGAATTTCCGCTGTCCAGTTTGAAAGGGACGCAAACACTTTGGGAGCGGTTGCAAGTCCTAATGGCAAAGAGGTCATTTGGAGTAGTTGAGCCCTGTATAGCATTCTTAGAAAGCATCGATGGGAGAGAGCTACAGGCACGTGGTAGTAGGCCTGCGTAAGATCGATTTTTACCATCCAATCGTTGGGCTGTAAAAAGTCTGGAATTCGATGAACTGAGATAAGTCTGAATTTGGTTACTTTTAAAAATTGATTCAGTCTCTTTAGATTGAAAATAGGGCGCATGGAACCGTCGCTTTTGGGGGTTAAGAACAGGGTGGATAAAAAACTGGGTGTTTCGGGGGCGTACTCCAGAATATTTTCTATCAATAAATTGTTTATAATCTGATCCATTTCGCAAGAGGGAACAGTTTGATAGCGGCCCTTGGCGAGTCGCGGTAGTACAAGCGGCGGCTGTGCTTGAAACGGAATTTTGTACCCTGTTATTACATTCAGCAAGGGCGTCGGTGCCCCAGACTCTATCCACGCATCCACGAACGTCCCTAACCTGCCCCCCTGGAATGGTTGCGTTTTGTCAAAAATGTTTACTGCCTCTTCCTCTGCCACGCGTTGCAGTGGTTTGACTGGAGAGTCCTTGTTGATATGCTGGTTTTCTTGAATTGGCCGAGGTCTGTTGACCTGCGGTAAACGACTGTGGCTTATGTTGAGGACGAAAAAACCGTTGGTTTCCAGCGTGGGCTGGGAAATCATAATAGGATGCATACGATTGCATAGGAGTATATGACTGCATTGGTACAAATGGCCTAGCCCCCTGTGGAGTGTGGTATCGCAACGCAAGCGGTGCTGTGTTGCGACCGGCTTGGTTGTAGCTACTGGGTCCAGGTTGCGCAGCCTGAGATCCAGATGAAACTCTCTTCTCTTGCGCAGAGAAGGAGGGTCTTGAAAAAACTTTACCAGTACCGCCATTATTTTTTAACACCTCAGAGAATTCTTCTTTATGGAACAAAAAATCACAAGACGGAGGTATCTTTTTCAGCGTTGTTTTTAAAAATTTGTCTTTTACTAAATTCAGAAATGCATCTCGTCTTTGTTCGATAATGTCGGCTCGGCGACCACAAAGCAATTGCAAACAATCAAGCGAGATTTTTTGAAAATCACCTGAAAAAATTTCTTTAATTTTTGTTGCCAACGCGTCTTTGTCAACTTCACCACTATCATGAACCCACTGCAGTAACTCGGATACCCCCGTTTTTAAAGCGTCGCTCTGCATAATGACCGCATGGGTAATCGCACCCAAGGACCTATCCGTTGCAATCAGATTGTTTGCCCTATCAAATTGTTTAATCTCATCATTCACCTCCAGATCGACGAACCCCGGTCGTGCATTATACGATTTTTGGATTTCCGAATAGCGGACGTTAGTCCAGTTTTCAGATTTAAAATGTTGTAATGAATTCAACAGTCGCAAATGCTCAGAAGAGGCTCTTTGCATTGTGGGTTCTTTTAAATTTGTCGTTAACTCAAATTTAAACTGAAGGGCGGACTCGGCAGGCACTTCGCTACTAGGCGCATCCAGCTGACTTGGCGCCGGGCTGTCTACATTGATTTCTCTTGAAGGATGATACCCAGGATCGACCGGGTGCCAACCCGGGAAGGGTATGCACAAGCCAAAAAATTTTGGATTTGACTTACTTGTTCGGCAAGGTGTTCTAATACCTTACGCTTTTTCTGACCTCCCTCGTCCCTGCGCGACCGTTTTCGCTTACGATGGCTTCGCGGGTCCTCATCATCACTAGTGGATGACGATGACGACGTGATACACTCGCGCACGTTTTCATCACTTTCAGACATTTTCAGTAATAAATTACTTAAAAATCACTTTATGAGGGTAGTAACCTTTTTACAAAAAAAAACTGTACAAATATTAGAAAATACGATTGAAACTACAACTTTTATAAGCACTTCTACAAACGATAGTAGATTTTAAATAATTTTGCTATATAAAAAAAATAAATTACGAACGCTAACAGCGTTTAAATGTATGTTACGGCTCGAAAATCAAGACGCCAATGTAGGAAGCTCCTATGGAGGGGCACCTGGTGAACATGGCGGCCGGAAGTTACCATATTTTCGCCGTTAAATGGAACTACAACGACTAAAATACGGCCGAAACCGGAAGATGTCATCTCAATATTGTTTAAAAGGCCTCGAATAACGGCGGAAGGACATAATAAGCAACTTATAAGCATTTTAATATCATGCTAGACAGAGAGGCGAAATAGCAAATCGTGACGTCACGTCTCTGTACGCCATATAAATTATATTCAGACAAGTAAGGCGTGACATCATTTTTTGTTTTGTGGGAAAGGGACAGAGTTGTCTCTAACAAAAACTTTAAACGGTCATATATCAGAACATTACTACCGATTTAAATTATTTTTTCAATAAACGTACCATATTTACTTAAATTCTTCATCAAAGCTATTGGTTTCAACGATATAAACATCAGTCATCTACTCTATTGGCGGAGTGATCACGTAACAAAAAAAAACAAAGTCGAATTGAGAACCTCCTTTTATTAAGTCGGTTGAAAATATGGGAGATTTGCAATCATTGTACCTATCCATGTTCGCCATTTAAAATCTACTTCAAATTAATTTGCTATTGATATACTACATTTTCAATACAAATGATTCTAGCGCCATCTCTTGGCAAAAGTTAAAGTATGATTTATGCCAGGCCGTGGCGGGCGCGAGCCGTGCTTCGTACGAGGCGCGGACGTGGCACGGATTTGAAACTTTACGAACTTTTTTTTAATAAGCAGTTCACATAACGGCGATGGCGTCCCGGACGCGGCTCGGTCGGCGGTGTAGCATGAACTGCTTCATGATAATGTTCGTGAAGTTTAAATCAGTGCGTCATCCGTGCCCGTACGAGGCACGGCTCGCGCCCGCCACGGCCTAGCATAAAATAATCCTTTACTCGTCCTATCAATGTATAAATAAAGTGTAAATTGACCTTGTGCGATTCTTGGTCGTGAAAACTAGACGCTAATACATTTTTATAACCGTCACTATGGTTTTATATTTGCTGAATTACGTCACATAACACTAGTATGTGCTAATATTATAAATGCTAAAGTTGTGCGTGTGTCTGTGTATGTACTTATGTTGGTTCACTAGACCCCGTAAGCCCGTAACTGACTATTACTATAATATAATAAACACTTATATGTTTTTTCATCACACTTGCTCGTAAATTGGATCTTATTGCCCTAAATGAGCCTAAAACCGATGTTTAGCAGTGCCAGAATTGTGAACTTGCGAACAAAATCCTGCGCCGTACTGCTCTCGTCACCCAAGAATATGTCAAATCTCTTCTTGCCCAGCCCTTCAAACCGAAACACAGTAAAACTTGCACACTACTGGCTTTTTAGTTTCGTTTGTTTCTTTACATAATGTTACTCAATAACGCAAAAACAGCTGAACGGATTTGGATGAAATTTGGTATACATAGGCTAGTTATTATCACAACAAACGCGGGTGAAACGCGGGGTTGTACCCTCGATAAATATCATAAAACTTTTTACACTAATAACATGAATGAATGATTCCTATGGAGTAGCGGATAAAATCGCGAGGCCCAGCTCGTTCGCCATATACAGAATATTTTTGTAGTGGTAGGACTCTACTGCAGAGTCCGTCTGGGGAAGTACCACACCTTTGCCAGTTATTCAATCGCCAAGCAGTAGTGTGCAAGCATTACTGTGTTCCGGTTTGAAGGGCAATTTTACCAGAGAAATTACTGGGTATGAAGAGATTTAACATCTAATATCGCAGGGCGACGAGCGCAGCGCAGTGCAGTGCGGCGCAGGATTGTGTTCGTCGTCGTCAGCCATAAAACGTCCACTGCTGGACGAAGGCCTCCACCTTTATAGAGGGGTGTGTTCGCAAGTTCACAATTCTGGCACTGCTACAGTTAGCGGCAGACGTGACACTTACCACCAGGCGAAAGTCTTGCTCGTCTCGTCACTTGAAAGTATTTTTTTTTTTTTTTTTTTTTAACAAAAAAGATCACAAGACCGCACTTGGGGTTTCCCAGCGAGCGATGGAGCGTAGTATCTTGGGAGTTAAATTAACAGACCGAATAAGGAACACGATACTACGCTTCAAAACCAAGGTTGCTGATGTAGGCCACAAAGCTGGACAGCTGAAATGGGACTGGGCAGGACACGTCTGTCGCATGCCGAGCGACCGCTGGGCAAAGGTGACCACAGATTGGGTTCCAAAATTCAAACGACCTCAGGGTCGACCGACGAAGGCGGCGTGACGAGCTGAACTCGCACGACAACCTCTTAGTCACCAAAGCTGAAGACCGGGCAATCTGGAAGGAGGGAAGGGAGGCCTTTGCCCAGCAGTGGATCAATAGAGGCTAAAAATAATAATAAATAGATAATAGCAAAGTTGAATAGTATATGTTATTACCTACAGCAATAATAATAGCTTTTCTGTACTGCCTCCCAGTGAAGAGTTCTTTCGCAGTACCGGAATGGCGCATTTCCTTTTTCACGTCTGATCTCATCTGAGTTAGCTGGTCCTCTAAAACCTGCAACAGATAGACAAAGTAAGACGATTATAATCTAGGCAATACAATAAACAATCATTTATTGTGACAATATTAAAACGCAATACAACACAATAATTATTTTACTTGTAATAAAATTAAAAAACATTAAAGATTTACCTTGGTGCTGTCATATAAAAAAGCCTACGATAAATGAGTGATATTCTAATTTAAATTTACGTTAAAAATTGTCTCACTCTCAACGAAGGGGTTTGAGTCTAGTTTTATTGTGCGAACCTCCATGGTGCGAAACGTGGAACAGTTAAATGCGCGGCGCGGCCCGAGCTTCCTGATTGATACAATCTGAGTATATTCAAGTCTGGACCTAAATATGACATAAGGACCTGGGTATGTCCTAAAACTTCATCCAGAACTACCGGAGGACGGCCGGCAGCGGCTTCTCGATTAATAGTGGTGAGCATTCTGCGATCCCCAAGCCGCCTACTAAGCGTGCAACCCCCCCCCCCCCCCCCCTATTAAGGGGGAGGCCTTCGTCCACAGTGGACGTCTTCAACTTTGTGGACGAAAAAACAACCGACTTCAATTTCCACTACCTGGATGACATCTTCATATATTTCCAGTTATTGTTATTTGTTCGAGTAATTTTGATTTAAAAACCAAACTACTGTGCCGATTTCGTTTTGTAAAATGTACATGGGACTACCTCTGAAGTATCACCTACTAAAAAAAACATCAAAATCAATTCATAATGGGCGATTTTCTGACAGCCAATAAAAAAATATATAGTTCATAAAAATCCGTTCGATGGCGATGAAGAGACATGGCCTTGAACAGTTTCACTATCTTGTCTGTGGTTCTAAAGATTTTGAACGAATGAAGCAAGTGAAAATGTAAAAAAATAAAAAGTAACCTTATTTCATTTATTTATATCATCTGTCATGCGTTTTTTGTGTTTATTGTTGGTCTAACACAGTACTTGCCTGCGGTATTTCTTAAGCTTTCGTTATTCCACGCAAATTAGTAAGTGCACCTTGCCAATTAATAAAAAAAATAACTATCAATAAAAATAACGTAACGTAACAATAACAATTAACTAGAATTTCAACAAAATGATACAAAAAAACATGGAAAGGCACTTCACCAACGAACGCGAACTGTGAAGTGAAGCAGTGAAATGCTCTTTCACAAGAAAAATGCGTAAAAAAGTGAGCCATATCTTGCCAGCGCCGTCTATCCTTTGGCTGTAGAACTACGTTTTGACAGCTGTCAGAAAACTTCTCATTGGCGGAGTAACCGTGAAACATAAAAACAAAAACAAAAAACATGCAGTCGAATGGCGCAAACGAAACGAATTAGTTGCATCTGCTCCATTGATGGTGCAAGACTATGGTGCATACGCTCCTTTTTTGAAGTCGATTGAAAAGATAGCTTACTTTGTCATCCTTATATCCTCTCAACAGTTGCAGCTCCTTTCTTGCTGTATCAACTTTCCCTTCCTTGAGCAGATAGTAAGGCGTCTCGGGTATCCACCAGCAAGCTGCGAAGTACGCTACAGGAAGCGCTAGGAGCATGTAGTTCAGGGTCTGGTATTCAAGGAAGGGCCCGGTAGCCATTACTAGGAAACTGCCGAAGTTGAACATGAACCGTGTGCCGACGGTCAACAGGCCTCGAATATTCTTGTCCGCTATCTCTACTAAGTAAATTGATGATATCTGAAATTTTAATAAATAAATTAAAAAAAAACAATATAATTTAAATTTCAAACTTTACGTAAATTTTCCAGACTTAAAGTTTTGGGGGATAATTTTTTGCAATGCAAAGATCAAGACGAGCAAGTTGCTGGACTGGTGGTAAATGTAACGCTTGCTCATAGCAAATCAGTGCCAAATCGAATTTTGAACTTAAACAGTTTTAAAGCCTTTCGTCAATTCGTAATTTCAGTGGTAGCATTGCCAGTTAAATAACTACCGGGTGGACTCATAAAAAAGCAAAAAGTACATAATGTAGGTTGAAACTTACTGTTAAAAATATTCCAGTTCCGCATCCCCATAGAAACCGCATTATGTAGAGCATCCATGGCTTGTTAGCACATACTAAAATAATCTGAAATTACAGCAAATATTTTATACTTTCAGTGTAAATACCTTCCCAATTACGCATATCAAAATTTCTTAGAAACTATTGATTCCTTAATGAGGTATAATTATACGGCAAAATGGCGTAGCTATTATCTTGGAGCAGATTTTTTTCTCCTCGTCGTTGTTATACGCGCAGACTATTAACTATTTCAGGAACTATCGTCGTCCTAGGTCCTAGTGGATGGCAGCATAGGTTTCTACTAAAAAGAAAGTAAGTATAGGCTGAGTTGCCAGGTCTCTGCTTTGAGCGACATATGATTCAGCCATGTGCCAGTAACGCCCACTGCTGTCTAGTCACCTTCACGTGTCCAGACTATCTTGTACCGTATATTTTCTCACATGCTGCCAAGTATCCCAAGATTATCATGTGACGTAGGCAAATCTGCAGTCGGCTCACGGACTATATTATGTATCGTCACTTCATCGAGTCTCAGGGCATCCTACAGTACGAGCACGTTCGCTGACTCGTATCTCCATGGATTTGTCTCCACCTATCCCGTGATCAGACTGAATAAGCCAAGGATCCTGGTGCTTTGTCTCCTCTGATACCGTGATCCTTTTCCCCCAAAGAAAAAGTCTACACTCTAGAACACTTTTACCCTAAGGGCTATCGGCTCTGTGATAGACATGACCAGCCCACTGACACGCTGAGCTATGTCGATCACTAGCTCGGTGAATAACTTCGTTCTTTTCAAGTAATATCGTATTTATGTCTATGTTATCCTACGTACCGTGCCAACAGTGATAGGCAGTGCGCTGCCCAGTAGCGCCGGCCTCCTTCCGAACTTGTCAGCGACGAAGCTTGTCACCAAACTCCCCGTTATAACACCGGGTGACGACATCGCCGCCATCCATGATATCTCCCTCTGTTATAAAATGTCAGTTGAAGAAGCAAACGATGCGTGTCAGAATCGTAGCAAGTGCAAAGGATATGTGTTCCCGACGAGTAAAACCAAACGAGTCTACCGTAACTCGGACACTACGGTACTCTCACACTCGGACACGGTAACACTAAATAATAAAAATAACTTACTAAACATGAGGATTATTCATGTTTTTGCATTCATCACGAGTAGAGACATTAGCATGAACGTTTTGCAAATGAATAATTGAATATACTCATTAATGGCTTAGAACATTTCCCATATGCATGTGGGCTAGTGGCACAAATTTCCCATATCAAGAAAGTGAAAATATCCTATTATTTTTATTATAGGTGCTATACTTACTGAATAAATTCATACGTAGCAGAGATTGAAGAAGATACAGAAGTATCTACAGAGAGAGATATATGTATTAAATTGGACGTATAATACGATTTCATCCAAAAATCACGGGTGTTACTACCCAGTCAGGGCAGTCATATTTACAAAGTTCGGAATTCTATTCTCCTTATCTAACAAACTGAAACTACATATTAAATACTAAACTGATACAAGTTCAAGTAATAAGTAGATGCACCTCACTTCTGTAATATTGATGCCGGTCTCGTTGTCGTGGAACTTTGGCAGCATGGGCGTACTCCAGTAGATGGAGACGCCGCAAGTCATCGCTGCTATCGATACTGGAATACACCAAATTCATAAGTCCTTATTCATTTATCATAAGTTTTAGGTTTCCGAAATGGTAGATACATTGACGGGCTACTATCGCTATAACTCGCCATGTCCGAGTTAGGGAAATTAAATTATACGTTGTACATATTGAGAACTATTTTACAAAGAAAGTATTTTTCGAATATCAATGCCTAGGAAGTAAAAATGGGTGTAAACTATGGTATGAAAATCCTTTGTTTTTGAACATTTAGTTGTGAAAACTATTATTTGGGTAATATGACTTAATGTTATAAAAAGGATGATAAAATGATGTACAACAATCAAGTAATTGAAATAGTAGTAGATAAGTAAGTAGATTATTTCATCTTCATTAAGTAGATATGCCTACCTACTATATGAATCAAAGTCCGGACTCACTGACTGACTGACAGACAATGCACAGCCATAGTAGCACAAATTTTGTGGTTTACGCAAAATTTTGAGGGTGTACTTATTTTCATTCGTAGTGGTGTAACTACGTTGTTTTGAGTTGTTGTTGAAACCCTTGGGTACACTTTTGCAACGTGGTGATGCCACTTGCTAACAAGCGAATCGCCCTTATAGAGGTGTGTACATACAAAACACAAAAGGACTACGTCCGCGTACGGAAAAAAACGCACCGTTCCCAAATACGTAAAAAAACGTATCTTCCATACCACCGCCGCTCCAATTATTTTACTCCCCATATTCATCACTTTAAATCATCCCGCAAATAACTTTAAAACAAAGAACTTTCCATGGGAAGTTTGACCCGCCCTTGAAGTTTGATAAATCTTTTCTTAGTACACCCCTACGCATCAAGACAAATATAAACTCCAACGGCCTTACTTAAAAAAAATTCTCTACCGTTAATCACTGCTTAAGATGCTCTGCCATCTTCTCTCTGACGTGAAGTGTAACATGCAAGAACAAGACAGAGAAGTTAAAGTTAGTTAGTTTGAGTTTAATTATTAATTATATAACAGGTTTGTAAAGGTTTAGGTGTAGTATAGTTATTTATAAATCATTATACTTAAGTATAGATTTGATTTTAATCAGTGCGTGTAGTGAAGCTAAGTATCGATACAAACATCTTAGTTTTTCGATACTTATTGTCCAAACTATTATGTAAACTTACGAAAAAAAAAAAAAAAAAAAAATGCAGTGATTAAGAGAATCGAGATTATTTTAGGTAAGACTGCTAATCAAGTCTGTACGACCTGCGGTTTAGGCTGTGCGTTGTCTGTCAGTCAGTCAATGAATCAGTAGTTGAGGCAGGACAGAGATTCTTATAGTATTAGGTTCCCTAAATTCCTTTTAGGTATGTTTTAAGCACTAACAATCGTAACTTTAAATCCTATGTCTGGTTCCCTTGGTAGCAAATAAACGAGAGAATGTTGTTATTAAAATGCTATCTTTTCGGACATATTAGTTATATAGGTAGCAAAAATAAATTCTTACCTGCTAGTGTTGCAAAATATTGCATTTTTCTACTGTTGCTGTCTTCTTCCATTTTCACTTGAATAGTTAAAACGGTCAGTTTCAAAAATAAAAATAAGATTACTTTTTATTATCTGATTGTCCGACTGTAGTGACCGTTCGGAAATATCTTTAGTTGTGAACTATTTTGCCAACATATTAGCGATATATCGCCAAAATCTCGCGACCTTAGTTTAAACACGATCTTACTGGCTTGAAGTATTACGTATCCAAATAATAACATTGTGAAACATTATGTTTCACACGGTAATTGACCAAAGTAAAAAGATTGTGACGTAGCACGTTAAAAAAGAACGTCACCAGTCGTGACAAACTCATTAATTTAATTTTAATCATTTTATATGATTATAGTCTCAATCATTCAAAATTCTTTACAAACCCTAGAAAAAATAATTGTACAGTATTAGTGAAAAGGGTTTCATAACCGCCTTCAAAAAGGAGGAAGGTCCTAAACACAGAGTACCTTGTAATACACGGGTCAATTCAACTCTTTAGATTTTAGTGTCAGTGGCAATCACAAAACCAAATTCAGTGCCAATCTATATTTAGCTACGTAAGTACACTAATTTTACTATAAACTCTTACAGAAAACAAAATGATTTAACGCTTGAAAGGTCGAAATGAAAGTGTGAGGTTTTTAAAAGCTTTTATTTTACAAAGTTATAAAAATATAAATGCTATTTAAAGCTTGTTAGATAAGGATACAATTTTACGCCTAATCAAGGGCGTGACATCACCATCTCTTTGAGATGAACTCTAAGTTATACATAAAACTACAAAATATAGAATCTAAAACATGGAAAGAAAAAACTTGACAATTGAAAAAATAAATTAAAAAAAATTAAAAACATTTTATTAAATCCAAACATAGGAAAGAAACATAATTGATATATTGATTATATTTTATCGATATAATCATTGAAAAAGTATTGTCGGGAAACAATCATAGGTAAAATACGGTCACCAAAGACCTGTCAAATGTTAGTTCTTGGCATCTGTGCTAGACTAAGATACTATGCAATAAATAATGTGCAATAAAATTACTGAATACTGTACTTTTTGTAGTGGTAGGATTCTACTGCAGAGTCAGCCTGGGGAAGTACCACACCTTTGCCAGTTATTCAACCGCCAAGCAGTAGTGTGCAAGCATTACTGTGTTCTGGTTTGAAGGGCAATGTTACCAGATAAATTACAGGGTGACGAGCGCAGTGCAGTGCGGCGCATGATTGTGTTCGCAAGTTCACAATTCTAGCACTGCTACTACTGTTAGTGGCAGGCGTGACGCTTACCACCAAGCGAACGTCTTGCTCGTTTCGTCACTTGAATGTATAATTCAAAAAAAATACGAAAGTTCGGTTAAATAAAATACTCCACTTTAACTAAATCAGCAATATTTAAAAAATATATTCGGTATCTTTATTCTCATATTTATATGGGTCGCAGTAAGATCTATACAACGGGATTTAGCTTTAACTATCTTACTGAGACATACGAGTATGTATAAACACCGGATAAGTCAATCTGTGAGATCTGTGAGAGCGGTTTACACATATTTAGCGATATATCAACAGACCAGTGCGCAGCGCGGTCCGGAATACGTCCTAGAAATGCCTTATGACGCTAATAACACTAATTAGAACCAATATGACAAACAAATGCATTCTGCATACCCGGAAGGTTCTAAACTGAAAAAGTATGAGCTACGTGCCCTGCCCTGAGCCCTAAAGTTAGAGTATTTATGACAGCCGAAGGCCTTTTGAGATATTTTGACGTTCTCTTTAGCGCTGTTAGCGTTGTTGGCAGTGTTGGCGTATTTTGGACCGCGTATAGTTTCAGCGTATATCAGCCCCTATTATACAGGGTTGTTAGTAACTATGCACTATTGTCTAAGGATCAGCTTCTGTACAGCATAATAAACAACTTTTGTTCTTAAACAAAATCGCGGCAAAATTTATGGAACAGGAAATTTTTCCTAGCATTTTTTTTAAGTCACGAATTAAAACTTGTTTACAGAAGCTGGTCCTATAAGGATGTAAGCTAGTTACCAATAACCCTTAAATAGAAGTCGATTATTTTTATAATGTAGTCGATTGTTTGTGTAATTAAATTAGTTACTAAATTACAATCAAATGATCACTACAAAAGAATTTAAATTTAAAAATGTATATAATAATCCTTAGATAAGAGTTTGAGCCTTTTTACGCTTTCAAAGGAAGCTGCTGTATTTCAGATTTCAGCCCTGTTTCAGTCAGTCCCTTTCATCATGAACGCCCACAGCATCAGAAAATGCCCACTGCTGGACGAAGGCCTACCCTTTAACAGCCTTACCTAAAATAATCTCGATTCTCTTAGTCACTGCATGTTACACTTCACGTCAGAGAGAAGATGGCAGATAATCTTAAGCAGTGACTAACGGTTGAGAAGTTTTTTAAAATAAGACTGTTATAGTGTAGGCAATAATTAATAATGCCATATTCCCCACTCTTGCCAGGTGGCTTCGGGGCAGTCCCTTTACGATCCATCAAAAATTAATTGAGACATCATTGCAATCGCAAATAATCGATCCATTTTACTTGATTTAAATTAAAAATCAGCAGTCGAGCGAGAGTAAGACATTAGTTTATCAAAGTACCTTTCACAAAATAGGTGCTGGGTACAATATCTATCTCCTGTTAAGTATAAGAAGGTATTTGGTAACATAACTAAGCCTCGTTTATAGTTAAAATATAGATAACAGATATTAGACAGATGTTTTTAATGTATAGCATAGACAGTAAGAAAAATTATGATCTCTGGCAAGACTTGAACCTGGATACGAGCAATCTTTGGGTAACTGCTTTGCCAATTAAGCTATAAAAGGCTCTGCCTTACCCGTCATCATTTTAAACCGTTTAAGCTATCAACTAAAGCTTTTGACAAAAATGTACTCAAACCGGAGCCGTTACAGGTTCCAAGGATTATCGAGAGATGTCGCTTTGGCAAAATTATTGAATAAATCCAGAGATCATAATTTTTCTTACTCTCTATGCATTCAACATAGAAATACCGAAAGTGTGGAAACACTTCATTATAAAATATTCATATACAGATATTTTTAATTACACTTATTTCTAAAAATGGAAAAAGATGGGTCGCTTATGAAGTCGCGCCAATTATAAAGATTAAACGCGTGTTTTATCAAGATGATATTGGAAATATAAAACTATTACATCTATAGCCCGGTACAAACTCTATGATGGCTGTGAAGATAGCGCCAGGCACTGCGCAACTTGCGAAGCAGTCACCATTCTAGGCAGTGTTTACCATCTTCGACCACATCGTGGCTTGACATCAGTTGAGTTGCGGTCAAACACCTTGTTAGGAGCTAAATATAAAAAATGCGGGGGGCGCAGTTCGACAAAGTCGAATTTGCATCGCACTGCACAGCTATCACATTTAATACGCGTATTTTCCCCGAGAAAATAAAATCTTGTCTCAGACCTTGGGTAATTCTTACCTTATCTCAATTAGCGCCTACCTTATAATATGTATTCCGGAGATAATTTTATCTCTTATGCAAGAAATCCTCCAATCCTAAGAAATATAACGCTTTGCGTTTTTAAATGTACGCGACGTTGCGTTAACAATGTAGTCACAAACAAATTAGTAGTACTAGTAACTAATTAGTCCCAATCTTTCCCTTTGAAGATTTTAAAAACCTTAATATTAATTATAAGCTGGAGTATAAAACATTTTTTGATTACATGATTATGATTGAAACAATGATTTACATTTAAACACCAGCACAGTATAAACGATTACGTATTTATATACTTCGTCCGACTTTCATGAAGAGTATACTGATTATACCGTATACTGACATGTATTTCGTAAAATATTTTTGTTTAGCGTGTTTCAGCTATGTCAGGTAAGTACTTTCGTGTAAAGGTTAACGAAGTATATATTACAACGGTATTATGATCTAGCATAAATATCTTGTACCAAACATAAAAATCAGGAACACGTGTACACACACACATCAACAGCCGGTAGTCGTCCACTGCTGGACGAAGGCCTCTCCCTTAAAGGGAGGTGTTGCCATAATCCCCACGCTTGACAGGCGGCTTGGGGATCGCTGTTGTACATGTGTACAACAGTTATCAAATAAAATACAAATCGGTGTTCGTAAGGACATCAGTGATCGAGTTAAAGAGAAAACACAAAAATCCATACCTCGAGTGTTGGTAATTGAGCTAAAATCCAGTAATCGCTTTTTCAAACACACTTCAAATTTCTAACAATACTATTATCATATATTTATTATAAGTATATGACCGTTATACAGTAGATAACAGTGAGTGCAACACACAAAATAGACTGTGACTCTATTTCAATGTCAGTCAATGCCAGTCACAGCGGCCATAGTTATAAGTTATATATTTATAAGTGACTCAAGCCGCATCTGCAAGCAGACAGCGTAAGAAGCTGATCCTTGATGAGATCTTGTATTTATACAAAAATTTTACAAAGCGATTAGTAGTTTTCTAGATTTAAAACATTTATATAACCGGTATATCTATGACTGACACAAATTCTAAACTAGCACAAATTCCAAACTTTATACATTTCACGGCTGCTCAACTTTTTTCGTTAGCTCATCCACCTCTGTGCTATCGCCATTGTTTAAATTTAAGCCATATTCCTTTTCCGTGCCATTAACAACTCCTACATTATTGAAATTCACAGATTTCCCCTTTACATCGTTCACAATCTCCACACGGTTCAAAGCGACTTCGTCTAATTTCTCACCCGTATCAATATTGTACATAACATCCCCTTGCAGCTCCTTCTGAATCTCATCTAAAGATTTCCCTCCTGTCTCAGGAATTACAAAGTAAGTAAACACGGCTCCAAAAAGAGCAACGCCACCGTAAATCCAAAACACCCCGTGCAAAGCGAACAAATTTTTCATGTCCTGATAACCTTTTCCACAGAGAAAACCTAAAACACCTCCGAAGACATTCAGGGTGGTCATCGCTACGGCTTTGACGTTTAGAGGGAAAATTTCTGCGGGTATAACAGAAGATAGAGCACCGTAACCAAACGTAGATATAACGTTTGAAAGTATTATGGCTACGATTGGTATGAATTTGTAATCAAAAAGAGCCTCTATGTGCAGAGCATTAAAGAGGAATAAGTAGGTTCCAACTACGACGAGAGAGAACCCAGTTCCGAGGTAGGAGGTGATAAGAAGCGATCGCCGGCCCATACGGTCCACCAGAAAAGACCCCACCATGGCTGTAAAGAAAAATATACTCTAAGTCAATTGCCAAAGTGTTTGCTAAATTTTGTCAATTTTTAGCCTACTCTGCGTTCAACTAGAAATATTGACCAGATAAACGTAAACAAACACTTGTAAGTACTCTTACAGTTTTATTTGTACCGGCGTTAAAAATTATAATATTCTATACGGGGTTACCTGAGCTTTTCCAGTTTTACTAAATTTTCCGGAATATCCTATCATTGTGCTGGACTCTACTTAGAGAAGTAAAGTTTCATAAAGTTTCAACTATTTTGTAGTGATAAGTTAACATAATCCGCATTTAAAAAAATACAACCGACTTCAACTTCGAATACCTGGATGACATCTTCATATTTTCTAGTAATTTTAATTTAAAAACCAAACTACTGAAACGATTTCGATAAAATTTATATGGGACTACCTCTGAAGTATTACCTACCAAACAAAAAATAATCATCAAAATCAGTTCATAAATGGCGTATTAATCGCATAACATACATACAAAAAATATATATATACAGTCGAATTGAGAACCTCCTTTTTTGAAGTCGGTTGAAAACACGAAAGCACTGACGAGACAGTCACTTCCTTTTTTGTCAAAGGAGAATCACATTGTCTCTTACCATCGAAGAAATAATTCAGAGGACAAAATGATAATTTCAGTCCATTCCAGATTTTACTGATATGTATCACCTAGGTGGTTGTGTTTACCTAACATAAGTTATGTCACTTAACATAAGGTGAGCTATGGTAAAATGTCCAACCTGTATAACAAAAAGGTTCAACAATACTGAGGGGTATGTGTAGGTACAAAGGCATGTACTCATCATTATGAACAACTTTTACTATGGGGAGAACGCTGAAACCGCGAAAAAAATTTGTCTTTGGACAAACAAATGATTCAGGGACCGCGGAAGTATTCCATGACGGGGGGGGGTATTATTATTTTGTACTGATGTCACAGAATAACTTATTTTATTTCTTTCTTTCTTTCTTTCTTTCTTTCTATCTTTCTTTCTTTGCCATGTATTAAAATTGGAGGGGGGCATTTGGCCCCCTCTGCCCCCCACTTCCGCGGCAGCTGCAAATGATTGTCCAAGGTCAATAAACTTTTTGTTGACCTTTTTGTTACACGTTGTTTAAGTAGTATTGAAACCTACGGATATCAGACGTATGTGCATAATAGCAGCGCAAATGCATCTCGTAAGTTTTAATTATTATTTTAATAATAATAATGTTTCACTCACAAGCGACAGCGGTGACAAGCCCAAAGGCGACGAATCCCCAACGCGTCTGGTCTTTAGTTAGGCCGCCTTCCATCATGATCACGCCCAAGTACTGCTTGATAGCCACCGCGCCCGTCATTATCTGGGTGAACTTTATACCTGGAGATAGAAACGGGAAACATACAAATTTCAAAAGTGTAGAAACACTTCATATAAAAATATTCAACATTTACATAAGAGCGGCATCGCATCGAATACCTGGATAACATCTTCGTATTTTCTAGTAATTTTGATTTAAAAACCAAACTACTGAATCGATTTCGATAAAATGTTTATGGGATCACCTCTATAATATTACCTACCAAACAAAAAAATAAACATCAAAATCAGTTCCTAATTGGCGGAGTAATCACGTAACATACATACAAAAAAAACATATATATAATACCGTCGAATTGAGAACGTCCTTTTTTGAAGTCGGTTGAAAATCGGAATAAGCGTAAGGATATTTTGCGCTTTCTTTGGTTCAAAAAAAGGGCAGGTCAAAAGTGGGTACTGTACTCCATGTACTACTGTACTACATCCATGTTCGACATGGATGAAAACGTCCATAAAAGTAGAAGCGAAAGCTGTGTAGTCCAACTCAAAAAAAATGTAAGTCTCCACAAAGGGCAAAAGGGGTGAACAGCTTCATTGTGATAACTGCTAAACAGTGCTCTGCCCATGTGTATATTTGTTTCCCGATGTTATACAATCTAATTGTCTCGAAAGAATCGGTTGCTTTGTCAGACTCAAATTTTAAAAAAAAACAAATGAATCATAGAACTAGTCTTCCTATTCGACACTCTTGGGCTGCTGAACCCTATAAAGGGGATATATTCTTGCTATTCTGTGCTGGGTCTTAACTTCTCAAGCCACCAAAATCGTTAAAAAAATATATTATATCAGCTATCTAGTTTCGATATTACAAGCTTTGCTTTGTTTGGGCAGGGGGGTTTCACTCCGCAGTTTAGGTATGTTCGGCCGGCGCTCCGTCCGGGTGTGCAATACAAGACAGAAGTCAGGCGCCGCCCGCACGCTAGCCTCGTCGCACGTAACTAAGCATACGTGATAGAAAGAGAGCGGTATATCTAGGTGAAAATAGCCAGCGCTGTGCGAATTGAATTGCTACTTTATTGCCTAGTAGATAGAGTCCTTATTTATTTCAATTCCTTTGCGGAGTTAACTTTCTGTAATAGTACTATTATTTATTCTGTGCTTTGGGACTAGATAGCGCTGTGTGAAAAATGTCCACCTATATTTATTATTATGTATTATTTGAAACGCTTGTATCATCTCTATCTGCTGAAGAGGCTTACCGGCTGACACGATGACAGCGCGCCGGTACTGCCGCCCCGAGAACAGTTCCCGGACCGTGCTGGAATGGCTCATCTCACATTTGACGCTCGCCTGAATCTTTTCTAGTTCTTCATCAAGACTCTGGAATAGAGTTAAATTAAATAAAAAACTAAATTTAATTGTATTTATTGAGATTAAACACGGTCAGGCCAATTACATTAGAATCTCACAAAAATAATTATAAACAAAATAATAATAATAAGGTAATACTTTACAAAAACAGTTCAATTATAACAGTTCAATCAAAAATAATAATAATACAAGTAATAAATTAAAAATAACTTGTCAAAATTCATTTATATTTTTTTTTTTCATTTATTACTTTCATTATACGAATGTCTAAAGAAGCTAGTTCATAGCGTGTTATTTTTTCGCGCTAGTTCCATAGTCTAGAACTAGCGCGAATAAATAAATTCGCAGTAGTTACATTGCAAAGTTAATCGCTTGAATATTTCAAAAACAGGGCAAAAAGACCGCTTTATGTCAAAAGCAGGTACTTATATATGTGAGTATATGTGACTCCTTCATGTTCGACAATATAGTAAGTAAAATAATGCGGTGTTGTAGTACAATATTCTCAGAAATGTGTAACATAAAACGATTGTTGTAACCTTATCTACGCGTACACAGCGTTTATAGTTTGACGTTTTTGCAAACGGTTCCATTGTAAACTTATTAGGTCATTTGACAAAATGAATCATTCTCACAACTGGGGGTCTAAAATGGCCGCATTAAGCAATTCCCCTAAAAGCAGTTTATCTTATGAATTCTTAGCAGAATGAATTGTATAAAGTTGCTCTCGAGTGACTTCTAACAAATCTGCTAGTTGCCTTTATACAATTCATCTTTCATCGACCATTTTACGACTTTCCATAGAAAAACTGTCAAACGAATGAATTCCGTAATAGAATTTTTGGAAAATCATAGTATGAATTGGCACTTAAGTGACCGTTTGACGATTTGCGAAATGAATCATCATAGGATCATATGCAGAATAGCTAAACGCGACCATTTTAGCCCCCCTGTTGTTTCAAAATAAGGATAATGCTTTATTTAATTATTTACTGTTTTGTTTGGATAATAATAATTGTTATTATTACAAAATATATCATTGTTATTTCGATAACGTAAAGCGTCCGCCTATCCATGCGGTCGTGAAACTTCCGTTAAGAGTATCAAAGGTCCTTTGTTAGTTAAAAAATATAATATGAAAGCGCTCGTTATAATAGAAATAATAAACAATGTCGTCTAAGTAACATTTTTAATATGTCGGGGTTTCGAGCGCAGTGCAGTGCGGCGCAGAATTTTGTTCCCAAGTTCACAATTCTAGCACTGCTACTGTTATGGGCAGGCGTGATGCTTACCACCAGGCGAACGACGCGCTCGTCTCGTCACATCATAGCATAAAAAAAAAACGTGTTATTTTAGGAAGTGTTAGAACAAACGTATGATGTATGAATGTATGATGCTTTGTATGATGCCAGGACGCTTCCATAGAGAAATGGTCAGTTAATTAAAATTAACCCTGTACATGATATTTTTTCCCGGCAACCTGGAATACAGTAGGTAGGGTTTTAGGTTTTTGGCATATTGCCAAAAATGTATTATATAGTAGAAACAGTTTACCTTTTCATTCCTATATCCCCGAAGCCTGTTCAGCTCTTCCCTCGCTTTATTCACTTTGCCTTCCTTCAACAGATAATAAGGCGTCTCTGGTATCCACCAGCAAGCCGCGCAGTACAAAAACGGTAGCGGTAACAATGCGTAGTTCAGCGCTTCATAAGTTATAAGTGGTCCTATAGCTATCACCAGGACATTCCCCAAGCTGAAGGCGAAGCGGGTGTACAGAGCTAGTGTAGCGCGGAGGTCCTTCTCGGCTATTTCTGCAAAGTAGATGCCTATGACCTGTAACGGATAAGGAGCTCATTAATCAGTATTCAATATAGAACAAACAATAGGTATTGTTATTTATAACGTTGGACCGTATTGACGTACTAGGTTCGCTAGATTAAAACGGGCATACAAAAAAATACGGTGGACATTTTTCACACAGCAACCCAAACTAAGCAAAGCTATATGGAAACTAGATAGCTGATAGAATACTAATATACATATTTTTTTGTAAATACATACTTATAGTATACTACACCCAGACACAGGACAAACATCTAGTTCGTCACATAAATGTTTGCCCTGGGTGGGGATCGAACCCACGCCCTACAGCTCTGAATGCCGACATGCTACAAACTGAGCTATAAGGCAGTCAATGTGAACCTATAGCAGGCGGGTAGCTGCCTGCGATAAGTAACTTATCATATTTAAAAAAAAGGCTGGTGATTTTTCACAAACATTAAATTAGAATGAGATTAATTTATTGCATCTCGTTAAGATTAATTTAACAGGTTGCTTATTAAGCCAATACTAGTCCACTGCTGAACATAGGCCTACCCTCGAAGACCGAAAGTTGCGGGTTAGTGGTAATCCACTAATATAATATATTATATTAATACATATGCCATTGAATCTCTTCTCCGGACATATGCAGGTTCCCTCGCGAATAGGCTAGATAACTGTTTTTTTTTATTGTCCTATTAAAATGTGGCCCATAAATATAGCTGATTAATAAAAATAAAATGAAAATCTGATCAAAAATAAGCAACTTATAAGCATTTTAATATCATGCTAGACAGAGAGGCGAAACAGCAAATCGTGACGTCACTTCCCTGTACGCCATATAAATTCTATTCTGACAAGTAAGGCGTGACGTCATTTTTTGTTTTGTGGGAAAGGGACAGAGTTGGCGCTACCAAAAACTTTAAACGCTTATATATCAGAACATTAATAACCGATTTAAATATTTTTTTCAATAAACATACTATATTTACTTAAATTCTTCATCAAAGCTATTGGTTTCGATGATTTAAACATCATGCAGTCATCTACCCTATTACAAGTTATAGGTAAAATCTCAATACTGAAATAGTAAATCAAAATTCACCTATTCGTGACTTGATACCTTCTTAAGATGCAGCATTCCAAGCTTTTACAATGATTGTTTAGTCTAATACAAAGTATGGGACCATAAATAATGGGCTAGGAAGGGGCAAGGTAAGTGTATGCAATTATAAAATTCAAGTAGGCAAAAAGAGTGGCCCAGTTGACAGGGCGATAAACGGTATCGATATCCTTTACTTATACTACATCTGCATTCTGCGTAACTATAATCTCAAAACTCTAAATCTATAACACATAATAAATAATAGTACTACATACAGAAAGTTAACTCCGCAAAGGAACTGCTGGGCTTGTGTATAAATCATGTAAAATTAAATAAATTGACAAAGTATTATTAAATTTGAGCAGATGACGTCAGATTTGCCCGCAGACGCCGTCCTAGGTCTCACGATATATTAGTTTTTTTTTGATTACTTAAGTAAGTAGTATAAAATTATCTTTGGGATTGTTGTGGCCTGTTTGTGGCCTGTTTATTCTATGAGACGCGGAGCACTCGCCAGTAGCCATCTCACTTGTCATTGAGAGTTAGTAAACTCTCTCTAAAAAGTCTAATAACAGTGTAGTCTACTTACAGTGCTTAACATGCCGGTGCTGCAATTCCAAAGCACCACACCAATTCCGAGGACCCAGCCTTCGATAGCAAATACAGCTATTATCTGAAAAAGACATCATCATTTCAAAAAACTAAACTCCAGGGGTCTAGTGTAGTAGTTGAGGAGTTCTACTATCCACCTCCCGGCTCCATCATCAGAAAGAGACCTAACTCGAGAACCGGAATGAAAAACATGTTTATCTCCCAACCCCAACTTACAAGTTATCTTTAAAAACAAGCAAGTTATCTCTAAAAGGGGAATTTTGAGGTTTCAGAAATAGCCCACTCAACATTCTATATTAAGACGTGATTTTTTTTTAATTAACGACTAAGCCGTTTTCGATTGAATAACATTTTTTTGTATTACGACCTTAGTACTGAAGTTTAGTGGTTTACGAGAAATAGCCAACCACACGTTATTATGAGTTAATCAAAACCGTTTCGAAAAACCGCAAATAATACAACTTTGTTTACTGAATTTTGCTTTTGGTATGATAATTATTTCTACCATGGGCTGCGCTGCGATGGCCCTTAAAATAAGTGGTCACGACACGCGCTTATATTCCAAAACAAAATGCATTTGCAAACATTCAATTTGCCCAACCAATAAAAATCGATTGCTCCTTATTGATGTCGCTTTGGCGCCAGTTGTGGACACAGAAAAATTAAGATTGTGGTAGCCCAGTTAAAGATGTTAGATATAAGACAAACACATCAATAGGGTAGATGACTAATGTTTATATCGTTGAAACCAATAGCTTTGATGAAGAATTTAAGTAAATATAATATGTTTATTGAAAAACAAAATATATCGGTTATTAAATTTGGTATAGAGGTAGCTTATACCTTGGAACAAAACACTACTTTTAATCCCAAGAATCGCGGGTGTTCCCGCGGGGCACAGCTAGTTAACTGAGTCCACATCTGGGCAAAACACTTAAATTCGTAATCCATGTAGTTTCCTAGTCAACCTAATTCCACAGCTGGATGCACGTCACTCAACCCAATCTTTGGTTCAGTCATCCCTACGTATATCGTCACTCCATTGAGTGTCGGGGCGTTCGGTCCTTTGCTAAGTTTGTCGGTTCGTGGTCTCCACGTCTACAACATCATCACATCACATCAACAGCTAGAAGATGTCCACTGCTGGACGAAGGCCTCCCCCTTAACCCGCGGTTTGTGACGTACATGTCCGAGAGACCAGGTGGTTCGAGAAAATCGAACCACTTTTTAATCTGCCATCTAATAAAGTTGTGATTTCGAGTAGCTACCTTTTTTACTCCCACAACCAAAAAACCAAAAATCTTAGCTTATAAATCCCGCTGCGTGCGTGACACCAGCAGGGCTAACATGCGCACCGCGAGAAAAATTTCTCGATTCTACAAAACAGGACAAGGCTACGAATCTGTATAAGTTTGTCTCGTTATCGCACGACATAAAGACACGACAAAATTTCCTCGCGGTGCGCATGTTAGCCCTGCAGGGGTCACTAAAGTTTTAAGTCAAATTTGCGTCACCGGTGGCGGGTTAATAGTTGCCATAATCGCCACGCTTGGCAGGCGGCTTGGGGGTCGCAGAATGCTCACCACCGTTAGCCGAGAGGACGCTGCTGCCAGTCCTCCGGTGGAACTGGGTGCAGTTTTAGGACATACCCAGTTCACGTCTACTACAGTTTGGATGAATTATTATTAGTTACCGATCCGACAGCTTGCACCGGAGCGCTCGCCAGGATAGTGGCGCGTCGTCCCAGTCTGTCCGAAGTATATCGCGTGACGAAACTACCCACTATAAAACCGACCGGAACCATTGCCACCATCCATGATATGCCAGCCTGTGTATAAAAAAAGCAGTTATTATAACATGTCCAATATTGTAGATACATTACAGAACCAATATAAGAGTTATACTACAGTTTGTAGTGGTAGGACTCTACTGGAGAGTCCGCCCGGGGAAGTACCACACCTCTGCCAGTTATTCAACCGCCAAGCAGTAGTGTGCAAGCATTACTGTGTTCCGTTTTGAAGGGCAATGTTACCAGAGAAATAACTGGGTATGAAGAGATTTAACATCTAATATCTCACGGTGACGAGTGCAGTGCGGCGCAGGATTGTGTTCGCAAGTTTACAATTCTGGCACTGCTGCACAATTCGGGCAGGCGTGGCGCTTACCACCAGGCGAACGTCTTACTCGTCTCGCCACTTGATTGTATAAAAAAAACTAGACTAGACTATCTTCGCCCGGCCTAGGGCCCTTAGATTTAACCGGATTTCATTAATAGTTTGCAACGGGCCAGGTTAACATTAAACAAGATGACGCAAGTTTTGGATATGAAATTAGACGCTGCATCAATAACTATTTTCATAAAGTGCATCTCTTGCTCGCATATACAATACAAGAGTAAGTATTACGTTTTTTTTAGTACGCTATAACTATAACCGACAATTCTAAAATGTCAAGTAGAATTAAAATAACAAGCACTTCCCGCAACTTACTTTGCTTTCTTGTTTACATAATGTCAAAAATGATTATAAAATGAAAAAAAAAAGTTGTTTAGCAATACTCACCTCATTTATTTTGACCTTAGTTTCATGCAATTTAAACTTTTGTAACACAGGTGTAGCCCACGCGGACAAAGCTCCGAGAGCAAGGAATGCCAGCGATACTGAAAATAAGAATTATTTTAAATAACCAAGATAATTTAAGAGACAATTTTTGAATTTTGTTAACATATATAATATCTCAGGGTGACGAGAGCACTGCAGTGCGGAGCAGGATTATGTTCGCAAGTTCTCAATAATTCTGACACTGCTACTTTTAGTAGCAGGCGTTGCGCTTACCACCAGGCGAACCTTTTGCTCGTCGCATCATTTGACTGTACAAACAAAAAAAACGCTTTAGAAAACTCCACAAAAATAAAGATTTTGGCCCCGGAGTCCGTGGACCTTAGCCACAAATATTAAAAAAAAAAATAAGTAAAGCTCTTTTTCTTCACAATTTTACTCACAACAAAGCGTCACCAAATATTGGATCTGCCGACTTCTCTGTTCCATTTTCTCTGCAGTTTTAGTTCAGTCTTGCAACGAAACTCGCAGCTTGAGGCTCGTTTCCAAATTCGAATTTCCCTCCAAAACTCCCGACCACGTCTTCCGTTAGTCGACCGTGGAAGCCGAATGTTTGCAGCCAGCTTCACTGTCGGATTATAAAGAAGGTTCCCTTCCAAAACAGGCACGTAAAAATTCCCCTATTAACATTACGGGACGGCCCTACGAAAACAACCAGAATGATGCAATAGGCCCATAATCTTTAAAACATGGGAAACCCCTTAGGTAGCAACTTACTATTAATTATATGGGTTATCTATATTCACTCACACGCACTCATCAGCCAGAAGACGTCCACTGCTGGACGAAGGCCTCCCCCTTAATAGGGAGGGGTTGCCAGTATCGCCACGCTTGGCACCTTGGAAGGTTATCTATATTGATATTAGATAATTATATCAATTAAAAATATATAAGAATTAGGCCAAAATATCTAACAATGCTTGCACACAAAGTGGTAGGTAGTAGTGGTAGAGGTGGCAGTGGTAAATGGGTGATGGCTACACTTTTTAGAATTTCAATTAAACTAAAAAAACATGTGTTTATATTATGTTTTCATCACACTTGCTCGTAAAGTGGATCTTATTTCATCGGTTTTAGGCTCATAATCCAAGCTATTACGCACGTGTGCTTTTTACTTTACATTACAGCACTAGAGCTATAATAGATATAACCCGGTAAAGTCAAGTTTGTATGTGACAGCAATTAGACGTATGTATACGAAGCACTCCTAATATAGCCGGGTAATACTTACAGTTTTTTTGTAATACCAACAAAGAGTTCTTATGCCGCTGAAGTAAATGTCAACCTGCGCGCGCATTGCTGGTTCGGGCGCCATTTTCCGCAAATATTTGTTGACGTTTTCGCTGTGTGGTTGATTATTATCAAAAAAAGTTTGTTTTTTCCTCGCAAGTGTGATGAAAACAGTTGTATGGAACTCTTGTGCTATTACTCATTACACTCTCGGCTTCCTTAAGGCGCTCGCCTGCGGCTCGCGCGCATAATAACGCCTCTAGTATAATGACCAACACAGCACACTTGTATCATAATGTACTATTTCATCACACTTGCTCGTAAAGTGGATCTTATTACATCAGTATTAGGCTCATAATCTAAGCTATTACGCACCCGTGCTTTTTACTTTACATTACGCCACTTGTGCTATAATAGGTATAACCCGGTAAAGTCAAGTTTGTACGTGACTGCAATTAGACGTATGTATACGAAGCACTCTTATTATAGCCGGGTAATACTTACAGTTTTTTTGTAATACCAACAAAGAGTTCTTATGCCGCTGAAGTAAATGTCAACCTGCGCGCGCATTGCTGGTTTGGGCGCCATTTTCCGCAAATGTTAGTTGACGTTTTCGCTGTGTGGTTGATTATTATCAAAAAAAGATTGTTATTACCTCGCAAGTGTGATGAAAACAGTGGTATGGAACTCTTGTGCTATTAGTCATTACGCTCTCGGCTTCCTTATCGCGCTCGCCTGCGGCTCGCGCGCATAATACCGCCCCTAGTGTAATGACCAACATAGCACACTCGTATCATAATGTACTATTATGCAACTTAAGGTGCTATTAGTTTTCAAAAAAAAAACTTAAGGTGAAGCACCCGCTATGTATATGCGGTGGCGCTAGCACACGTTCCTACCGCTTCTGTCGCCGAGCGCTGTTTTTGTGTAAACAAAATGATATTTAAAAAAAAAATTGAATGTTTAGAAATACTAAATCGATACCTTCCTAACCTAACTTTCTGACTGATTTTTCTTCTTTTTTTTTTACTCTTGTAATTATAATATACCTGACTAGATAAAATGTTATAAAAATTGTAAAATAAAAGGTTTTTTATGTTTTCATAAATTGAAACATGAAAAAAGTAAGTATCATACTTAGTTAAATAGAAAATAAAACAATAAAATAAAAAAAATATCTTTACTTAGTTAAATAGAAAATAAAACAAGAAAAAGTTAAAAATGTGAAATGTTGTTTGAGATATTTCTATCGAGCATAATAAATTCAAATCATGTTCTTGGATAAATTATTTTACTAAATAAAGCGTTCTTGTAAAACATGCAATTTGTTCTGCTTGGCAAACTGTAAGAATTTTCGAGAAGTAAAGTGTAGAATTCTAGATTTTGTTATAGGCGTGAACCGGTTGGGCCTTAAGGTTATTATAGCTACCGCGAGTATATGTACTCGTAAGTTGCAAACTATCTTAACTCCCAAATGCAGCACTGAAGTCACATATTTTATACAACAATAGACCTTTTGGCCCAGTTCGTAAAAGACATTATCATCATCATAATCAGCCTGTAATAGTCCACCGCTGGACATAGGCTCTCCCAGGTCACTACATTCTAATCTTCCGAATTCAGCTTCTATCCACTGCCAGGAGCCCCACTTTCACTCCATCTAGTCCAGTTGATATCAGTCGGGTTGTGCAGGTATGCATGACAAAGTTCACATTATAAGCCACATGCTTATGGGAAATGTCTTAGGCCTTTACATTGTAATTTATACAATTAACTAAACTGCTATGTGAACAATTCTTTAGGAAAGACAAACAGCACAAAATAGAACATTCTTAACTTTCTTAACTTGCTGTGCTATTAATTATTTATTTATGAATTATCCAGCGGGGCAACGTGGCCAGCATTTTGGGCACATTACCCGAAATCAGGGACCGTTTAAACTATCTATAGGTTAGCTACCTATAGATACTTTAAACGGTCTCTTATCTATCGATTAATTATTTTATTTATATTAGTTTAGTTTTATTTAGGTGGTTTATATAATTAGAGAAGTAGGGCTTTCGCTTTTCTGTGATTTTGCCCAAGGTCGATGAACTTTTTGTACGAAAAAGCTGATAATTTTTTCGCGATTTCAATGTTATTTGTTTAATTATTTTTGTGCTATATGGATTTATGTAATCTGAAATAAATGATATTTGATTTGATTTGAATGTAGACCCCAATTTATACATATGATAATGAGTACGATTTTGAGCAATTTCTATAAAAAACATTGGATATACTTCCTTGCATCTCTTGCAGCAAAAAGAGTATTAGGACGGGTTAAGGGGGTTCACACAAACCCCCTTAACCCGTCCAGATTTATAGTTTACTCAAATTCATTGACGCCTGGACAGTCTTCACATATGATATGATGGTCAGTCAGTGTGTCATTAATGGCCTCGCTCAATGGACCATTTCACACTGCCACGACACGACACCGACACGATATCGTCGAACTGGTAGTTTCATAAGATTACTGCTTAGACGCTTTACACTGTCGTCGTCCACGATATCATCGCCGACAATGATTATCTTTCCCCACGGCACGAGTCGTCGGCACGATTCTTACCGATCGGCGGACGACAGTGGCGTGCGCTCCATAAAGACAAAAAGACACTGCCTACCCTACCTAAATCTCTCAAAATTTTACTTATTAACTACTTTACTACTACTACTACTTCCTTTTACTTATTTTAATTTTGACTACTACTTACTTTAACATAATTTTTTTTTCGTCGTTTACTATATTTGATTACTTATACTAATCATCAAAATCATAAATCGTCTCCAGCTGTCGAGTGTCAGTGGTATCATTAAGCATCATTGATACAGTATTTTGCTCGTTCGTGCCAACTTCGCATTGCGCGGCCGTACGAAGGGCCACTTGCTCCGCACCACCACAATAAGCTGTTAGTTACGACGACGATGTCACATACCAAAACCGGTATCCTAACGATACCAGTATCCTCACGATATCGTCGCAAGATATCATGTCATCTAAAGTCACGATAATGTCGTGTCGTGGCGCTACCGTGTCAGTGTCGTGGCGTTGCAGTATCAGTGTTGTGTCGTGGCAGTGTGAAAAGGATCTGTACCTAATTACTGCTACCTGAGATCAGCAATTTATATATTCTAGAAACACATATCCATCACAAATTACATTTAGGTACTAACAAGGGTAATAAACATAGCGTGTGAAAATGGCAACGACTCTCGGCAAATGATTACGTTAACTTCACGTAGAAAAGGATAAAGGCGAGATTTTTGTTCTAAAGATTCACTCTAGATAAAGCAGGACAGGCAGTTTTTGTGGGGAGTAAGTACCGGCGCTATTTCCTGCAGATGGTGAGGTGGTGACGCTACAATTTTTTGCTGCATGGCAGGAAATATTGCCGATTACAAGCCACTGGAGGCAGTGAGGTTTCACTCCACAGTATAGGTACTTTCGGCCGGCGCGCCCATCTACTAGGCGAATAGCAGGGCTGAGGTCAGTGGCCGCTTGCCACTCTATGCTAGCACGCACGTTGCGCGTAATTAAGCATCTTTCCTGTGATTTTTGCTATAAACAATGATTTCTAAACGATCTAATGCGTATAAAAAATAATACTGTGCGTACGAGTGTTTAAATATGATAAGAATTAATAAAAAATATATTTTTTTTTTATTCCAGAAGATAATGTTGTAAGGTAAGCTATTTTGCTTTATGTATACCATAACATAACTACTCTGTGACTGTTTTTGGTGCATAAAGAGAACGAGATTGTTATCCATAGCATAGGTAAGCATTTTAGGGTGTCTAAAGGAATGAATATTAATTAGGTAGCTAGGTATTTAGTTCATTCAGCAGTGGACGTCTCCGGGCTGATGAAGATGATTCTGTGTAAATATCAAGAAGACAACCCTAATGCCGAGGCTACTTTGCCTATTTTGCCAAATAAAAAGGGATGCATGTATACAGGCTACATAGATGCGTCCCTTTTCATTCGGCAAATATAGCCAATTGAAATTTCTGAACGTAGTACTATTATTTCTTCTGTGCCGGAGGGAGAGATTCGTAAATCGACGTAATCTCTTCGGACAATAAATCTGAATTTGAAATTTATCAATTCCTATAATTCGTTCAAAGGTAATTGTACCTTTGAACGAATTACCATGAAGACTTTAAATTAACCGAATGCCCATATGCCATTCAAAACCAAATGAGTACTAATAAGGTTTTAAAAAAATACAACCAACTTCAATTTCAACTACCTGGATGACATCTTCATATTTTCCAGTAATTTTGATTTATAAACCAAACTACTGAACCGACAGCGATAAAATTCATAGGGGACCACCTCTGAAGTACCACCTACCAAACAAAAATAGAATCATCAAAATCAATTCATAATTGGCGGAGAAACCGCGTAACATACATACAAAAAAAACATACAGTAGAATTGAGAACCTCTTTTTTTGAAGTTGGTTGAAAATTAGTAAAGGGCATGAGACATTTTGGCCTAGTGAGTTTTAGTATGTATTTTTTTTTACTTGCGGCGGATGACGAAATCTTTGCCAATAAATAGAGAATAAAAATGAACGCATTTATAATAGCCAATATCTCGGAAACGGAAATGGTTACAGAGTTAGTGCTAGAATCATAAACATTACATAGTAGCAAAAAATAGTAGGGACGGGTTGGACGCCATTTTGAAATGACGCCCATTCGTCGGTGTCAAAGAAAGGCATTGACACCGATGCCGGCACAGTCTGCGACGCACGCCGACGTGATTACTTGAGCGCAAAATGCCAAAATGTGTGGGGAAGGGCTGTACGAATTACATTTCAAAGTGCAGTAAACAAAAGGTGGTGTTTCTTATGGCCAGTAATTCAACATTTAAAGTTAAATTAAACATGCTTTTACACAAAACTTTCAATTTTAAGTAATTGGTATAAGTCGTTTCTAGTTTCGTACAGTTTGCGCTTTTCTACCACGGCTTACTGGCGCTGCACGTATTGACCGCGAAATCCGAGAGATGGCGTTGTTTTTGTCAAAGAGAAATTAGACTTACGATTTCTTAACCCAGGCGTATCTAGACATAGAAATCATTGGCTAGAATATTTAGTCATCGCATAGTTATAGTCTGTCGATATATGGGGGTTTCACCACTAGGCAAAAATTACGAAAGATGCGACATCGCGTAATAAAACAACATTTGAAAATTACTCTAGTGCCGTCTGTTGATATATGTACTTGTATAGTTAGATTATGTTTACAAGTTGTGCCGGAGTAAGAAAGAAGATAGCACATTCATGCGAGCAAAAGGTATAGTGCGCAATGATGTTGGAACAAAGAAGAGTATTTTTATTGAAGCGACTGGACTACGAAGATTAATGCCTACCATAATATTTCGTATCAAGAGTTATTAAAAATTTCTTTGTGCTGTTATTTCCGTCACTAAATGAGCCCTAATAATACTAAATAGTTCGTTGGTTATAGAAAGTGTAGTGAAAAATGTAATGAATTAAAATTATTTATTAATTTAATGTGTAAACTTATTGATTAAAAAGAATACAGAAGGAAACTTAATATAAGTAAAAAACGTTTTTACCTACCATACAACATATCATTGCCATCATAGAGTAAGTAAATACTACGTATTGCCATCATACGTCATTTCATGTTTTTGTACATTTAAATTGAACAATCTTGTATCAATTGTTTCCAAAGAATACCTGTCATCTAACTAAATAAAAAGAAAATATAGGTAAGATTATTAAATTAAATATTATAAAAGTAGGTATATAGATAGATTAAAAAGAAAAGTAGGTACTAAGTCGTTAATGAATTTCATATCTGATCTAATTCATCTATGACATGTAATACGTCACAAACTCACTACTCATGCCCGTGCTCCCTATCCTTGTCCTACGCGTTATTGTATACGTTTAGCTATCCTTTTCTATCTCATAAAGCACGTGATTTTCTGCAGTATTAGAATTTTGAAATACTTTGGAAAAATTACATTTTTATGCCTACTTACAGGTGGTATGTAATTCCTTTGGCTTTATTGACTGTACCATAATGATTTCCACAGCTTCTATACGCGGATCCTAGCATTTTTAGGAAATTACATTCGTCTCGCAGAGACGCGCGTACGTTGGACTGTCTCTCTCTGAGAGCGCAGACACTTACGAGACAGTCCTAAAGGCCGTCTTCAAGGGGCCATTTCAGTGCGCGATATCTCATATCTCCCTCCTATAATATCATTGCCACTAGGCCACAGCGTCATGGGACATGTCCGAAGCCCTTACAACAATATAACAACAATATCACCGCCGCTGACAATAATGATTTAAACAAACTTACGACTTTTCTATTCCAACTCTCGTTTGTTCTCTCACATTCAAACGTCTGAATCTGACATATAGCAAAATTTTACTGTAAATGCATACTTATTCAAATCATTGTAGGTTTATGTATTACGTTGGCGTTTTACTTTTAAGTTATAACTGCGTTTTATTGAATGGGACCGGACGCTTTTTCAAAGAATACTACACACAGGGAGCGCAAGCGCGCATTTTTTTCACAATCATGAATCACAACAACACACGTAACAATAACAATACAAACAAACGCACGCAACCCCCGGCCCGGCCCAAGAGAATTTACCACTACTGGTGCGTTCCGTAATGCGCTAAAAGTGATAATATCGCGAATCCGACCAAATTGAATAGTCACAAAATATAAGGGTTTTGACTTATTTATTATTTATTTATTTATTATTTATTTTACATTTTTAGGAAAACTAACAGCCTAAATAAATGAATGTTAACACTTGGTTCTATGACTGGGCTAATTATAAGTTTCCGCCAATAGAATAGTAAATTAAAGATTAAATACATCATAAACTGCGTAGCAACAGTATGTAGTAAGTATACATAAACAACGGAACTGGAAGAGTACAATATTATGAGTCAAAAAATAATTTAAATTTGTGAATGAAAAAATTCGGAAGCTAAATGAGAGCGTATAACATTTACGCTATCGTTAAATACGTCTATATTATTATTTAATAAGTATTTGTTAACAAATGAAGAGGTCCTGTGAAGGAAGGTACTTTTTTTGTAATTTGTCTTGGCTATAGATACGTAGAAAAGGGGGGTACGTCTGGATCGTATTGATGGAGTAGAAAATGATATTTTACTAAGAAGTTCAGGGTTGACTTGATCGAGTAATACTTGTCACTTTGGTCGGATTCACGATATTATCACTTTTAGCGCATTACGGAACGCAGCCTTAGGCCCGGCCCCGACAGCCGTATGCAGTGTTGCCAACTGGTTATCAGGAATTAGGGCTAGATCAAATTCAAAAAAAAGCTAGATATGCCCAAAAAAAATTAAAATGGGCTAAAGAGCTAAATTCATTACGAAAAGAACTTGATTCTTTAAAATAATTTATAATTTTTATGTGTAGTTTAAAAATTAAATACAAAATTTCGGATATGTTATTGTTTTATTATGAAAACTGACGTGATTTTGACACATTTTTGTTTTATTTATACGGGAATACTCACGTTTAATTAAATCGGATACTCCGACTATAGTTTCGATCACATCCGGTGACCTTTTTCAAAGAGTGAAAACAGAGCCCGACGCGCGTGCAGCTGCGTCCTGCTTAGCACAAGCAGATTTAAACGTGAGTATTCCCGTATAAATAAAACAAAAATATGTTATTGTTTATTGACATTTCAAAAATTTACAACCAGCTTGAAGAGTTAATCAATCAATCAATAAAGAGTTAATCTATCTATCTATCTATCTTGTTTTTTAAAAACCCGAAAAAACATGTTTATTTTAAGCAGTTTATATGTTGGCGTCTTCATCAGATGAGTCTTCGTTGAATTCGTTGCGTCCCTCATGAGGCTTTTTCAAAATAAATGTATAGTTTTCTTTAGGTCAAATGAGGGCTAGATTTGGGGCTAGGGGCTAAATCATTATTTTTGGAGCTGAACAAGTCGAAATAGGGCTAGATCTAGCACCGAAGGGACTGAGTTGGCAACACTGGACGTATGACTTGACGTGCAGTATTTCGGGATCGCGATTCGGATCACGATTTGTCATAAGTGTCACTTGTCACTGTCCAGCCAAAACTCATTTGACCCTGCAGCACCATTATCATGGACGTTCGTGATTCTGATTGCGAGCGTGCGCGAGCAGGAGGGCGCATGGCGCGAGTGGGTTGGTACGAGCAGAATGGCATACTATCGCAATCGGAATCGCGAACGTCTATGATAAGGGTGCTAGGCAGGACGAAACGCCAAAAGACCGACGGATTTACTTAACTTAATTAGGAAATCAATCGACGTTTTTTAAGCTACCAGGGGCCGTACCGTGACCCGCTTATTGCGCCTATTCGCTGCGTGACTGTAGATTCTATCGCCCCGTAATACAGTTCGCGGTCGCGAAGCGTCGGCAGCTGAGCCTATTCGGTTCCACAATAAGCGTTCATGGTACGGCCCCAGTTGTACAATTTATATTAGGTATACCTATTTAATGGACTATAAGCTGTGTAAGCCTTGTGTTCAATAATCTAACGAGGATAATGTAAATGAAAATTAATCGCATTTTTTGTCATTAAAAGATCTTTATCCAATTATATTAAAACTGCGAAAAAAATTATGACTACATCGATATCTTTTAAACATAGACATACACAGAGGTAGGTAACCATCCGGGTAAAAACCCACCACTGGGTTAAAACACAGTATAATCACCAGTGAGTTGAAATAAATAGAGTAGTTATAGTCGAACAAAACTGCTTTAAAAACTGACTAGAAGTTGCCTATATAAATATACTTACGCATGTTACTATGCACTTTGTGAAGAAAAGGAAAGAATATGACCGACTTTATACGCCACACCTGTTGTTAGAAAGAGACAAATATCTAATTTATCTTACGGCGTAATAAGCTACACAAGTTGATTGGCCAGAGCGAGCGCCCTCGCCGCGCCGGTGTAGCTCTCTTTCACTCTCTCACACAAGACGATCTATCTATCTCGGCCATCCATTTCAAAGTGACAACAGTCGCCTCACATAAAATAAATTTCATTTTTTCCCATTGCAATAAAAATACAGTACTTACGCGTGAAATGATTTTTTTTTGTCTCTCACAGTGCCTGTGTAGATTGTGCAGTGTCTAAATACACAGAAAGGCATTATATCACCATCTTTTTGCTAGAAAACTTACGATTAGCGGCAGCGTATTACCGGACATTAGGAAGTGAAAGACTGGTAGCGATCACGGCAATTACCTTGATTTCGTCTAGTAAATATGGCGGCGGGGACAACTCATCTACAGGTAAAAACATCTTAGATAATCACCCGTTTTATTCGATTTATTCCTCTCAGATATACTTTCCCTGGAGAGACACTTTTAGAAAAGTTGTGCTTCTGTTCCTTAGAGATCCATTTTCATCTAGTACACTAAAATATAAAAGCTTTTCGGTAATTATATTTAGGTAATTATTATTATTATTATTATTCCCCTAAGATACACTTTCCCATGCGAACCAAACTGAGATTTTTTTTTCACTTGGACGCATTTTTTTAACCGTAAGTAAAATTGTACATATTTTTAAAGACTTTAGAAGACGGTTTAATTAATCTTAATTAAATGAGAGGCGCCTAAGGCACTGCTCGATATCGATTTTTGATGCGTAAATCAATCGATTGATCGATATAACGTTGTGTTTTCTTGCTTCGTTCAGTATATGTCTGTGATTGTTTCATCCGAAACTCTTGCGACATAAATTTCATTTTATTCTATTTGATGCACAACAGTACCGAAAAGTGAGCCTAAGAGGAAAATCTGGTAGGGTTTATACAAAGTGCATCTTACAGGAATAATAGCGTAGTTTTTTTTAAGTGTCTCTCCAGGGAAAGTGTATCGATATTTACAGGTTTTATCTTCCGCCGCGAGTAAAATATATAATTTCGAACAAATAATGCACTTTTATTCGACAATAACTCGGAAACGGAAACGGATACAGGGTTAGTGCTAGAACAATTAGGCATCGCATTTTTATGCTCTATCGATTTGTGACGGGTTTGCCACTAGCACAGAATAAATAATAGTACTACGTACAGAAAGTTAACTCCGCAAAGGGATTGAAATAAATAAGGACTCTATCCACGAGGATTGCCTCGATTGGAAGTAGCAATTCAACTCGCACACCGCTGGATACCGCTTGCTACAATAACCTAGATATACCGCTCTCTTTCTATCACGTAGCTCTATCCCTCCTGACGCGGCACGTGTAACGTTAGGGTTGTCTTCTTGATATTTACACATAATCATCATCATCAACATCAGCCCGGAGACGTCCACTGCTGAACGAAGGCCTCCCCCTTAGACCGCCGCACTGTACGACAACCTGCCATATGCATCCAGTTGCACGCGACTAGGTGGATCGACGACATTATGAATATACACAGAATACTTATTAGTGTTAGTTACCAGTTATGTAGTATGTAGTACCTACTAATACTGAGTACTATTATTTATTCTGTGCTATTACTATTACCTACTACCTACCTATTACTATTGGAATGTCATATAACCTGAACAAAAAAAACACGCTTATTCTGAATTTGTTTCAAATACTTAACAATCATGCAAAAGTAAAAGTTTACGAGGCCTATTACAAAAAATACGCGAAGATGCAGTTTCCTTGTTGATTGACGCGACGTGACGCGGCAAGGGCTCCGTATCGAAAGGACTATCAGGGTAAATGAAAATTTGATGTGCCATAGAATTTTATACTTTTGGTTAACAACAAGTAAACTTTTATGCGGTGGTGACAAAACATAAAACGCAAAGAATATTACATGCTTCGAGCGCAGCTACGAGTAACTCGAAGATTTTGAGCCAACTTTGTTTTTTTTCTGTAATCCACTATATATAGTAACGCATATTTTTGTTAATTCTAAGCAGCTATTCTATTTATTTTGTAATTTAGCTCCCCACTCTCCTCACTGGGAAGAAGTCAATAAAAGAGGGCCTAAAAGAAAAAAATATACTTGGCACTGGCAGAATGCACAAAGTGCAACGCCAAAACGAAGAAAAAATCAAACAAACGTCAAAGTACATTATCTCTGGTGCCGATTTGCTGTCACAGTCTATCTATTGTCAATGTCAATTTTATAACGTAGTGTCTAAAACCTCTTTGGTCTTTGGTCAATTCGTCAATTTGCGATTCGAAAGTGTCGTGGCATTCATGTGAAACTTACGGGAAAACCACTGATTTACACGAGAATCGCTATGTCGGAACATGTATTGCCGGCCGAAGAGCCGATTAAATTCATAGCGCCCGTAATTCAAGATAACCCTACAGGATGGGGTCCTTGCGAAATGCCGGAGCAATTTCGGGACATGCCTTACCAACCATTCAGCAAAGGAGACCGCTTGGGCAAAATAAGTGACTGGACAATGGTTCAGGACAAAAAATACCAGAGTAAGCAAATACACTTCACATAATATGAAGTTATGATAAGATTTATTTTGATAAAATAAATCTAATATTTTATTTGAGGTTATGATGACGTTACGATAGCTCCTTGATCCTTCGGCCTCTCACTGAACGCTTTTAATATTTTTAATGGGATGTAACATATCGTCACTTTAAAATTGTATGTACGTTCTTATAATTATATCATTAATGTGGAGGTTGTAGTGGAGTTATTGCAATAAAATAAATAAAAACATTTAAAAACAAGGCTGCCTTGCGAAAAAACTAACATTAATTTGGAAATGACGCCTTGCAGCCGCCATACTGAAATAAATATTTTCTTCATGATAATTTATTATAAGGATTCTAACAATACCTTAATCATCTAAATCCGTACAGGCATTTAGAAGCTATGGTGGGTCAAAGAAACACATACATAACATAGATATAACCCTTTAAACATTATACTCTTTCTTTGGGGAGTTGTGTATTATCTTCCCAAAGCACCAAGTCGCCTACCAAGCGTGGGGATTATAGCAACCCCTCCCTATTAATGGGGAGGCGAAGGTCCAGCAGTGGACTTCATCAGGCTGATAGTAAGTGTAGTGTGTAATAGCTTCCATAGAAACACTGGTATCTGTGTTACCCAGACACAAGGCTAGCCACTGAGTCTATACATACTTACTTTTTTAATGAAAACATTTTAAGAGTAGAATAGCTCGATAAATTCCTGCACATAATTTTGCTAATCCTAGCCAGTGAAAGCAGGTATAAAATTAAACCATTTTTTCTAGTAAGCTAATGACAAATCGTAATGTATACTAGTGCGCTATTTGCTTAACCTGAACTAGTCCTGTGTCGGTCGGTCATTTTCGGAGATCTCGATCTTTCGTAAACGACGAGCCAAACGACCGAGCAAAAAAATTTGATCAAAACATCGGTCATCGGTCTCGAGAACCTACAAATAAAAATAAGACTTAGGGCTATTGATATTGGGTTGAATGTAGCTACGCAATTTCACCGAGATTGATCGAACAAAACCGAGATGAAACCGGTCGGTGTTCTATCAATCGCCGGTCATTCATTCGGTCTCGGTATCTTGGTCGGTCGCAGATCTTTATGAATAGGAAGGCAAGTACCGCGGATCTTGGGCTGTGCGTCGATCAATCACGACCCGGGTCTTTAACGATTGACAACACTGTCGGTCACACAGAAAGTGCGATTCGATGGTTTTGATTCGTTCAATCACGATCGACACAGTACTAGCCTGAACTCCAACCTTGAGTTAGGGTAATCAAACTTGGTCACTTATTAAGTTTATTGATAAATTTAGAGTATTTTGTAGGATATGTAGACCACATCATCTTATAATGTCTGATGAGATGGAGGCCAAATGCAAGCCACAGGGAAGTTCAAAATGTCTCATTGAATAAATGTGTTTGGCGTTGTTAGTCAATTTTAAGATGGTACTACCATTTTAGCACATTTGAGGTGCAAAACCAATGCAAGTTGATCTAGGGTTAGAAATGCTTCCATATGTTAGTTGTGCTGGCCAGTTTTATCTAAATTTACCAGCTTCACTCATAGCCTGTCTTAACCTCAAGGAAAGCTAAGATTAAACCTTTCCCTGGCTCTTAACTGGTTTCTGTTGATTTTGTTGTATTTTATGGCAATAAGGATAGCAATATTTAAAGTACTATTACAATTATGTTACCACAAAAGTAGTTAATACAATAGTCTTGGAGTTGAGACCTATTTTAATATATGTTACCAATGTGTCCCAGAAATTGTGGTGTCTGAGTATTTAATAATAATTGTTTTTTTTTTATCCCTGTTATTTAAAACTGTACTTGTCATCCTTTGGACTATTTCTCGTATTTCAAAAGGCACAAAATATATTAAAAAGGACCTTCAAAAGTGTGTAATTTTTGCTAATTTTGAGTTGTTTACAATTTTGTATCAAAGTTTTTTGGAAAATAAATGAAAAATATTAATAATTATGTGGAACAGTACTAAGCTAAGAAAATTATTGAACTTATCTCTGATTGTGAATTATATAACGAAACATAACATGTATGTACATACACAACCGAGTGTAACTCACATTTGGCCAAGTGTGACAAAAATATTGAATCTTTGAAATGGTAAACTTATGACACTTTCAGGCAGAATGTAACATAAATGTTTAATTCACTAACTTTTTTGTGCAGACAAGTATGCATCCCAGTTTGGAGCTGGCTCGTCATATGCGTACTTCCATGATGAGGATGAGAGTTCATTCCACCTGGTGGACACCACGAGAGTGCAGAAACCTCCGTACCAACGTGGGCGTGCTCGCGGACAGAGAGGCCGTGGCCAGCGGGGTGCTCGCACTCCTGGCGGCATGACTACATTGAATAAGGTAGCAACAAACTACATACATTACTTATACTACTTAGCCTACTACACAAAAACAAAAGGATTGTATCCAGCCAGATGAAAGTCTAGAACAAAAGGTAAAGGTCTATGAGATAACTAAAACCAGATATTTAATTAGCTGTGCCCTGCGGTTTCACCCGTGTGATGAAAAACGATGATGAACTATAATAAAAAGTAGTGTATAAGTTATTTTGAAAAATAATTCTGAGTTTCATCTAAATCTGTTCAGCTATTTGGCATGAAGAGATAAGAAACATACACACACACATACCGACAAGTTTCGGACTCTGCTAATAATTATAGGCTAGTTGACTGGAATTTAGTTCACAGAATTAATAAGAATAGCATATTCACAAAAATCGAAAAACTATTAAAATAAAATACCCAAAAATGCTCTGCCTTCAATCACAGCTTAGTTATTCAAGTACATAGTTGTAAAAAAATAACAAAAATCGTATATTGTTTCGATGGACCATGTAATATGACTGAATTTGTATTTTTTTTAATTGAAGCAATCTTCTTTTTTTCTTTGGTTATGTATTTGGATTCACCCTGTCTGACACAACTTATTTAATCTGGATTTGAGGACACCCTTATTGCAATTATTGAGAAATAGAGACTCTGACAGAGAGTTCCACATCTTCCCTATCTTTATGAAAAATATAGAATCAATGTGCTTAGTTAGTCAGAAATATCAACCATATAGGAAAGGCAATATGGTCAAATTTGTCTGGTAGCCCAGTGAAAGAAAGGGACAGGACAAATCGAGTACTGCAACTCCTGGGCACACTCTCCAAAATATTTATTCTCTGCTGTTTTGTCCTCTCAGCAACAACGCGATCGCAAGTTGGGCAAGAGATGGGGCCAGCGCGGCGCTCCGATGAAGATTCGCGACGCGTCTGTCACCGTGCGGCCCACTTGGGTCACCATTGAGGACATGGACTTCCCAAGACTTGCCAAGCTCTCTTTGCCTGGCATCAAAGAAGGTAAAACACCTACGAAAACACAATATTTTTATACGGGATAGAAAATAGCCTATGTGTTAATCCGGGACATGTAGTTATCTCCATTCCGAATTTCACTCAAATCTGTTGAGCTGTTACAGTGTGAAAAACAACACCGTCTGCCCATGTCAGTTGCCTTCGGGCGGCATATTAACTTTGACCGGAGGGCTGGCCACTCAGCCTTTACGAAGTAACTTACTTTAGTGTGAAGACATAATAAACATAATTATCTGCTCACACACACATCCTCTCTTATGCTTACAAACACACAATTCTCACAAATATAACCTAGAACATAAATTTCTTGTTACTAATATTAGTTAATATGATTATACCATTACTCACCAAATATTTATCCTAATAATAATTATATATATTGTGTTTTATAGGGGAAGACATCGTATGTAGTGGCACCTTGGAATACTACGACAAGGCGTACGACCGCGTCAACGTGAAGCACGAAAAGTCATTGCAGCGCATTGACCGTATCTTCCATACGGTAGGCTCCATTATAATTATTAGTTCATTTAGTGTTACCTACCCCATGTGTGCCTTATTTCATTTATATCAGATCTGTCATGCGTTTTTTGTGGTTATTGTTTGTATAGCAAAGTACTTGCCCATAGTATTTCTTAGGCTTTCGTTATACATCGCAAATTAGTAAGTGCGCCTTGCCAATTGATTAAATAATTACTAGCAATAAAAATAACAATTACTATCAACAAAAAATAATAACAATAACGTAACGTAACAATAATAATTTATCAGAATTTCAACAAAATGATACAAGAAAACTTGGTAAAGCACTTCACCAACAAACGCGAACTGTGAAGAAAACAGTGTCTTCCCATTGACGGAAAAATCGGTGAATATAAATTTAAAAAAAAACATACCTACCGTCGAACATAGAACCTCCTCCTTTTTTGATGTCGGTAAAAAATACGGGTGTTTCATCACAGGTGACAACGACCGATGACCCAGTGATCCGTCGCCTGAGTAAGAGCACGGGCACGGTGTACGCTACCGACGCCATCCTGGCCACCATCATGTGCTGCACTCGCTCCAACTACTCCTGGGACATCGTCATCGAGAAGATTGGTAACATTCTTACTTCTTATGCGCATCTATTTTAATAGCTTTTAGTAGTTGCAGGACTTTATTGTGGAGTCTGCCTGGAGAAGTACCACCCCTTTGCCAGTTATTCTATCGCCAACAGTAGTATACAAGGTTTACGGTTTTGATTTGAAGGGCAATGTTACTACTGTTAGTGGCAGGCGTGGCGCTTACCACCAGGCGAACGTCTTGCACGTCTCGTAACTTGAGAGTATTAAAATATATCAATAGACGTATCATTTCATTTAAGTCATCCCTTTAAAAAAATATTGAATGTACAAATTTTATTTGAAATGTACTATCCAAACTAAGAAATAACTGGGTATGAAGAGATTTAACATCTAACACCTCAGGGTGACAAGCGCAGTGCAGTGCAGTGCAGGATTTTGTATGCAAGTTCACAATTCTGGCACTGCTCCTGTTATGGGCAGCGTGATACTTATATTACCATATTATTATGTCTATTGCACTATGGATTATTGTTATCTGCAATAAAGTTTTATTCTTTATTACCACCAGGCGAACGTCTCGATTGACTACATTCGCCTTGCAAACGTAGTCGAAACAGTCCCTAACAAAAAAAAAACCCTGCGCTGCATTGTACTGCGTTCGTCACCCTGAGATATTAGATGTTATCTCTTCATGCCCAGTAATTTCTCTGGTAACATTGCCCTTCAAATCTAAACAGTAAATCTTGCACACTACTGCTTGGCTCCTGAGAAACTAGCAACGGTATGATACTTCCCCAGGCGATAGACCTACCACTACAAAACTTACTGGAGCTATATACAAGTACAGTTATTGATATAAACATAGTATGACTAGCTGCACCCCGCAGGTTCACCAGAGATTGTTGGGATAAAAATGAGCTCTATACTGAATTTCATCTAAATCTTCGACGGATTACAGCCGTTTCAGCGTAAAGGAATAACAAACAAACCGAAAAACTTTCGCATTTATAATATTAGTAGGATTTAAATAATGGAATGCGCTGCCCGAGTGGGTGTTTCCCGATAATTATAATCTGGGTGTCTTCAAGTCTCGAGTGAATCGGTTTCTTCTAGGCAAGCGTGCTCCATCGTAGGCTGCATCTTCGTTTAACATCAGACGCGATGGCAGTCAAACGCAAGCCTATGAACATGTAAAAAAAAATAAAAAAAATCAGGCATTGTTTGCAATACCTACTACTTATTTAAAAAAAAAAAATTACATACACTTATTACTGTATAGGTTTTGGTAACTAGCACCTACTAAACCTCGCTGAGGTTTGTCTTAGGGCTAGGCCCTCTGCTAGCAAACAAAAGGAATATCATATTCAAGATTCAGATTCAGATTCTTTATTGACCATTATTATAAACATGTTCGTTATATTAGGCAAGTCAGTTTATACAAGATAACATTTTAAATCAGGACTACATGCTACATACAACCATATCTTAAATTAATGTCATCAATACATCAAGTCTATGCATCAAAAATACAATATACAAATGTCATAGATACAGTGTAGCGAAATTATACAAATTAAACAATACAACCTGTAAATAACCTTTAACTTTATGGAACAGAATAAAGCAGTCAAACATAATAACAAGTATAAAATTCAATAAAAATATATAAAATGTCATATTATTTCATTATAAAAAATATTGTTCATTTAATTTCGTGTCCATAAATTCATTCAGTTTATAAAATACATTGCTTAAAAAGTTTTTTTTTTTTTTGTAATCTGAATAGGGTAAGTTGGTAATTGATTTGGTTAGTTTATTGTACATAAAGATTTTATTATAAACACCGTGTTTTTGGGATTTACAAAGTCTGGTCTTTAAAAGACATAACTTTTCTTTATGGCGGGTACTAAAGTTGTGTTTGTAATTGTACATTCTCTTGGGATACTTATCCTTATCTATGTGGACTTCAAGTAGGGACGTGTATATATAAAGCGAAATTACGGTCATGATTTTGTTCTGTAAAAAATATTTAAGTAATCACAATCATAATTAATTACTGCATGCATGATTACAATTATTATTTTAGCATGAACTGAGCGCGCGCGGTAGTGGCCGGCCACTACCCACTTTACTAACCGTATCGTTCCTCCAGGGGACAAGTTGTTCCTGGACAAGCGCGACAACACGGAGTTCGACCTGCTGACCGTGAACGAGACGTCGGTGGAGCCGCCCGCCGACGACGGGAACTCCATCAACTCGCCGCGCAACCTCGCGCTCGAGGCCACCTTCATCAACCACAACTTCAGTCAGCAGGTCTGCCTCAAGCCTACCCTGACACGAGCTTTATTTTAATCATCAAACCTGCCCATAACGGTAGCTGTGCCAGAGTTATGAACTTGTGAACACAATCTTGCGAGTCTAAAATGGCCGCATTAAGCAATTCCCCTAAAAGCAGTTCATCTTATGAATTCTTAGCAGAATGAATTGTAAAAAGTTGCTCTCGAGTAACTTCTAACGAATCTGATAGTTGACTTTATGCAATTCATCTTTCATCAACCATTTTACGACTTTCCATAGAAAACTGTCAAACAAATGAATTCCGTAATAGAATCATTTGCAAATTCATAGTATGAATTGGCGCTTAAGTGACCGTTATACGATTTGCGAAATTAATCATCATTGGATCATATACAGAATTGCTAAACGCGACCATTTTAGCCGGGGGGCTACCAGGGGTGGTACCAGGATTCTTGGACCAAAATCCTGGACCTGGGTATGTCTTAAAACTGTACCCAGAACCACCTGAGGACGGGCAGCAGTGTCCTCTCGGTTAACGGTGGATAGAATTCTGCGATCCCCAAGCCGCCTGCCAAGCGTGGGGATTATGGGAACCCCTCCCTATTAAGGGGAGGCCTTCGTTCAGCAGTGGACGTATTTTAACTGATGATGTGAACACAATCCTGTCACCCTGAGATATTAGATGGCAAATCTCTTCATGCCCAGTAATTTCTTAGTTTGGATAGTTCGTTTTTTTTTACAGGGATGATTTAGTGGGTGAAATGGGTGGTCCAGTAATTTCTTAGTAACATTGCTCTTCAAAACGAAAGGGGTTTTTTTTAATTTTATTGTTTTGTTTTTTTTTACAAGCGGGTGCAACAATGCTTAAGAATGTTGACCTACCCGTTAAAGTTAAAATCGTTTAGGACTCAAGTTGGCTGAATTCAAGAAACCTATAGTAGCAGGTTTAAAATCTACAGCCAAGCACCTGAACTGTGTTCCAGGGGCAGTTCCTGGTTTCACTTCAGACGATGATCTTACTAAACTTTGTTCCTTACGTGTAGGTGTTGAAGAATGGTCCCGTCGAGCCCAAGTACAAGTTCCCAGAGCCGAACCCATTCGTGTCCGAGGAAGATGGAGAGGTGGCCTCTGTCGGATATCGCTACCGCAAGTGGAACCTTAACAATGGTGTGGTAAGTTAACATTACCTTTGTATACTTCCTTTTGTAATGGGGGACTCATCAATGTCTACATCATAACATCTCTCAGACCTGTGCTCCATGAAATTATTTAAATTCCATTTGAAAGAGTTGCAGTCCTTATAAACGTAAATGTTGTTGGACATGGTACAAAGCGACAACTAGCCCCAAAATAAACAAAGCATGCCCTATTCGGTCTAAACTCGATGAGTAATCGAGTTAGAATACTTATATACTTTTTTGCTTATGTACTTGCTAATACATAATAAATTCTATAAAAAAAAATAACGGTTTCATCATGTATCTTATACAAATTTGATACAATCTACAGTTTTAAGGCTGGCTTTCTTCTATTGCTGCGTTCCGTAATGCGCTAAAAGTGATAATATCGCGAATCCGACCAAAGTCAGAAGTATACTCGATCAAATCAAAGCCCTTGTATTTTGTAACTATTAAATTTGGTTGGATTCTCGATATTATCACTTTTAGCGCATTACGGAACGCAGCATTTATCCCTCTTCCGACGCACAGTCGCTTACTTTTTCGAATTGATACCAAACGTAATCTATTTCAAATAAAAACCTTCAATATCTCATATGTATTTAAGAGCATTGCTCTTGTCGATGGACTGACTTCCATCTTTCTCTCTCTCTGGCCAATTCTTTGAACTAGAACCTTACGAAAACAGAGGGAAAAATAGAAGCAAAGCTAAAATTGTGTTTTTATTTTGAATTTATATAATAATTAAATTATAATTTTAATAATAATAATGCAATTTAAAATTTTGTGACAGTTTAGGACAAATTTTGAAATTTAATTTTTGTCTGTAATCTGAATTCAATGAATTTGAAATAAAGCAAGGACCCGGAAGACTGAACAAAACTTTTGTTGATCATGTTAAGGAGAGGGCCAAAGGGGGTGTCATATTTTATTATGAAAACTGACGTGGTTTTGACACATTTTTGTTTTATTTATACGGGAATACTCACGTTTATTTAAATCGGATAGTCCGACTATAGTTTTGAGTGCTAAGCAGGACGCAGCTGCACGCGCGTCGGGCACTGTTTTCACTCTTTGAAAAAGGTCACCGGATGTGATCGAAACTATAGTCGGACTATCCGATTTAATTAAACCTGAGTATTCCCGTATAAATAAAACAAAAAGGGGTGTCATATCCTACAAGGAGGTCCTAATAGATATTTAGATTTAAATGTCACATCACGTCATCAATTCCAGGTGCTGGTAGCCCGTTGCGAGCACGACGCCGTGATGCAGGGTCCGCAGGGCGAGACCCAGTTCCTGTCCATCAAGGCGCTGAACGAATGGGACTCCAAGCTGGCCAACGGCGTCGAGTGGCGACAGAAGCTGGACACGCAGCGCGGAGCCGTGCTCGCCAACGAGCTGAGGAACAACTCGTGCAAGCTGGCCAAGTGGACCGTGCAGGTGGGATAATGACCTCCTTTCAGTTTAGTACTACTGTTTACTATTTGTGGTACGTCACACCACAAATAGTACACACGTCAGTGGACGAAGGCCTCCCCCTTAATAGAGCTTGAACTTGATTTGTTGCCATAATTCCCACGCTTGGTAGGCGGCTTGGGGATCGCAGAATGCTCACCACCGTTTGATTTTTGTACAATAAAAGGCTTTAAAAAAATAAAAAAAACAACCGACTTTAAGTTGAATTCCTAGATGACATCTTCATATTTTCTAGTGATTTTGATTTAAAAAGCAAACTAGTGAACCGATTTCGATAGATATGGGTCCACCTATGAACTATTACCTACCAAACAAAAAACTATACATTATATACATTACAATCAGTTCAAAATTGGCGGAGTAATCGCGTAACATACATACTACAAAAAAACATACAGTCTAATTGAGAACCTCGTTTTTTGAAGTCGGTTGAAAATTTACAGATGGCGCCTTCAACGCTTAGTTGATAGCGTAAACGGTTTGAGAATTGTGACGAGTAATGCAGAGACTACTGTAGCTTAATTGGCAAAGCAGTTGGGACGGAAACCCAGAGATTACTCGTATGCAGGCTCAAGTCCTGCCAGAGGTCTTTTTTTTAACCGTTTATGCTTTTAAACAGTACTACTGTTCCGCGTAACCCCGTAGAGTACCTGTTGATTTTGTCGGATTTTTCTTAATTCTTGGCTTCGCACCTTGTGCATTCAGTCAGTGTCAATTATTATGCATTTTCAAGTTTATAAAGTATCAAGTCGTCATAAAATCACAGTTCTAAAGTCATGCCCTAGCTAGTAAAGTTGAGGCGTCTTTACTATGGGCTTTTACGGAGTCTTGAAAACGACACGAAAATACATGTTCCACCACATTATATCACTCGTGCATGTAATTCAACACACAATGAATAGAACACAACCATTTTTAATCAATGTTTGATTTGAATTGATATGATTTTTCCGTGTTCCCCCCAAAACTCGATTTTGTCGTCGCAGGCGCTGCTGGCCGGCTCCGACCAGATCAAGTTCGGGTACGTGTCCCGGATCCAAGTGCGCGACAACTCGCGCCACGTGATACTGGGCACGCAGCAGTTCAAGCCGCACGAGTTCGCCGCGCAGATCAACCTCTCCATGGACAACGCCTGGGGCATCCTGCGCTGTATCATCGATATCTGCATGAAGCAGAAGGACGGTATGTAGCACACACAAGCGCAAGCCCTACTTCTTAGGTATAACGGCTGTCAAAATAATGTTGTAAAGTCACTAATACGAAAAAATTATAATCATTGGTCGCGCATTTGAAATAAAACGCACGAAATGCTATCTTGCAACAGATTAAAATTGATCTAATTACGATGCAATGTGCTATGGTTTCCTACGCGTCTATTTAAATTGTTTTTTTGAGTATTCTCAATCTAAAAACATGTATATTGGTAGAATTGTCATTAAGCGCATTTGCACTTAATGCCGGCTAGCGCGGCCCGTCACATTTCCTTTCTATTCAGTTCTCTCTTCAGTGGTATGTAGTCTTCCTCTCTCGGCATGTGACGTGGCACAACAATAAGTGCGTTTCCACTGAAACGGAGTCGAGCAGAGCGCAGCTGTGCAAGAATCGGCCAATCACAAAAAAGGTAATTTTATTTCAACTTCTGTGATTGGTCGATTCTTGCACAGCACCGCTCCGCTGCGCCCGACCCTGCTTCACTTGAAACGCAGTCTAAGCGAGAGTCATTATGAAATTATTATTGCCTCATTTTTTTTTACCATGATTTTAAATGACATTGTAAGTCAATCCACGAAAACTTTCAATCTGTTTGAAAAGATAAGATCAGTTTAACATACAGGGTTAGTTCTAATCAGTTAGCATCCTTTTAACGGCATATTCTGTACATCAAAACAAACAACTTTTACTACGGGGCCTACATTGAAATCGCTAAAAAACAGCTATTCCATACATTGTGCCCAAGGTCGATGAACTTTTTGTATTGAAAATCTGATATTTTTTTCGCGATTTCAATGTTGGCCCCAGTGTAAAAGTTGTTTGTTTTGATTACAGAATATGCCCTTAAAAGGATAAGAACTAACCCTGTATACAGGGTTACACGTATTATTAAGCCGAAAGAAAGTCATTCTGATCAACTTTCACTACGGGGCAACCCCGAAATCAAGAAAAAAGTAAGATGTTCCATACATTTCAGCCTTATAGATCAGTTGGTAGCACGTCTGCCTTCAGAGCTGTAGGGCGTGGGTTCGATCCCCACCCAGGGCAAACATTTATGTGACGAACATAGATATTTGTTGTGTCTGGGTGTAGTATGTATTATAAGTATGTATTTACGAAAAAAAATATGTATGTAAGTATCCTATCAGCTATCTGGTTTCCATAATACAAGCTTTGCTTAGTATGGGGCTAGATGGCGCTGTGTGTAAAATGTCCCCCCAATATTTATTTCATTGACGGGGAATTATTTTTTTCTATAATATTGCAATACTTGGGCCAGCTGGCCTTTTCATCAGCTTATTCTCTGCATGTCATTACGCAGACGCTACAGTAAATAATTTCGTCCACAGGCAAGTATCTGATCATGAAGGATCCCAACAAGCCCTTGATCCGTCTGTACGACATCCCGGACAACACGTTCGAATCCGACGCCTCCGAAGAAAGCGGCGACGAGCCCGCAGACACGCCCTTCGCGCCTCTATACTCCTACGGAAGCAACAAGAGAATTTAACCCTTATATCTTACGGCGTACAGTGACAAATCACCTAATTTATTGACCTTAGTCGTTAGCCCTGACTTTGTACCGCTGCAGAAAAGATTCGCTTCCAGTTTGTGTAGAAAGTGGTTCTAAGGACAATAATAATACAAAAGGTTCCGGTAATCATTTATGTATTTCATATTTTTATTCAATAGAATACAGTTTTATAGTCACATTGACTTCGTTTTTATTTCGATCTTAGGTCTATATCCTGCCCTGATATAAGCAATTTAAAACAAAGCACTAATATTACCTATAATTACATTTAATTGCTAAAATATACAAATAAATCATTTGTTTCACAGGTGTTTGTTCTTGCCTACAAATAATGTATGATATGTTTATCTTTGATATTTTACCATTTTGTGTACTCGGTACAAAGTAATAGATGTTGGTAACACTAAAAATTATCAATTTTAATTGGCACTTTCATTCTTGGCACGTTGTTCACAAACATTACTGTTACACACATACTACCCTAGGTATACTCATCCAATGTATTCCTTCTAAGACAATATACAGGATGTTCTGTTTATAAAATTGAATCCGACTATAGATTGTAAAAAATATATAGTTATAGCCTGTTAGCGTAGACGGAGTAACTAATAGACGAAGGTACTGTGCAACCTCGACTGAGACAAAATACTATGTCAATGTGTGCGTAATGCAAGCTGACAACACATACGAATCGTATCGATACATGTCGAACTGTCAGTTTGTTTCGCAACTTGAGTGGCCGACCTTGAAAAAACCGGCAGGCTGTGAGGGTCAAAAAATGGTGTTGCTGTGTCTCTCTCTGATACATATGTTCCGCTCTTTATTGTGCGAGTGAGGCAGAAATATGTCAAACCCTCTATTGGTTTCTCTCTCTACGCCTGTTAGCTAAGCGCCATATTGCATGTGTGATGACGTCATCGTATCGTAACTATATTCTCTTTGGTCGACACTTAACCTAACCAGTGACTATTTCTCAATCTTACGATTTTTTTCAATCTAGAGACTCTTCCTTCATTCATGAAAATTATGAGCATAGGACATTTTGGTCTATTAGTTACACGTGAAAGTTGTACTATTTATCTTATCCGGTCGTACCACTGGGATCTGTGAGAGCGTAGGTGGTAGCAAACCTACATACCAGCTAACTATAATAACCTTTTGACTTGTTTGTTGTGTGGTAAAAATTATACTTTTTTTATAACGTTATCGACTGACGTGCTATCATTTTCACTGCGCAAAGCTTCCTGTTCCTCTGGTTTCTCCTGCACATTATCCAACACCTCTTCAAGAGTTTTACCCATCGTTTCAGGAACGCAAAAGTAAATAAACAGCAAACCTACATACCCTACTGCGGCAAACGTCCAAAATACTGTATAGTGGCCAAACAAGTCCTTAGCATTTTGGTAACATTTCACAACTACAAAACTTAAAACGCATGCTAGCATGGTAGCTAAACTTGAAGCTACAGCTTTGACGTTCACAGGGAATAATTCCGCTTGCATTATATAAGGTAGGTTACCCAAACCGTTAGCGTAGAATATATTGAAACCTAAAACCCCTATTAGGGGTAAAGAAGACAGTGAATTCAGGGTTTCAGGGCTGACTTGATTAGTATCTTGTAAGTAGAAGTATGTGCCAAGAATGGTCATGGAAATTGACACCCCTACGCAAGAAGTAAACATGAGAATGCGTCGGCCGATGTATCGAGTCAGGAACGTCGCACAGATACCTGGAAAATAAAGATCCTTTTAGCGAGATTCAGTAGACCTACATGCAAAGATTACGAAAGATGCGATATCGCGTAATAAAACAACGTTTGAAAATGACTCGTGCCGTCAGTTGATATATATGTACTTGTATAGTTAGATTATGTTTACAAGTTGCGCCGGAGTAAGAAAGAAGATAGCATATTCATGCGCAATCATGCACATTCACTTAGTTATGCCTACTTACAGGTGGTATGTAATTCCTTGGGCTTTATTGACTGTGCCATAATGATTTCCACAGCTTCTATACGTGTATCCTGGCATTTTTAGGAAATTACATTCGTGTCGCAGAGACGCGCGTACGTTGGACTGTACGCTGAGTGAGCGCAGACAGTTACGAGACAGTCCTAAAGGCCGGCTTCAAGGGGCCATTACAGTGCGCGATATCTCATATCATATCATTATAATCATCCTATAATATCATTGCCTACATGCCAGCACCCACGTACCATGTCTAGTGAATTCTTAAGCCGTAATATTTAGTATTTTCATTAAATTGTATTATGTATAGGCGACATCGCATAATATTATTTAATGCCAGCAATATGTCAAGAACACATTATTAATGCGTGTATTTTTTTTATCTCAGCCATTCGTTGAGACGCTGCTGAGGTGTTTTCGAAAAGTGACGGGTTTGAAAGTGTAAAAAACCGGTACCTATACAAATAATTATTAAAAAAAGGGTTATTAAAAATAATTATTGTAATGCGCATGTTAGATTCATACTATGTGCAGTTGCATAACATGTAGTTAGAAAAAGAAAACCGATACATTATTTCTTTTCGCTTTTACAATGCTACATTTCATAACAAGCTAGGTATAAAAGTTTTGGGTACAGCCGCAATGGTCATGAGCTTTAACTACTCGTTACCATCAGGAAAGCATCTCGTTCTCCCTGGGTTAGTAATACTCGTACTATTCTGTAGTCTCTCAATTCTTGTTACCAGGAAAAAAACTGCTACGGGAATCGCATAGAAACAACGATGGATAACCGATATCGGCGATAACAAATCTACTGAGTTATATAATAATAGTATAATGATATGGTAAATATATTGTATAGCTTCTGGTGAGTCAGTCGTCAGTCGTCACTAACTTTGGGTACTAGGTAGGTAGACTTATTACAAGGCGGCTCGATAAGGAACGAAGCATTATAAAACGATGATGTATCTATGTTATCTTTCCTCAGTGTTGTAAAATGTACCTACTCGTAATACAATGGTAGCTTTATCACAAAAAATGCATGTTGATGATTGCATGCCTGACTACAACATGCGCATCGCGATAGTATTTTTTAAATCAATTTCACGCCAGAAACAAGGTTAGAACACTTGAATTTAACAAAAATTGAATTATTATTGGGAAACAGTCACCTACCTTATTTAACCGACTTCAAAAAAGGAGGAGGTTCTATTGTTCGACTCTATGTGTCTGTGTGTGTGTCTGTAAATGTGTGGGTCTATGTTTTTTTTATACATGTTCACCGATCTCCATATAATCTCCATAGGGGCATGTAATGTACCCTGATTAGTTGTAAGTCGTTCAATATTTCTGGTGTGCAATAAAGTTGTATTGTATACCTAGGTGCCATAATAATTTGAAGTTGGTTGAATTTTTTTTTTAAGTTACTTGTCAAGACAGCCGTGCTACAACACTGTATATAGCTTACCAAGGTAATCTTAGTATTTAAAGCTGGTAACCCTCAGTTGACCTTGAATGCCTTTGATCTGCGGGCATGCTTCCTGTTCCTGATCACGATAAAATCTTACCAAGAGTGCGTTTCCACAGAAGCGAATACCGTTGGAGTCGATTCGTGCAAGAACCAATAATCACTAGTTACCTAGTTGAAATATTTTTTGGTCAATGGTCGTTTTCAGGATCGCTCCGCCCATCTCCGCTTCGGCAGAAACGCAGCCTAATTGCATTTTCAACCGACTTCAAAAAAGGAGGTTCTCAATTCGAATACAAATGTTTTTTTAATGTTTGTTACGCGATTACTCCGCCAATTATAAACTGATTTTGATGTTTTTTTTTTTTGTTTGGTAGGTAATACTTGAGGTGGTCCCGTATAAATTTTATCAGAATCGGTTTAGTAGTTTGGTTTTAAAATCAAAATTACTAGAAAATATGAAGATGTCATCCAGTTTTTTTAAAGCATATTATGTAGTAGGTCATGAACCTAGAAAAAATAAAATATAATATACTATACTTTTAAATATACTTTTTTTCTAGGTTTATGTAGTATGTACTAACCGGCAGTGATCTGCACAAATCCGTATACAATGCTGGCGAGCGAGCCTGATATGGAACTGCTCTGCCTGAATATCACCTCCAAGTATGACTGAATAATCAAGATTCCGGTCATGTACTGCAGCATTTTTAGACCTGCAAACAAAGAATAACTACATTACATCTGTGTTTTAATTGAGAGATATTGCTTTTAGCGATAAGGCCGCTATTAGAAGTGCTCAACTCGATACATAAATTGTTTGCAACGTGTCTACGTATTTACGTATACGTAAGATAAAAATTGTTCGTGATTTCAGTTCCCATTTTCCAAATATCAAAAAAAAGACGTAAATGACGATGTTTGCAGAACGTCGGCAAAACGACTTACTTACTAGTAAAACGTACATTTTTGGAACCTCGCTTCGCAAAGCTATAGAGCTACGCCCGTGGTTTCGACAATTGCAGCTTAAAAAAAAGGATAAGACGTTTATCGTTTGTCTCATTTCGATACTGTAGGTAATCGTATAATGTCATGAAAGCTGACGTGGTTTTGAGACATTTTTTGTTTTATTTATACGGGAATACTCACGTTTAATTAAATCGGATACTCCGACTATAGTTTCGATCACATCCGGTGATCTTTTACAAAGAGTGTAAACAGAGCCCGACGCGCGTGCAGCTACGTCCTGGTTAAAGGTCACCGGATGTGATCAAAACTATAGTCGGAGTATCCGATTTAATAAAACGTGAGTATTCCCGTATAAATAAAACAAAAAACGTATGTCTATTCTTATTACTCATTATTATTTTCCATAGGTAATAACGCATCAGCAATATAATTGCCTGTAATCAGAAAATGTAATTATCATTTTGTAAATAGGTAACAATGTAAACAAACTTATTCAAGCGTTTCTTTACACTGTCCTAGGTAGATAGCTATAATGTCAACATAGTATTTATGTTTATAGACACTGATAGCTTCATATTATAGGGTTTTCTATATTTGTAGGTACGCATCTGTACAAATAGAATTATGTGGGGCATGGTTACAAGCGCTACCTTCACCTCATCTAGGCATCTTACTGGACGACGACTCTCTGCGTGTGGCAGTGGCCCTCCGCCTGGGCTGCAAGGTGTGTGAACCACACAGATGCACCTGCGGTTCTATGGGGGAGGCCAACGGTCACCACGCGATCAGTTGTCGTCGCTGCACAAGGAAGTTTCCGCGGCACCATGCCCTCAACGGAGAGCGTTTATATCGGCTAACGTCCCATGTCTGCTGGCACCGCCGGGTCTCAGTAGGTCAGACGGTAAAAGACCGGACGGTTTGACTCTGGTGCCGTGTAAAAATGGCAAGTGCTTAGTATGGGACGCTACTTGCGTCAGCACCACAGAGTAATAGAAGCAGAGACGCGATCAAAGGATTTTTCTATAGAAGGACGCGTGATCGTGCGGAGAGGTGTAGGGATCGCGGGAGGGGCGCTAGAGTCCGCACATGGAGCTACCATCTAGCGGAATTCAGAATAAGTTTTTGAGAAGTGCTTTATCGAAAAAAGTGGAGAACTCTTATAAACACCAGGTTTCTTACTCTCTCGTCAGATGTCGCTTTCGTAAATTCTAAAGACAAAGGTTTTAACTAGAACCACTAGTTTAAAAGCCGGAATAAACCAAAAACAAATAATATAAAAATAATAAATTTAAGCAAGAATAGTTCATGTAATTTAAAAAGTGCTCTGAAACGTATTTTTTTTATGGTTAACGTTAAATAAAGTGGCGCCATCTCTAGAACTAGTTAAAAACACCAAGAAACATTACATATTTTCTAAAACGAACCTTAGAAAATACAAATAAAATTACTTACGAATGAAATGAGACGCCATTCATGTCATCAGAATGTTTGCCGCGATAGTTTTTACATGAAGAAACACAGCAACTCATTTTATATTCACTTTTACTAAGTAAAAACACTAAAAGTCGTACGTGTGTTTTGTAAGCCCGAATGACTGTTACGCGAGGCGAACGCTAGCAGACTGACCAAATAAGTGTGACGTCACACAATCCGTCTACAAAATCCACAGGTTCGGCCGCAAGTTCCTCATCACAACTCCCTATCCTCCATGGTCAGCACGGTAGCAGCCACGCACCTGAGCCGTACCGTCCATATTCCAGCGGCAGCGACGGAAGATGCCGCGATTAGAAAGCGTTGTAAGTACTCAGCAATGGAGCCACATTATTATTTCGTGCCCATTGCTGTGGATACTATGGGCAGTTGGAGTGCTGAGGCCAAGGGCGGATCCAGCTTTTATGTCAGGGGGGGGAGGGGGGGGGGCATATAGTCTAGTCGAGGCCTACTTAGCAGTCAGGCTCCAATTCCATTACAACTAGAAAAGCTATCAGTAGTCGACCTAACCCATCCCAGGGGGGTCATGACCCCCATGACCTGGATCCGCCCTTGGCTGAGGCCAAGAGTTTGGTCACAGAATTCGGGACAGAGGTGGTGACTCGCGCTCCACCTCGTTTCTGGTGCAAAGGATACCATTCAGCGTGGTAATGCTGCCGGTATTTTGGGCACCTTTGCGCCAGAAAAAGTGAGGGGCGGGTTATTCGATTAAATGCGACGATATTTTTAGGTTATTGTTATTATTTGGTACGAAAAATGTATTTTTGACGTGATGTATGAATAAAATCTAGAATATTTAAAAGTTATTATGTAGAAAACCCTACACACACAATATAACTAACACTTCAACGCAGATACCTGCTTAATTTCGATGATATCTGTAGGTTAATAGGTAATGCATATTATCATTGTCTAAGGTTGTTTATGTAATCATCTGCAATCATTATTGCCTAATTAGAAATAGTACAATATGATACAAATGTGCTATGTTGGTCATTACACTAGAGGCGGTATTATGCGCGCGAGCCGTATGCGAGCGCGATAAGGAAGCGAGAGCGTAATGACTAACATAGCACAAGAGTTTCATACGACTGTTTTCATCACACTTGAGCGAGGAAAAAACAAACTTTTTTTGATAATAATCAACCACAAAGCGAAAACGTCAACAAACATTTGCGGAAAATGGCGCCCAAACCAACAATGCGTGCGCAGGTTGACATTTACTTCAGCGGCATAAGAACTCTTTGTTGGTATTACAAAAAAACTGTAAGTATTACCCGGCTATATTAAGAATGCTTCGTATACATACGTCTAATTGCAGTCACGTACAAACTTGACTTTACCGGGTTATACCTATTATAGCACTAGTGCCGTAATGTAAAGTAAAAAGCACGGGTGCGTAATAGCTTGGATTATGAGCTGACTATTATGACGATGTTATAAGATCCACTTTACGAGCAAGTGTGATGAAAATGTAATTATCATTTTGTAAACAGCAGAACAAAATGTAACTACAAAACAAAGTTGTCTCTATACAATATCTAGATACTTAACTAAAATGTCAACATATTAATATAATAATATACAGGGTGACATTGAATTCATGGGCATTATCTTAGGGGGTCATTGAACTCATTATAATGTACAACTTTTACTACGAAATCAACGCGGAAATTGGGGGAAAACATCAGCTGCTCCATACATTTTGTCGTGCGTAATTGCATTTTTGTATGGGACAGCCGATTTTTTTTATCGAGTAATCAGGTTTGGTTTCATGGACAAGTTTTCCTTCACGAGTTTAATGACCCCCTAAGATATCGCTCATGAATTCAATAACATCCTTTCGTCGTCAGCCATAAAACGTTCACTGCTGGACCAAGGCTTCCCCCTTTATAGAGGGGTGTTGCCATAATCCCCACGCTTGGCAGGCGGCTTGGGGATCGCAGAATAGTCACCACCGTTAACCAAAAGGACGCTGCTAAATAACATCCTTTACTTATATATAAATAATATTTATTTATTTACTTATTTGATACACGAAACATAATACATCTTTACATTAAACAAACAATTCTTGTTTATTTATGTACCCTTAAAGGCACATTTATTTTGCGAATCTCGGAAATGGCTCTAGCGATTTGGATGAAATTATGTATCAGTTAGATGTTTTGGTTTTTAAGATTAGGTATATAATAGTTGTATTTCTTGTAAAACTAAAAAACCAAGCGAGGTTCGCCCAAGTACATATGTCTTTAGTTTAGTTTAGCATCGTGTTGAACCGCACATTTATTCATGCTAAGTTGACAAGGAACGTTTGAAATAGATGTTGAGTAGTTTTCGAATCGAATAAGTACGATTCGATTGGGTTTAGAATATGGTAGCTGGAAGAGATTGTCGCTAAACAAGGAAGATGTAGGGGCTGGAGTTTCCATGCAACTTCCGGATATCATAATCTCATAATTAGCATAAGCACAATGCGTGAAGGTAAAAGGATCACCGTCACCAATATCTTAAGTATATGAATCTCTGTAACACCATAAACCCCACAAATTGGTGCAAACTACAAAAGCTATACTTAGGAAACCTTGGATGTTTGGATGTACCTACGCAAATCGCAATGTTATTTTTATATTTACCTATTACTATGTATATAGCTTTTCTGTATCTGGTATTTGTTAAGAGTTCTGTCACTGTCGTCTTGTTCTCCATACTCTCCCGAACATGAGCGCGGATCACGGACATTTGGTCGTCCACCCACTGGAAACATTTTTTTTTATATTATCAAGTGACGAGACGTGCAAGGCGTCCGCCTGGTGGTAAGCGTCACACCTGCCACGAACAGTAGCAGTGCCAGAATTGTGAACTTACGAACACAATCTTGCGCTGCACTGCGTCGTCACCCTGAGATATTAGATGTTAAATCTCTTCATACCCAGTAATTTCTCTGGTAACATTGCCCTTCAAACCGGAACACAGTAATGCTTGCACACTACTGCTTGGTGGTTGAATAACTGGCAAAGGTGTGGTACTTCCCAAGGCGGACTCTGCAGTAGAGTCCTACCACTACAAAAATAAATATCAGTAAAGTCATAAGTTAACGACAGTTAACTCTACAGGATTACAAGTAACGGTATTACTAACTGAAAGGAGGACAATGTACTCATCATTGTCAACAAATTTTAAGCAGGGGCCAAAAAAAAGAAAAAAGAAGTGCTGTTTCATAAAATTATTTTGTCAAGGGTGAATGTGATTTCAGGGTTCGACCCTTAGTAAAATTCATTCATAAGAGTACAATTATTTTAAGTAATATGGTGTCGAGATGAGCGAGACGTTCGTCTGGTGGTAAGCATCACGCCTGTCCGTAACAGTAGCAGTGCCAGAATTGTGAGCTTGCGAAAAAATTAAATCGAGCGCAGTGCACTATGGTCCATAGTAGATGTCAAATCTCCCCTTCAAACCAGAACACATTAAATGCTCGCACAGTACTTCTTGGTGGTTCAATAACTGGCAAAGGTGTAGTACTTCCCCAGGCGGACTCTTCGATAGAGCTTTTGACTTAGTAGTACCGTCTTCGTTACCTCGTATTTAAAGTCAAAGTAATTTAATTTAGTAAATATGTATATAAGATCATATAATAAGATGAATAAACTTACTTACCTTTTCATCTTTGACTCCTCTCAATCGCACGAACTCTTTCTTAGCCGCCTCCACTCTGCCGTCTTTGAGGTGATAGTACGGCGACTCCGGTATCCAAACGCACAGAAGCACGTAGCAGATCGGTATGGACAGTATTATAGAGTTCAACGCGGTGTAAGACACGAAGGGGCCGATACCGTACACCGTGAGACTTCCCAGGTTGTTCATAACTTGGACCGTCATGCCGAGGGCGCCCCTTATCTCCTTGTCCGCTATTTCCGTCACGTAAATCATTGTTACCTGTAATTAGTTTTTATTTTTATATGTTTTAAATAAATATATGGTGTTTCAAACGTGTGTAACAATATCTTAGCGAATCTACCCACCAAAGTGCGAACAACCGTAAGGATACAGGGTAACACTGGGCATTATCTTAGAGGGTCATTCAAATCATCATAATGAACAACTTGCCCCATAAATACAGCCCTGAAAACGCGAAAAAATCGGCTGTCACATACAAAAAATGGTTTAAAGCACGAAAAAATTTGTGGAGCAGCTGACTTTTTTCGCGATTTATACGTTGATTTCGTTGTAAAAGTTGTTCATGAATGACCTTCTAAATAAGATAATGCCCATGAATTCAATGTCACCCTGTATAGATAATCTAGGTAGTAGGTACCGAAAGTGCATGAAGACACGCTGCATGTCGCTGATGAAAGGAAACGAGGGCAGCACATCATCAGAGAGACTAATGGGAGGTGGCGGTCACGCACGACCCTCAGACATGTGACAATACGACTCAAAGAGGGGACCGAAACGCGCGTGACCCTCACAAATCAGTCGCTCTTACGCGAAATAAAGTTAAATAAATAGGGATATCCAGCGTGTTCGCTTCATTTTTCAACTTACTTCAAAAAGGAGGTTATCAATTCGACTGTTTATTAGTTTTTGTTATTTTTTAAACATACACACGCGATTATTGATTTTGATGATTATTTTTTGGTTTGGAAAGTCACAGGGGAAATCTTCCTCCGAGGGTAAGTCATACCAATCGTCGTTGGTCATACTTTTCAGAGGTGGTCCCATATATTTTTTATGGATATCGGTTCAGTAGTTTGGATTTTAAACTTAAAAAACCGGAAAAATATGTCATCCAGCTCTTTAGCACACGCCGAGGACTAATTGGCATTTGCCTGGGGTGGAACGTGATAAAGCTAGAATATCGATACGTCTGTCTCGTTTTCGCGGGGAAATAAGAGTGGATAGACTTTTATCACGGCTCGCGTGCTAGGCGGGCAGGTAATCGAAATTGAAGTCGGTTGTTTTTTTTTAATGTCTTATATTTTATTGCTTTATACAGGAAGTTCTATAAATACTTTTGCATTTGTACAGAGTGATTTTATTAGTACGTAAGTAGAGATTTTGTACTTACAACAGCTATGATTCCAGTAGCGAGCCCCATAAGAATTCGTGCCATATACATGATCTCAGGAGATTTACTAAACATGATGAGACCCTGTAATAAAATAACCAAAAATATGATTAATGTAATAGTAGCTGAATTGTTACTTTTAATACAGACTAACCGTCATAATTATGCATAAAACGCTAAATCGTATTTTAAACCTATTTTAGTTAATAAGTGTTTTGTCAAATTTCTTTCGAATTACGATTTAAGTTAGAAAATAGAAGACAAAACACTTTTTAATTAAAAAAGATTTGAAATACTTTTTAGTGTTTTATGCATAAAACGGTAACAGGACTTAAAATAAATTTGTAAAAAACGCTGCTTTACAGCGTTTTTAAGTAAAGCCCAATTGGCAATAGTCTATACGTCGGTAACTATTATGCCGGCGCGTTCGTTATAATGTATTTGTCCCACATATCAGCTACGCTAGAGCTATACTCCGAATTTCTATGCGCTATAAAATCCGGAACGAGAATATGCAGGGTTTGCAAGTTAAAGTGGCGATGGGCAGGCCGCATCGCTCGAAGAACTGATGACCGATGGGGAAGAAGGTGGCGACGACAAACCAGAAGACGCGGCGTAGGCCGGCCTCCCACTATAGGTGGACCGACGACATTGTTAAAGGCCTCATCGCCCGAAGACCGATGGGGAAAAAAGGATCTTGAGCGGCGACCACGAATCGGAAAACGCGGCGTAAGCAGGCCTCCTATAGGCGAACCGACGACATTGTGAAAGTCGCGGGCAACAGTGGATGCAAATGGCAGGTTGTCGTACAGTGTGGCGGTCTAAAGGCCTTTGTTCAACAGTGGACGTCTCCGGGATCATGATGATGACTACGTAACTTGCGCCCGCACATTTGACCCACGTATCAGCTACGCATTGAGCTCAAGAGTCACAATCTCTAGGCAAGTGAAAACAAACAAAAAAACTTCCGAGTGCCGTTGTACATACGTGCATTATATATTTCACAATTGTTTCAATTTAGACGCTATGTCGCTTTTATAGTGTTCAATGTATGTTTGAGCGCTTGTGTCTTATCGTAGTTCAAGTTGGCGCACTGCATAGCGTCCGCCAAGTTTCAGCGTGGATATTTTTTTGCACGTTTGTGACTCTATAGATATTAGCTCAATGCAGCTACGCTACACAAACTATACGAAGTATGCAAGTAAGACGTACCCACCGCACCGAGTAGAGCTGGCACGGCCGAGCCGAAAATCGTGCGGCGGCGGCCCGTGCGCTCGTTCAGTACCTGCCCCACGTAGCAGCCGGCCAGCGCTCCCAGCCCGTGGAGGGACACCGCCCATGACGTTTGCGTCTACAACATTGTAATCATTAATTTTAAAAAAACAATCACATTTTTTACTGCGATCGATAAATAATTTGTCTTTCTAAAGCTGTATGACGTGTATGTATCTATCTATCAGAGGATCGAAAATATAGCAGTTACCTAATTCGCAGATTTGTGCTTACTATAAACGATAATGAAAAAGATGATGGTGATATAAAATTCTAGCCTACCTATAGGTATATTATAATTCTGATAACTAAGCTATCTCCATTCCGACTTTCATCCAAATCCTTTTAGCCGTTTTGGCGTGAAGAGGTAACAAACACACACGACATACCGACAAACTTTCGTATTTATAATATTAGTGGGATTTACCTACAACAAATTATATATTAGTACTTATACCATTACTTACATCAGTGATGATCACACCGGCCTCTCCACTTTTAAACTTCGGTATCGCCGGTGAGGACCAGGCCAGGGTGGCTCCAGTGAACATAAATGCTACCGACGCTGAAAAAAAACATAATTTGCCAGCTTTTCAACCACCAAGCAATAGTGTGCAAGCATTACTGTGTTTCGGTTTGAAGGGCAGACCAGGCGGATTTCGTGATATACCTATCCGAGCCTACCCAGCGACGATGATAATGCGGAATGGACGGGCCTAGCGCTTACAAATCGTTCAAAATTAACAAGTCAACACAATCAAGCATACCTAGCTAAAAGTATGCATGTTAAATTTGCCGGAAAATAGAGATCTTAGCAAATCTAATTACTGCATGACAAAAAGAGAATTTTGATTATAATAATTTATATATTTTTGATTTATTTGTATTGTTGTATCGTACGGCTTGCATGTCGCAAAGACAGAGTATGACTGACGCGAGTGGAGACCTGGCGCTCAACATATGTCTTCAAAATCCGTGCAAATTTCTCGTCCATTAATTTTATCATTATCGCTGTTAATACCTACATACACACTGTTTCACTACAATGTTTCTAATTTGAGGGTAAGTGACGGTGGGTCCAAGGTAAAGCCTGGAATAGGAACTGCCTCTCAAGTAATGCTGAAGGAACACACCGCTGTGCTTGGCGACAATCTTTCATTCGAGGGTAGCTAGAAGAGCCAGTAAAGGTAATATACCGATTTATTTCTCTCAGATACACTTTCCCTGGAGAGACACTTTTAATAAAAGTACGCTTTTATTCCTGTTAGATACACTTTTTTAAAACCCTACCAGATTTTCCTCTTAGGCTCACTTTTCGGTACTGTTGTGCATAAAATAGAATAAAATGGAATTTATGTCTCAAGAGTTTCGGATGAAACAATCACAGACATATACTGAATATGGGAAAGTGTATTGTGAATGTATTGTATTGTGTATTGTAAAGTGTATGAGGGGAATAAATCAACTAAATATGGATTGATAAAACTTTTCTATTTTAGTGTACCTACTTACTAGCTGAAAATGGATCTCTAAGGAACAGAAGCGCAACTTTTCTAAAAGTGTATCTCCAGGGAAAGTGTATCTGAGGGGAATAAATCAATATACCTACCTAAGTAAGTACCATAAAAGATACAACGGCTACACTATGGTTTCCTGACGATGTTTATTTCACAGGCTGCTAGAGCTCATTGAGACTTGACACGCTCTGCAGCGTATATGAAGCCCAAGTTACCAATGATTTAGAATCGCTACAAAATTGTTATACCTACCTATGCGGGGCAAAATTATTTAAAGGTTTTTTACTTGCAAAATTCATATCGTAAAATAAATACTATGTCAAAGTATAGGCTAAAATGATTTTTATGAAAGCCGAGCAAGACGTTTGCCTGGTGGTAAGCTAATTCTCACCTGCCTGCACCGCACTGCACTGCGCTCGTCACCCGGATACGGAGATATTAGATTATATTCGTATTCATTGGAATAATGATTTCTACCTTCTCACATCTCACATTCATGACTTTCATGAGTATGTTTTCAAAATTCAATACGTTTAGATAGTAGGTACTTGGACCCAAATGGAAACTGCAAAACTGCATCCAGAACCACCGGAGGACGGGCAGCAGCGTCCTCTCAGTTAACGGTGGTAACCATTCTGCGATCCCCAAGCCGCCTGCCAAGCGTGGGGATTATGGCAACACCTCCCTCTAAGGGAGAGGCCTTCGTCCAGCAGTGGACGTCTTCAGGCTGTTGATGTGTGATGTGAGATAGTACTTATATAGGTATTATAAAGTCACTGACCGTTTCAGCTGATTTAAAAAAACGCGTATCACTAAATAGAACATGACTCAACCAAAATGTAAATAAACAAGGTACATATATAGTAGCTATATTTTAGGTTTTACTCACCACATATTCCTGCTAAATATTGCACTTTCCTGTTCACTACTTCCGTCATTATAACTACATTTAATTAACTATTCAAATGATAACAGAATTTATTAGCACTTGAATGATAATTGATAACGTTATGTCTCGTACTGTCTGCGGGGACTGTCAAATTTACCCAGAGCCCCAGTTTAAATGATAGTTACTATGCAGGAAGAGCGATCGCGTGAGGAGTCAGTGGTGTGGGCAGACAGACACGACTGCAGTGACTCACACCTCGCGGCCGACTGGCGCGAGATAGTTGATTGTTGCAGGATTAGAATGCCTGAGTTTCGATTAATAAATAGCAGGTAGGCCTAAGTAAACATTTACTGCAGGCGCTTGGCGTTACGTTAGCGATGTGATCTTTACCTATTTTAAGTAATCCGTCCTACCACCTCATTCTCCTCAAGAACCCCAGATTCCTCATCTATCCTGGTCACAAATTCTGATTGATTACAAAAGATCTTCTATTTTCAGGGTTATTGGTATGTTCTAAGATAGTGTACAGCTTAACAAAAACTGTTGATCACACTTAAATTTGAAACAGCGAATTCACAAGAATGTTCATTTCCTCTTGGCAAAATTATGGAATAAATATTATCTTTGTCGCAAAATAACTAGTTTGCATAAAAAAATAAAAAAAGATCTTGTAAGGTGAGGTTTTTTGTGAATTGTGGTCACTGTACATAGGACGTTTTGGTACTATTCTTTATTTTGTACTTGTAGGTACAATTTAGTACGTGAAAATTTATCCTAGAGGACGAAGTCAGTATGTGAAGTGTTCTAAGCTTTATAATTTTCCATTTATCTCAATGCACTCCGTGATTTATGTGTTTCCTATAAGAAAATCTTGTCTTATGGTATTGCTAGTTTCATCATGATTGGTTCCGTTACCTATAGTACCGGGTTATAAGCTTGGGTGTACTAAGCCGAAAGGGGGTATTGTACCCATCATTGTAAGCAACTTTTACTATGGGATCAAAACTGAATTCCCGAAAAAAAACAGCTGTTCCATAAAAAAAGTTAAACGACTCCATAGAGGTAGGAACTAACCTCTATGATTGACTCTTGACAAAATGTATGGAACAGCAGTTTTTTTCGTGATTTCGGGGTTGGTCCCATTATTAAAAGTTCACAATGATGAATACGATGCCCCATACGATGATACCATTCGGTTTGGTACATCCCAAGCTTATAACCCTGTATATTATTTCAGAAAACCATACATCCTTACCATAACAAAACTGTTACCATAATTATATTAAAAGTTGGAATTACATGTGATAGTAACAAACAAACAAAATGTCAGAGAAACTTTTGCATTTATAACACACTAGCGACCCGCCTCGTCTTCGCACGGCTACCAAACCAAAGAATAATATTACTTGTACCAAACTTCACAGAATCACCCGCTGGGCTAATACATATAAAAATAGATTTTTATAGATATATATATAAGTATGAACTACGCGATGCGACATTCAAGCAAGGTTTTGTTTTTGTTTCAAAGTAGTAAGTTAGCGGTTTAGATTACTCTACTATGCACAACTAACAAAAGTATACCTATAACATGTTACATGCATATAGTTTTAATAAGTTTCTGCTTGTAGACCTACACGTGCGATCTTTAGTATTCCACCTACAAAAAACAACATAGGGCGTAACAATCCCCTCCATCGTATGTGTGAATCTTATAATGATATATTGGATGTTTGTGATGAACTCGATATTTTTCATCTTAATTAATTTAACTTTAAAAAATAACTTTTCAACATCGATGAATCTTTTTAATATTTTTAGGCAGCGGTTAAGTAAGTTATCACAGTTTGTGCTACTGGTTTGACGTTATAATATTGTCAAAGTTTTCTTTTTAGTAATGCTGTGTACAATGTTTGGGTTAGCAAATTTATAATGTATTCTGTATTAGTATGTTTAAGTTTTATAACATTTTGGTTTGCTAATTATTGTTGTACCTAAGTTAAATAAAATAAATAAATAAATAAAAACTAGTATTATTATTTTACTATTCATACATACGAGTATGGTAATAACAAGATGAACAAAGGCGAAGGAACTGCACGTGAGCGATGTGTGTACATCGGACGACACGTGACGTCACCGACAGTTGTACTATTAGCTATTCTGTGCCGGTAGTATAGCTACTAAGATAGTATAGTATTATAATATTATCTTTGGTATAGCCAATAAAGGTAGCGCGCCATCGGACGCCCTTTCGTGATAATTTTTATCATGAGGTTAATAAACGCATATTAGTAGAAACAGCTGTTGAAATATGTCTGAGAGGTCTTTAAACATATTTTATATTAAAGTATAGTATTATATTATCTTTGATATTACATAACATATGCAAAAACCGAAATCACTTGAAATCTCTTTAAAAATGCAATGCTCCAATGCAGCCAGATTTCTTGGTCTTTTACCACTTTTTTATAGTATTGTGTATTACATTATTGTAGTTTTATGTTAGTTTCTAGGTTTTTAAATTAGGTATAATAATGACCAAAATGCTGGCCTTTATTTGGGCCAGAAAGTTCAATAAATACTTTGGTATAATATGATTGTAAATATTATTTTGTAATGAATAATGGAGCCAATTTATTTAAAAACACAAGAATTTATCAAAACAAAAACAAACCCCATCCTATAAATATCGAGTTGTTGTTTAGATAAACTCTTCGCGTCTCGACTTGATTTCAATTTGATCATACTTACAGGAAAATTATACCAACAGCTGTTTCAATTCACTGGGGAAATGACATTTACTGTATGAATAACAAAATAAAAAAATGTTATGGACCACTGCCCCTATTAAAAAGTAAGTAAGTTCGTATAGGCTGAGTGGCCAGCCCTAGTGTCAGAGTTAATGTGCCGCCCGAAGGCCTCTGACATGGCTGACGGTTGTTGTTATAGAAACTAGAACAAACAACTGGGACCATCAATTTAACGTGTCATCCGAGCCACTTCACTGCCCCTGCACTGCACTGTAGTGAAGACCCGTAGTCCACCACAACCCCGTACCGTTATTTTCAACCATTATGCTTACTTCTATTTGTTACCACTGGATGAATAATAGTATCGCAAAATTTTACTATAGTCACCGCGTTACCAACTGAGTCGTGCGGCCATAAATCATTCACTATGTCTATCTCGCTCGCACTTGTGGGTCTTGCTTGTGGTCGCACTTGTGGGTCGTGCGGCCATGATTTATGGCCGCAAGACTCAGTTGGCAACGCGGTGACTATAGTAAAGTGGTCTGAAGACCCAGGAAGTAGTGCTTTCACTTTTCTCTAGTCTGAGCCAGTATCAATAATGTGTAAAATAAGATATTAAGTACTAAAAAACTGAAAAAAAAAATTTTATTCCTTCATTACATGAGGATATTCCAGACAAGATACACAACACGTTTCTGTCACTTAGGTTCAAAGTCTTCAGGCATGCTTGTTAGTAACTTCTTCAACTGTAAGCATACAACTGGATTATCTGTACAAATATCTTTCTCAGCATAAGGAGGTAGTATTGAGGCACTTCCTATAACTATATTGTTCCCTGCTTCTGTTACTGGCAATAAGTTCTGTTGCAACCAGGCTAAGACTTTTTTCTTTTTCGATATAATTTCTTCAATAGGGATAGTGTCACTGGCTTTTTTTCTAGAAGGAGGTTGGATGCCAGTCTCTGGCTCAACTTCTGTTATGTCAGTTATGGAGTATCCTGGGAGAAGTATGGTTTGGTATGTGTCTTCGACTGGTACTGACAGTATGATACTGAAACCAATTTGAATGTTTGAGTTTGTGAACATTAACCTCAATAGTGCAATTTGTTCAAATGCTAAAAAAGGATTACTTTTGGCACTTTTTTTCTAATGTATATAATCAGGCAGGAATTCTCTATTATATTAAAAGCACAGAGATGGCAGACTTTTTTTTATATACAATCTAATGATGAGACGAGCAAGACGTTTGCCTGGAGGTAAGCGTCACGCCTGCCACTAACAGTAGCAGTGCTAGAATTGTGAACTTGCGAACACAATCCTGCGCTGCAATGCATTGCGCTCGTCACCCTGAGATATTAGTTGTTAAATCTCTTCATACCCAGTAATTTCTCTGGTAACATAGCCCTTCAAAACGAAACACAGTCATGCTTGCACACTACTGCTTGGGATTGAATAACTGGCAAAGGTACTTCCCCAGGCGGACTCTGCAGTAGAGTCCTACCACTACAGAATATGATTATGCCCAAAGTCTGAGCAATGAGTCAACTGTATGCAAATTTTATTCAGCTGTAAATTCAGTCACATTCAGTCAGTCTGCAGTAAGTCTGCATGTAAGGAGACTAATCTTATTGGAATGTAGTTATATGTAAAAATAAATGCCTTAAATAAACTACACTCACACAACTAAACTAACTAGTTACATACATTATTTGGTTAAGTACATATATTTGTAAACCTAAACTTTCACTTTATGCACAAGAGAACTGTTATGTCCTGATTCTCATGGCATCTCTTATAATTACCTATTGCATAATAGAGGAGGAGAATAGGATATACATTAGGACATCTGATTGGAGTTTTGGAGCACCAGTTTTGCATAGGATGAAGCATGTCAAACTAGAGGAACATGTTTTATAGTTCAAAAATACATATATTTTGTAACTTTGCAATTTCTAAGCATGTGGAACAGGAGCCCTGCTACTAAAAGAGAATCTCTGGGCTCTAGCCCTGAGCCTGAAAAGGCATTCTGACCTGAACAGCTGATGTATTTTGAACTGTATAACCTCACTTACCTGAGTGACACAGGATCAATAGAGTGGACAAATCCAGAGTAAGAATGGTTTTTAACCAATTGTAACTTTACATATTTATCTACGAAGCCGAGGAGCACCTCAGGTTTATTGTTCAAAGTGTTGTATGGGGTGATTTCTTCTGAAAACTCAAAGTTTTGTTCCATTTCGACTAGACGAGGCAGGTAAAGCTTGTTTCACGTTAGAATACACTTAGTAATATCGTGATAAAAAACAAATTCTAGGATATTTCGATTCACAATATGCGATTCTATAACAGATGTTACAGTCAAAAACTGTTTAAACAAAGAATAAATAAACGGGAACAACAGGAAGGTAACTTATAGCAGTAGACCTTGAGATTGTTCTTGTTTCTTTAGGTACTACCTGGTCTCTACAAAACAAACTACAGAGAACCAAGCAAAAAGTAATTCTTAAAAATATTGTAATCTAGCTAGCAACAAAACCACTTTCAGCAATTTTGTTTTGTTTTGATTTTCCTTTTTTTTTTCTCCTGAGAGTATGAGTGAGATTATGGTTTAGCAGTTAGCACATATTGCATTTGCTATTGCTACACTGTCGTTTTGCATCGGGATCCGCGCATGACGTTGGCGGGCTGTACCGCAGGCAAGATGGTGAATACTAGTGATGCATGTAGTTCAGTTCTTATCGTTCAAAAGGATTATCGAATATAATATAAAGTGCTGCTTTTTTTTTCTTCTTCTTTCCCCAGTAGGGGATTTTGGCTCCGCGCGATAAACGCATTTGCCATTTTCAAGTATTTTTAGGTTTTGACCAAAGTGCTGTTAAATATTTAAAATGGAAATGGATGGATGGAAGTGCAGGTAGAAATGGGAAAACATATTCGGTCTTACTTAAAAAAACTTTTCTACCTTAGTCACTGCTTAAACTTCTCTGTCCACGCTAGAAAACTAGCACGTGTGTGCAACTTCACGTCAGAGAGAAGATGGCAGAGCATCTTAAGCAGTGACTAAAGGTTGAGAAGTTTTTTTAAGTAATGCCGATTGTACTATTCTGTAAAATTCTACAGGGAAATGTAACTTTATTTTCCTTTTTTTTCGAACTTGAAAACATTGAAATCGTACATGAGTCAGGAACTACACTTTTTACAAAGACTTAAAACATCGAAGTAATCTGGTGTCAAATTATTAAGTTTGTTAACACAAGTAAATTGGTGTCGATTCTGACGGTTTTAGTTGACAGTTCTAAACTAACTAAAGTATTGCTGTCCTTAGCTAACATGCCTAGTAAAAAGTGACAGCAATATTTTAATTAGTTATTTTATTAGTTACTAAAAATATTACCTGGAACACAAAAAAAAATGTTGCGGTCGCTGCATTGTATTTTTTCCAAAATTTTGTGTTTTTTTCGACTGTTAATGCATTAAAATGGTGGCGTTTTATTCAGTACGTGCCGATTCACGGGCAGGACTCAGGCAAGTGATATAATGTAGTGAAACATGGTATTTCGTGTTGTTTCCATAACACCGAAGAAGCTATGTAATTTTTTTATTAAAACTTTTATTTTTCGGAATATGGCAGGCTGTGGTTCTTACTGTACTTTTTTTTGCTAGCAGTACTGTAATTTTACTTTCGCGGTCTTTAGGGGAATACCCCTATAGGAAAGATTTCCGTTCGTATCTACATTCTCCGTCTCTGTCATGCTGAGTGCGACGGACGAATCCCCTGCTGGAAGCACTGTATGGTACTTGGAGGAATTTAGCGTATGTGCATGAGTGGAGCAAATGATATACGGCCTTACCTAAAATAATCTCGATTCTCTTAGTCACTGCTTAAACTTCTCTGTCCTTAGCACGTGCAACTTCACGTCAGAGAGAAGATGGCAGAGCATCTTAAGCAGTGACTAACGATTGAAAAGTTTTTTTATGTAAGGCCGTGTGGTGAAACGTGTCTTTTTGTGTTGTTTCTAAAACTCCGATGAAGCTTGTAGTAAAGTTGCCATGATTTTACTAGGGCATGATTGGACTTGACCGTGACTTACTGTGTGTGACTTGGACTGTGACTACGACTCATTTAACTGGCGGGAGAAAGAAGGATCGATGGAGAAATATGTATTCGGCTGAAGGACTAGTATGCATTGCCAGGAAATATTAAAAACAACAACATACGAAGTTATCATAAAAGCTTTTTGGCGGGATCGTGAAAAAACATGTCCCTGCATGAGTGTTTATTTATAGAAATAGTGGCATTTAATTCAATATTATTAGTATCGATTTAGGCGCATAAGTATGATGGGCAAGCGTGATAATTTCAAAACTCAGAAGCTTGTAGTAAAGTTGCCAAGACTTTACTAGGGCATGATTGGATTTGACCGTGACTTACTGTGCTGTGTGACTTTGACTATGACTAGGGCTCATTTGACTGGAGAAAGAAAGATCGATGAAAAAATATATTGTATGCGCTGAAGGACTTGTATCCATGGCCAGGAACAAATTAAAGTTTTTATTTGAGCTTTGCTTTGGGATTACCCGTTCCCAGAGAAAAAACATTGTTAATCAAAAAAGAGTTATGCAAAACTAGCATTTATCAACTTGTAATACGGTTTTCAATTGAGTGTCCCTTATACTACAGTCATACCTACTACGATAACGTGTACTGTGTGACTGTGTGTGAGTATTTATACCATAGAGAGAGTTCATTATAATCCGTTGTGTGTGTTGTGCGGTGTGTGCAGCGACTGCAGCGAGTGCATTGAGTGCAGTCTTTCGTGGAAGTTCGTCCGGCTTTATAGTCCCGTTTTACAGATACTGCGTCTCCCGGTAAGTAATAGTTTTCTTTGTACTGCGTGCCTACAGTATACCGGTGTCTACAGAGCAGCGATAAGATTGTACTGTGCTTCAGCGAGTTGTTACCTACGATTATTAGGGTCGTATCGGGTTTCGTAGATACCTTGATATCTGCATACCTACACCATAGAGGTAGGAACTTTCCTACCTCTATGAGGTAAGTAGGAACTTTCTTACCTCTAGGGTTCCTACCTCTATGACCTACACATACGTTTCGTGCATAACGTTAAGTTCATATCCCCCTAACAAAGAACTCTCTCTCCTCTAGACTGCTTAGTAGGTACCTAGTTTATGGTTTCATTCTAAGGTTTAATTTTTCATTTCAGTTGAGGTGCACCCGGGCGGGCGTAAGTTAGGTAAGTTTGTATTATTTTTTGAACATTCTCTATTTATTCTTTGGTTGCAAGTAGTATATTGCAAAGAGTATATTGTACAACCCACAAAACCAATCGCCACAATGCCAATCGGTAGTACCTACTAAGCCATGGAAGTCACCACAGAAAAGCGAAAGCTCTACGTCTGAGGTCACATTACTTATTATTGTGAACAACTTTTATTACGAGCCTTTACGTAATTGCTAAAAAAACAGGTTTTACATGTCGAGCTCGAGGGTCAGTGACATTTTTCTATGGAACAGCCGATTTACTTTTCGCGATTTCTTGGTTGGCTTTTCTGAAGAGACGGAACCAGAACCACCGGAGGACGGGCATCAATGCCCTCTTGGTTACCAGTGGAGCATTCTACGATAGGTACCCAAGCCGCCTGGCAAGCGTGGAGATTATGGCAGCCCCTCTCTATTAGGGAGAGGTCTTTGTCCTGCAGTGGACGACATCTAACTAATGATGAAGAGACGTTTACAATGGTGTGTACAATGGCCTCCTTTCGACTTGGTTGGTACTAGTCAGTCCTACCTAACCCCGTAGGTATATACTGGCGCAGTAGTGCCTCAATGCGCCTGCGGTTTATTCGAGATAAAAAGTACCTAGCCTATGGTTTGACTAAATTAGGTTGATAATTTTGGCAGCTCACGCCCATGAAGTTTCGTATTCTTTTTTCGAATAAATTTAATACAATCAATTCGTACTTTGTTGACGGGTATCGCCCACTTTAGTGAAGTACGACGCATAACGAATAACCACAGACTATCAATAATCAGTTTTGAAATAAAATAAATCGAATAATAAAAAAGTACATTTTGTAATCGGTCAGGTACAAATTTCCCATATTTCCCTTGTATGAACTAGGCCAAAATGTCGGGTTATTCCGAACCTAACCCGGTAGCGGGTTAGGTTAGGAAAAGCAAAAAGTGATTAATTTTCATTCCGAACGTAACCCTCTTCTTAACCTGGCCCGAAATAGTGTTCCTAACATAACCCGAATTCAATGTTATTTTGGGTTAGGTTAAGAAGTGGGTTACGTTTGGAAACAGTATAATAAATATGATTAATTTACTGAAAACTTACTACAATGTTTAATTTATCTTTTAATTTTTTATGTTTCTTTATTGTCGCCGGTTTTGGATTCTGATTAATTGTAGACCCACGGTACAACAATTGACATTCGAAAAACAAAAGCAAGTCGAAAAAGAGTCCGTTAACGACTACAAGTTAAAAAAAATTGGTTTACGCGATTTTCAACCTTATTGAACCATTCAGAACAAGTGGATGGGACATAAGATATTTTTTTTAAATAATTTTTGTTTTAATATGTGTTACTATTTTTTGTTTTGTCGTGTCGATTCAAACTGTTTAATTTCAATTCAATGTGTATTCTAATCTAATTTTAATTTATAACGACATTCTACAATTAATTATTTTTGTGCTATATGGATTTATGTAATCTGAAATAAATGATATTTGATTTGATTTGATTGACATTTTATTACTTGTTTTTTTGTTATACTCTTAGTCACTGGTCTCTACGGAGTCTAAAATGAGGTTTTCCGATAAATGTCAATAAGGTCGAAAATTGCATAAACCTATTTTTTCGACTTGTAGTCGTTAATGGACTCTTTTTCGACTTTCTTTTGTTATTCGAATGTCAATTGTTATACCGTGGGTCTACAATTAATCGAAACCCAAAACCGCCGAAAAGAAAAAAAACAACAGAATAGTAAGTGCAGTAAGTTTTTCAGTAAATTAATCATATTTATTAGTGTTTCCAAACGTAACCCACTTCTTAACCTAACCCGAAATAACATTGAATTCGGGTCATGTTAGGGTTCGGTTAGGTACGTTCGTAATGCCTGCGGTCTTAGATTTGACCCAGTCCCTGCCCTCTGTTACCCTCGGGGGTAGAAAGAGGGCAAGGGACACCACCGGGCGTGACGCAGCGGCCAAAGGCAAGAATCCTGCGGCCGCAAAACCTGGAGGAGACAGGCCCCAATTGGCCAAAGTCCAACCCGGCGTGAGCTGGGTGGAGGTGGCCAAAAGGGGCAAGAAGGGCAGGCCCGCTGCGACACCGGCTCCTTCACAAGGGACTCAGTCCCAGGCGGGGGCCGCACGGCAGCGCAAACTTGCCACGGGTGGACAGGGTGAAAGGGTTAGGCAACCTAGACTCCGCGCCCCGAAATCATCGGCGATCGTTCTTACGATACAGCCGAAGGGTGCGGAGAAGGGCCTCACCTATATAAAAGCCCTAACTGTGGCTCGCCAGAGGATAGACCTGGCCTCGCTGGGGATCATGACGGCGCTCGGGTTCCGACAGGCGGTGACGGGAGCCCGAATGCTCGAAGTCTCCGGCGAGGACAGCGGTCCGAAAGCGGACGCCCTGGCCGAAAGGCTACAGGGGTTGTTCGCCGAGGACGAGTTGCGGGTCACCAGGCCGGCGAAATGCGCAGAGCTGCGCGTAGCCGGCCTGGACGACTCGGTCACGGAGTTGGAAGTGGCGGAGGCGATAGCTCGAGTCGGGGCATGCCGCCCCGATGAGGTGAAGGTCGCCTCAATCCGCCACAACGCTGTGGGCCTGGGCGCAGCCTTTGTGTGCTGTCCGGTGCCCGCAGCCAAGAAGGTGACGGCGAGCACACGGCTCATCATTGGATGGGTGTCGGCCCAAGTGAGGGCACTGACACCGCGGCCTTTGCGCTGTTTCCGGTGCCTCGAGGTGGGGCACGTCCGGGAACAGTGCAAGGGGGATGTGGACCGGAGCAGACTCTGCTTCCGGTGTGGCCAACCTGGCCATAAGGCGGGCGAGTGCTCGGCTGGGCCGCACTGCGCAGTTTGCGCAGCAGCGGGCAAACCGGCCGGGCACCGCATTGGTGGCAGCAGCTGCGCCCCGCCTTCCAAGAGGAAGGCCAGGGCCGCACCGCGGTCCGCAGCGACTCCACCTGCGCGCGCTAGTGTGGCGCAAGCGCGGATGGAGTCGTAGGTGTTGGTGTCGGCTGGGCACCGGCGACGACCACTCGTGGTCCTCTCCAGTCCCCAGCGGGCGGGAACTCTGGGCGCCGGGTTCGGGGGGACCCGACGCCCAGCTTAGAAGTTCCGTGGATGGGTGATGTGTCAGGTGTTCCGACACATCGCCATCGAGAGGGGAGCGTAGGCTCCATGAGAGGGGGTCCGCCCGGACCATCGCTGCCGGGGCCGCGGTTGAATGCTAGCGCGACCCCGTAGCCCCGGCGCAAGGCGACCCGAGGAACACCGCAGGTTTTTAGTGGGTAGGCCGCCCTTCTGGCGGAGAGTCCCACATAACCACTTGCCCCCCCCCCCCCCCCCCCCCCCCCCGGGGCCGTGGTATGCAAAAAGCATTTTACTGCGACAAAAAAAAAAAAAAAAAAAGGTACGTTCGTAATGAAAATTAATCACTTTTTGCTTTTCCTAACCTAACCCGCTACCGGGTTAGGTTTTCGGGTTAGGTTCGGAATAAACCAAAATGTCACATGCCTTTAGACAAAGCATAAATACAAATAGTGCGTCTCTCGCTCACACGATCCTATCCATGAGAGGAGTGTGTGATCCTATGAAAAATTGCAATCGATAAACTTGCTCAGAGGGTCTAGTCCATGGACTCTAGTCGGTCTAGCACTCTAGCATCTCTACCTTGAAAGCAAGAATGACGTAAATACTACGTGAACTATAGTTAAATTAAATGAACGAAAGCTGGGACAGCGTACTCTTGGGCGTGAATGGAGACTGCAATTTTTCGTACATTTTCCTATCGAAAAACTGTCATTAAGTTCTTCAAATCAAAGGAACGGACCAAATTAGGAACCTTTTGCAAATACTTGTGCTATAGGCACTCGGTATGTATACCTAGGCTACTACGTACATACATAACAATATAGGTAAGTACCTTGTTTCAGTTGCTGATTGATAAATTCTACCTACGCCGCCGTGAAGATGGCTACAGCGAAGGCGAACAAGAAGTAAGTACAAACCTACTATCTGTAAATCGCAATTATAGTAAGTTGTACCTCCGATAAAAATAAGGGTTACTACTTGAAAAAGTGTGTTTAGGCAACTTTGACAAGATGACAACATTATTTTTCAAATTTCAAACATAAATCTCAAAATGATTTTAATTAGGTAGGTATGTATGTATTAACTATTTTATTGCTATTTTTATGCTTTTACTTCATTCGTAACATTTTGTGCGACTGGGAAGTACTGACTACCCGTCACACAAAAAAATACGAAAAAATACTGATATATTTTATAGGTACTCCTCAGTTGGTGGAACCGTGGAAATAGAAGAAAAGGATGATGATAATTCACGATCAAACTATTTCAAGGCACAAAACTACTAAACTCTCGAACAGGATGCACTTGAGAAGCTCTGGAGCTCCAATAGAAGCGGCATGCAATACGCGAGTGCTATGATCTCTGCATTAGCATTCAGCACAACGATCTTATATGTTACACTAAGATCGTTGATTCTGCAAGAACTGTCAATTTTCCTGAATATAAATTAGATAGCCTCCTCTCGACTACATATCCATGGTAAACATCACGGCACTTCTCCGTTGCTGCATGAAAGACAAACAAATAAAACCAACTAACACAATTTGTTATGTGCTACACACGCAACGGATTTTGATACGCGCAAGTCGCTAGTTTGTAATATAAAAAATAGAGATTTGATGTCTATTTTGAGTGTTTCCATTATATGATTGCAGAGTGTCTGCGATCGCAGTGGATCTCCCGGAATGTCCGGTGTGCTTGGACACGATGACGGCGCCCATCTTTCAGTGCCAGTCAGGGCACAGCCTCTGCAACAGCTGCACCAAAACTCTGGTGCCGCCCGTGTGCCCCATCTGTCGCCAAGCCATGACGCAGATGCGGAACTGGCAATTGGAAGACATGGTGCATAAGGTACGAGCGCCGCAGCCTTTTTGTAATTAATTTCCAAAACTGTTTTTTGGTTTCATGCGGCTAAAATACGAGTAACATGTATACATTATACGGTGACGCAGGCGAGACGGTGGTATAATTCGGATTTGATTCAATGTGGTATCGACTCATCAGATATCCACCTTCCGTTTAATTAAAGCCGTCGACAACGTACACTGATAATTGTTTTTAGACTTCCTTTTAACTAGGTCTAGGTACCTTTCTTCATAACCTACTCAACATCACTATCTACCCTGCAGCAGAGGTATCTGTTGAATACTTCTGAAGCCGAAGCCGAAGCCGACACCGAAGCCGTCTGATCCGATCAGGTTTACAAGTAAGCTGGCTTGAACGCTGGAAGGCTCCGAATGCGCTCCTGAAGCCTTCACGAACAGCATGAATTGCTGTCTCCACTTCTTCCAAGCTTCGGCGCGGCCCACCGGCCCGCCAGCGGCATCCATGTTTAACTCGGCAGGCGGACGGGCGTGTTCCATTGTAAATCCTTTATTTACGTTACGAAACTCGTATAAAACAACATGAAAACACCACCCACGATAACTATTACCGAGTACTTTTATTTTGATCACTTTTTACGCCGTATTTATGCCACAATCAATTAAAACCGCTGTCACCATGTTATGTTATGAATAAGACCAACGAGTGCGAGACAACAACTCCTTTATTTCCATCTACCTTCAAGTACATTATTAAATAACAGAACTACATACTATGACAACTTCAATCATAAACAGAATACTTGGTCGAAGATTTAATATAACGCTTGTAAGCTAATCCTGGGTATTGGTTTGGAAACTTTCCGATTCTATTCCGATACGTATGGGTTCTAAAATGCTCGCTATACCTACCTACTAATTCAAAATTAAGCAGTGGTGTATTACAATTACAATATAATTATTGTAGTCCTCATGAAAATTAACATAATATGACCGGTTTTCCCCAGGCGAAGGTGCCATGCCCCAATAAGTCATCTGGTTGTGTATACACGATGGTAAATGCAGAAGTAGAGGACCATCTCAAAGAATGTATCTTTCGTGAGATGGAATGTCCGCTCGGAGTTGTCTTTGGAAAGTGCTCTTGGCAAGGTACGTTATTTATTTGGAGTATGCTACAGAATATAATTATTACGCATCTGCCATTATCTCCATCATGTACATCTTAGTGTTCTCGCTTTTCTCTCGATCTCTGTCACGCAACCTATCTATGGCCATAACTTCTTCAGCCTACCATAAGTCTGACATCCATCAACAAACATTAGACCCACCAACATCACGCAAATCTCAACAACACATCCAACAAAAAAAACCCGTTTTCTTTTACAGCACTAAGTCAAAAAGCACAGAAAAGTTTGGTCTAGTATGTACAAGTTTGGGGTAAATTTCTGTTCCCAGGCAAAGTAAAGGAAATGATGGAACATTTCAAGGAGCGCCACGCCGATTACTGCAACGCCTCTACTGACGCTGACATCGTTCTCGACAAAATCGATATAAAGGAAGACGACCGTCACTTCTTCCTGGTATCACAAGGCAAGATGCTTTTTATTATCACTTTCAAACTGGACACTCTTCAAAAGATGGCGTACTGGACCGTTCAGCATATCGGCGGTAAAGTTGTAGCCAAGCAACACATTTACGAAATACATGTAACCAGCAACCAAGACTCGAGGAGGAAGGTTGTTTACATTGAACACTGCTTCAACGATGCCATTAAAGCGGATGAAGTGTTTCGTCTAGGAAAGTGCGCGGTTGTACCTTTAGATTATCTGTCTCATTTCATCAAGGATAAGAAGTTAACGTTCAGATTCTTTATCAAGAGGCTGCCCGTCCAACCTAAAGGTAAACAGGAGAAAGGCGAAGGGAACAATGAAAATAAACCAGCCAATCACGGACCGTCACCAAAGGGGCCAGGCCCAAAAGGCCCTGGTCCAAAAGCTGCTGGACCTAAAGGGCCTACCGGCCCTGGACCTAAAGGCTCCAAACAAAAATCTCATGCCTAAATTGAGTAAATCTTAAAATCACAGCTTAAAACATATATACCTACAATAGCTTAGGTAGATATGAACCTATTCTCAATAAGCTCAATCTTGCATTTTCAGTACTTTTCTTCTAATTCGTTTTCGTTCGTTTTTTAATGTTAGTGGGATTTATCAATTCAATCATAGCGACAGCGCAGCGTCAGGAATGTCAGGACTCACGCAAAGATCCGGGTATTATGCTCCCGTCGTTCTAACCAATGAGTTCCGGTTGCTATCCTGCCTGCCGCAACATCTGAATTATAATAACCATATTATTAAAAACTATTACTATTGTTGAACATACTCAACATATTCAACAATTTAAAAAGCAAATTGGTTCTAATGGTTATTATAGGTGTGACCAATGTTCTAATATATTCTAATTTTAGGTTGGGATTCGGGGCTGTACGAACTTATCTACTTCGAGTGATGACTAGGATACCTACCTAAATAATACCGCAGTTTTCAAAATTATTATTCATCTACTAAAGCTTTCATTATTTGTGCAGATTATATTGCGGTTGCTATTTTTACTATAATGTGATGTAAGTAGTGGTCTCATGTTGTGATAAGAGGTAAGTTCTACTAATATAATATAGGTATTTAACTTACACATACTAGTATATTGAAGCTGTGTGGGCAGTCGATAAACAAATGCGTATTTATAGGTATAGACCGAGTGTATTTCCCTAATGGCAGTAGCATGCCGCTAAAAGGTCGGTGGCGGTTACTGTTATAAATACCTACCTAGTTCGAACAGACGGAACTGACCATAACATAATTTAACGTGTATTTGTGTACACATATTCAGTCTCCCTATCCCCCTATTCAGTCTAATGGAATCGTCTTCATCTTTAATTTATTCTTCCATTCATTATTTTTCTTTTTTCCTTTAGAAACATCTAGAGACGAGTGGAGTAAATTTTTTATTCGCACGGCAGGTATAATGTAGATCCCTGCCGGTGTCTGAAACGTAGTCTATTATGTCTTCAAACTACTGCTCGTTACAGGTTGTTGTTAAACGTAACGTAGTAAAAAAAACAATATTTTTTTTAAGTATGGCCGCTATTTGCATGAATATCACGTGCTTCCATTGGGTCAGCTTCTTCAGCAAGCTTCTTAGAAAGCATTATGGGTACTCTTTGGGAGGGATTTTTAAATCATGCAACTTGTATGCATGAGTGTCCCCAAAAGCCTGTTCCGACGCATTCAGATTCTAGTGGTTGTGAGCGGTTAGTAGTTTACGGTACCTCGTATAGCATCATTTGATGCCTAATGGCAATTTTAGTCCAATATGAGATCACGCCTGTTATGCATCACATAAAGTTAAAGTACAATTTGCAATTGTGAATCTGACACGAATGAGAGCTCTTATGTGATATGATGATTGAAACACGGTTTAAAACTAGTTATAGTTAAAAAAAGTGTTATAACACTGTGTTTATTACAGTTCTATGGTTATTTATGGGGTATTTGGAATATGCATGTATTTCAATAACAGGATAAGTGGAGAGTTTTACTGCATCTGATGTTTACATCGAAAAAATAATTGATATCGGCAAGTTCTGAAATGTAAGTGTTATAATTTTCGTATAACGTTAGCCCTTCTATAATTATTCTTCGGGATAGGGCCCTACTTGGAGATAATGCAAACTATGTCTTATAATTCGACTCACTTTTTATTCGATGCGTATCTTTCGCCATCTTAGTTTACACACACAAAAAGCCGGCCGCGCTAGACGCGAGCCAGTACTACCAACTTAACAATCCTGAGATGCGTTCATGAATTCTTTACATCCTCCAAGGCAAAAGAAAGAAAAGGAAAACTAATTTAAAACCATTTAACATTTTCATGAAAGCATCAACCTTACAAGTATTCGAACAAAATCAATTAAGCTTACTACTTGCCCCTAGATGGCGTTGTTAACCAACCTTGACAATTCTAAGGATAAGCTACTTGCCTCTAGATGGCGCTTATTTGATTTACGTTTTATATAACTCAATTATTATTTTTCAAACAGTATCGAACTGAATGTACAGAGAAATGTAAGCTTAAGATACATACAAATTAAGAACCAACAATTAGCAACAATTCACAATTTTGTTTCGCTAAGTGACGAACTTACAAAATTAATAATAATATCCTTTTATTAATATCATAATTAACATTGTTACTAAATTAAAAAATACTAAAGTTATACACTTTATAATGACACAAAATTAATCAGTCTTTAATGAGATACATTACTACATCATACAATGTATTCACTATTGTTTAATTTTTAGGATAAGACATATAAAATTACTACAATATCAATAAAGGTGATTCTAAATTGACAGATAATAGACAGAGAGAGAAATGGCCCTTTAATACCTTTGGTAAATATTGAATTTGCTAGGGATTTTTACCTGTCTGCCACATCGAGATGATTGTGGTTGGGCAGGGAAATCAACATTTTCTTTCACTCCTAGTTTTCCTGACTTACTTTGTGTTTCAAGGTTTTCGTGAGACTGGTTTGCCTGATCCACATTTTCGATATCTGATGAAACTAGTTCAGAGGTAGGTGTGGGAATTAAAATATCATTATTACATACCTCTAAGTTATATAGTCGCTGGATCGGTCTGATCTTTGTACCTAAGGTAGTTTTCACCTCAGCAGTCCTCTCCACTCCATCCCTCCCAGGGATAAGCTTTTGAATTAAGCCCAATGGCCATTTTACTCGTTTCTCAGGTGTCTCTATTAAGACAATATCTCCTTCCTTCAAACTAGTTGCTTTTTCCTTACCTCTTTGGACAAGAAGAGTCAGGTATTCCGTTTTAAATCTTTCTTTGAACTGCTCACGAACATTATGTATATATTTCAGTCTATTATTTAGACTGTTGCAATCAATTTGATCAAGGTCACTTACCTCTGTTACTGGTTGGCTTGCTGGCAATATGAAGTGTGAAGGAGTGAGTGGTTCTAGGCTGTTATTTTTATCATCATTTATATATGTAAGAGGTCTTCCATTCATCACTGCTTCACACTCGCATAGCATCGTTTGTAGCTCATCATATGTTAGCGAAGCATTACCTAGGATTTTACGTAACAGTTCCTTCATTGTTCTTATTAATCTCTCAAAAAATCCTCCCCACCAGGCCGCCGATGGTGCATTCATCTTCCAGCGAATGCGGCGCACCGTAGAGAATCGTTGTACTTCCTCCCAATCTAGCGCAGATAGCAAATTTTTTGTTCCTTGAAAATTTGTACCTTGATCTGAAATCATAGTATCTATTCGTCCTCGTCGAGCGATGAACCTTCTAAGCGTCATTATAAATGCTTCAGTGGATAATGAGCACGTTAAATCCAACGACACGGCACGATATACTGCGCAGGTGTAGAGGACGATCCAACATTTTTCACCATTGCGTAAAATCAGTGGACCTGCCAGGTCTACACCTGTATTCTGCCAAGGAGCTGGACTTATTATACGCTCGCGCGGTAGTGGAGCAGTAGGTGCTTGTGCTGGTTTGGAGCTGTGTCGCTTGCAAATAATACAATTAGATATCACCGATTTGACGACGCGACGTACTCCTATGATCCAGAACCTCGTTCGCAGATCCACAATCAGCTGGTCACTACCGGCATGCTGAAGCTGTTCATGACGTTGTCTCACCATCATTTTAGTTATAGGATTTCTACCTGGGAGCAGATATGGTGCACGAGTACTCTCTGGAAAATCTGATAAGGTAAGTTTTGTCTTTATTCTTATTAAACCTTCTTCATCTTCGTATTTATTTAGATTCTTTCCTTCTTTATTTATGCTTTCCTGGGTACTCTTTTGTATTAATTCTATAATTTTCTTTTCAGCTTTCTCATACTCATTATATGTGAGCTCGCCTTTCTTTTTATTATTTGCATGTCCTATATTATTTATGTACCTCTGTATCCATGCAATTGTTCTCACTAGCTTGGTATATTTAGATATGTCATTCTGGAGTTTATCCAGTATACATTCATATGAAGATACTTGCGCATTACATACGGTTTTCCTTGTTTCAGCAAGTACTTCTCTTTCATCAACGATGACTTCGGAGCGAGGCCATTGTTCCGGCGACAGTCGCAGCCATTCTGGACCTTCCCACCAGCGGGACTCATAAAGGGTCTTTGCTGTGCAGCCTCTGGAAGCCAGGTCCATCCAGTTCTCTGTTCCTGGAATGTGCCGCCAATCATTGATATTAGTGTTCTTTCTTATTTCTTTTACTCTGTTGCCCACAAAATTATTTAATGCCAGTTGTCTTTTTATCCAGCACAGGACTACACTCGAGTCCGTCCAACAGTAAGTAGGGCAATCTTTATAATTTATGTTCTCTTTTACTTGAGCTAGTAGGCGAGAACCAATCAATGTAGCTAGCAATTCTTTTCTTGGAATACTAACATTTTTGGGAGGCGTGACCCGTGCTTTAGCAATGATTAACTGTACAGTTACCTTGCTGTTCTTTTGAGCTCTGAGTACCACACCTGCAGCATACCCATCCTTACTCGCATCGCAAAACAAGTGTAGACTTGGCTCACTTTCTTTCAACTTATCTCCTGTAAGCCTCCGTGGCAATTTACAAGCATTAAGATAAGAGAGCTCTTTATACCATTCTAGAAACTTGTTTACCTGCTCAGTTGGTAGGCTTTCATCCCATTGCAAATCTTTTTTCCAAGTTTCTTGCAAAATTAGCTTAGGCACTAGCATCACCGGTGCGGTGTATCCGATCGGGTCCCATATTTTCTGGGTGAGTGATAACAGCCCTCTTTTAGTTATGCTCTGGACATCAACAGGATCAGGTAGGTTGTCCAAGTTGCAGTAGAGTTCATCCTTCACAGTGTCCCAACTGAGACCTAGAACTGAGATGACATCCTTACCTGCTTCATTTATTCCCAGATGCGAGGTCACCCACATGCGTAGATTAAACTTAGCTGCCTCCATGATTTGTTTGGATTCCTTTATGAAATCGAGGGCTTCCTCTTCGGTGTCCAGACTAGTAAGGCAGTTGTCTACATACCATGACCTCTTGAGTAAATCTACATGTGGACCTGCTACGTCTTTCAGATGATGCATGAGTGTGGCTGCTAGTAGAAAAGGACTAGAAGTAAGTCCGAATACTACCCGGCAATGTCTGTAAGTAACTACTTTTTGTAGAGTCTCATTTTCCCACCATAAAAATTTTAGGTAATTCCTGTCTTCGGGCGGGAGACTTATTTGCAAAAATGCCTTTTGGATATCGGATGACACCCCTATAACCCCCGTCCGGAAACCTATCAGAAGGTTAGGAATGAGCTCAATCATATTTATCCCTTTCTCGAGACATGCATTTAAACTTAAGTTATTTTTGTCCCTTGCCGAGGCGTCAAACACAGGCCTCAGGGAGCTTGTGAGACTCGATTCTTTTATTACTGCTCTGTGTGGTAGGTAATGGCCTGTGTTGTGCTCAGTCTCGGAGTCTGGCACCTTTTCTATAATACCTGTATCAAGCCATTCTTTAAGAATCTCATCATACTTATGAAACTTACCACCAGATTTCAGCTTTTGAGTCATTGTTTCCAGTCTCTTCTTTACAGTGTAGTGATTTGACAGTAGCTCCTCGTAGCCTGGTCGAAAAGGAAGCTTTACCTCGAATCTTCCCTCTTCGTTAATTTTGACAGATTCTTCAAAAGATGCCATCACCTCATTTGCTGCTATTTCCTTGGACTTCATCTCGGCAGGGTCGTGAATGCCCAGCGTCTCGAGTGACCAATATCCTGTTAAATTATCATTTATATTAGCACAGAATAAGGTGGTAGTAATGTTACTGGCATTCATGCTTACCTGTCTTCCTTGCAGTGTCCAACCCAGCTTTGTCCGGATGGCAACTAGGCCCGTTGGATTAAGTTGAACAATTTGTTCCATTTGAAACAAACCTAAATAATCTGCACCTATTAAAAGACCAATCTCATCCGAATACATTTTTGTGTCTGTCAGTGTTACATTGTTTGTTTTTAAAGCTTTTGTCAAATTTAGGCTTGAACTAAATTTCGGTACATTGCTACAAATAATGTTTTGTCCTAGAGCTACAATTTCTGTGGGGCATGAATTGTCCAAGCTGTCAATTTGTATTTTATAAGCCCTATATCTCTTTGAACCAGTCTGTGTGCCCCCAAACAGAGAATGCGTCAGTATTTCCTCATTTGCTACTGGGAGCTGCAACTTCTTTGCTATATCTTCCTTAAGGTAAGTTCTCTGAGATCCACTGTCAAAGAGTGCCCTTATTGGAGTCTCTTTTCCCTCGTGTTTTAACACTACTATCACAGTTTGCAACAGGGTGACAGCGGGGTTCTCAATGTCTGATGATGATGACGAAGCAGCAGAGGTAGTCTTTGCTTCCTTAACTTCTTCCTTCGCTGGTTTCTGACTTTGTGACATACATACAGCTGTAGAGTGCTTTTTTCCACACATTAAACATTTTATCAGTGACTTGCACTGTTTGTAAAAATGTCCTTTCTTCAAACATACAGTGCATGCCTTCTTATCGTTTAAAATTTGCCTCCGTTCTTGAAGAGACATCTTATACAGTTTGAAGCATTCCATATTGGGGTGATTTGTCTTGCCGCACCAAATGCACTCAACTTGGCCTTTTGTCTCAACTGCTACTAGACATTCAGCTGTGGCCGTTTCCCTTTGAGGTATATTTGTTTTAAATATAGTGTTAGCCTGAGCCATCTTTATTCGTTGTTCGTTTTCCACCTCTGTTTGAAGAAACTCCAACAAACTGCTTAACTGGGCTTCGATGTCCTTGCCATGGCAACTTGTCCTTTGCCATGCTTTTAAATTTTCCGTAGGCAAGGCCGATTCTACCATCGGCAGAATGAAGGCAGCGTTCCGTTTTGTTACGCCTAAAGTTTCCAATGATCGCAGCTGAGCGTTAATTTTGTCGTATAATGCGGTCAAACTGCGGCTGGCGTCTTTTTCTACAACTATAGATAAAAGTTCACGGACATACAGTTGTGTCAGGAGGTCCTCTCGGGCGTACCTCGATTTTAAGTGCTCCATGCATTTATTATAGTTGGCGCCAGACACTGGATAGCTTTCCACTAATTCGCGGGCTTCAGTGCCCTCGCAAATAGACTGTAATAAGTACCCAAACTTGTCTTCGGGCCTCAGATCCCCATCCTCATCAATTTTCTTGAATTGCGCCCAAAATGGTAGCCAGTTACGCAACTCTCCATTAAACTTTGGTATTTCGAGTTTGGGCAACTTAATCCGTTGTCGAATGTCTGAAACCGACGCCATATTCGTAGATTTCTTTTTTATATAGACTTCAAATTTGGTTTCCACTTGATAAAAACTATTTCTATACTTGTCGGCATCCTCTATTTCTTTACTAACCTCGTCGATGCCGCCATCGTTTTCTTCATTTTCTAACAAGTCTTGAACCATTTTTTCGTCTAGCACGGTTATTTTTCCGAAGAGTTCCTTTAAGGATTTATATGTGGTTGAAATCATAATTTCATCCAATTCGGGTTGGTGTAGCTCCGCCTCAAAAGATTTTATCTTTTTGGTGAGTTGTCCACGGAGCACCCCGCGTAACTTGGACCACTTACTTCTCTCCATTTTGCTTTTTCACGGTCGCCAGATGTTATAATTTTCGTATAACGTTAGCCCTTCTATAATTATTCTTCGGGATAGGGCCCTACTTGGAGATAATGCAAACTATGTCTTATAATTCGACTCACTTTTTATTCGATGCGTATCTTTCGCCATCTTAGTTTACACACACAAAAAGCCGGCCGCGCTAGACGCGAGCCAGTACTACCAACTTAACAATCCTGAGATGCGTTCATGAATTCTTTACAGTAAGTGTTCAAAGTATTTGGGAGGGAGTCATCTGTCCCTTTCTAGCAAAACACGTGCTAGTATAGAATTTCTTTGGAATCGTGTACTTTGACGTCATTAGCCACTATAGTGCCCTCGCTGTCTAACATGAAACTAAAATGTTTATAACTTCGTTATTTGTGCACATATTTGAATTTTATTTTCGATGATTTGTTTTGTTGTGAGCCAGGTTTTTGTAATTCAATAAAAAAAACATACATATTTCTCTATTGCGCCGAAATATCGGGAGCTTTATTTACAAGATAATCACCGTAAAATAATTATTATAGGCAGTGGTCTCGAACGTAAAAATGATAACTTCGTTCTTCGGCATAGACATACATGGTAGGGACGGGTTGGACGCCAATTTGAAATGTCGCCCTTTCGTCAGTGTCAAAGAAACGCATTGACACCGATGCAGGCACAGTCGGCGACGCACGTCCGACGTGATAACTTGAGAGCAAAATGCCAAACTGTGTGGTGAAGGGCTGTACGAATTAAATTTCAAAGTGCAGTAAACAAAAGGTGGCGTTTCTTATGACCTTATGTCAACATTTAAAGTTAAACTAAACTTACTTTTACACAAAACCTTTTATTTTTAGGTAATAGGTAAGTCGTTTCTAGTTTCGTACAGTTTGCGCTTCTTCTACCACGCCTTACTGGCGCTGCACGCAGTAACCGCGAAATCCGTGAGATGGCGTTGTCCTTATGTCAAAGAGAAATTAGACTTACGATTTCCTCAGGCGTAATCTACACACAAGGGGAATCCCCCGTGAAACTATCGAAATAAAAAGGGGTTGTCAGATCTGAATAAGGGGTTAATCTAGACCCGATCGAATTGGATTCAGTTCGACTAATCTCTCCATTTCCGTCTTCTGCATTAGGAATGAAACAGATTATAGTTTCTGATTGGAAACCTTTCCGAGTTTAGAACACAGTAAATACTTAGCTGAAATGTAAAATCAGTAAAACTTCGAAAGAATTTTCTTTTTAATCGACTTCAGAAAAGGAGGAGGTTCTCAATTCGGTTGTATACATGCATTTTTTAATATTTGTTATCTTAAAACTCCGTCATTTATTACAAGCTGAGTTTAAAAAACAATATTTTTGACTTGACAGTATACATTATTATACTTTCAGATTGGTCCCATAGGCAATTTCATCAAAATCGGTTCAGTAGTTTGTTTTTCCAAACAAAACAGATGGAAAAAATATATCATCCAAGAACCTTTCCGAGTTTAGAACACAGTAAATACTTAGCTGAAATGTAAAATCAGTAAAACTTCGAAAGAATTTTCTTTTTAATCGACTTCAGAAAAGGAGGAGGTTCTCAATTCGGTTGTATGCATTTTTTAATATTTGTTATCTTAAAACTCCGTCATTTATTACAAGCTGAGTTTAAAAAACAATATTTTTGACTTGACAGTATACATTATTATACTTTCAGATTGGTCCCATAGGCAATTTCATCAAAATCGGTTCAGTAGTTTGTTTTTCAAAACAAAACAGATGGAAAAAATATATCATCCAAGACAACGACGCATATTTTGCTTTGACGTAGGTTGAATTTTTTATTTTAAAGAAGTATCTTTTATTTGCAAAAATCGTGAGAAAACAAATCTTGGTATATTAGACTCCAAATCGATAGAAATACTGAAAATCGGTCAGTTCGAGACCACTGATGATAGAAGTGCATGGGACCTCCCATAAACCAAGATATTTGAAAAATTGTTGGGGATTGACCTGTTCCCGCTAGTGTAAAACACATTTAGCTATAAAATGTATATTATGTTAAAAAAATAGCTTGTTATATGTAATCAATCATACTTATTCAGTTGCTTTGTAATTCCTACAATAAAGGTATTAAAATAATTTGGTTTTTTATTGCCCTTTGTACTCTGACTGCCACGTAGAGTTGCTATAGTCACCGCGTTACCAACTGAGTCGTGCGGCCATAAACGTCAATAGGGATAGTGCGAGTACGAGCGAGATAGACATAGTGCCAGCGTGCCCACAAGTGCGAGCGAGATAGACTTAGTTAAATGATTTATGGCCGCACGACTCCGGTGGTAACGGGGTGACTATAGGTATTATTTCATAAACTCGGGAGCATGTACTTAAATTCAATAAAAATATTGGGACAAAGCTTTTTAACACTGGATGAGATAACAAAAAATAAAAAAGCTTTTTTTATTTATTTCCTGTGCTTGTCCTCAAATCGGATTAAATCGTAAATTCGGTAAAAGCCTTACTAAAAAATACCATAATGCAGGACACACAATACATATGTCCCGGCAGACACTTAAAAGATCCTTCACGCCAGAATCCTCACATCTGAAAACTTCATTCATGAACCCAGTTTTGACAATGCCATTTAGTCATGAATTAGTCATCTATGTCAGATAATTAAGACGCGTCATAATAACGAAGTTATAGGTATGGTTTGATGAGGATTCTGGCATGGAGGTCAGACCCAGAGAAAATTTTCTCTCATGCGACATAACCGTAGGGGCTATCGATGTGGTTTGTCTTCGAAAATGTTGTCGTTTAACTTCGGAATTACGATACGACTAATTGTCATTTGTGATTAATTCATGACTAAACGTTGTGTGCGTACTCCTGGCGGAAAAGTATCGAAAATCTAATTTTGGTTATGGCAAATAATTAGATCATGACGTCGTGTAAATGTTTGTGGTAATTTGAAATTTGTTCATCCAGCCATTATTGAGATATCTGCAAAATAGAGATTCCGCCAGGGGAACGTTCCCCCAGCGGCACTTTTTGCTAAAGAAAGGACTTTCGAGAAAAAAAAGTATGCCACGAATTAGATCATATTTGTTCGTAAATGTTTGTGCTAGAATGGAATTTGTTTGTCATAAGACCTCCGAGATATTCAAGTTTTTGCTGGGGGAACGTTTGCGCATTTGCTGGATTTCGTAAACGGTTAGGCGCACAGTTATGATTTTATTTGCACATATTGCTATGAATTTGTTTATAATGTTAGTGCAAACAGAATCCGAAAAAACAACACCGTTTGGAAGAAAAAAATATATTCGTAAAACAAGGTTTTTAGGTTCTAGTACTTAAAACATATGTCCTAGAGTCTACATTTCAATGTCAATATATGCCTTACAACTGCTTACAACGTCACGCCAAGTATCATTTGTGTGATGTAAGTAGTTAACGAGTTATTATGAGTTAAGTGAAAAAAAACACGACTAAATCATGACAGTTTTCGCCATTGAATTGCACGAGTTCCTTATGTACTGACAACCTAAAAGTTACGCAATAATTAGATCATTCTTTCAATTATCTACCTGCCAAATTTTAGCTCGATGCACTCGATAATTAAAGAGATATTAATCTAAACCTAACAAGACTTCAAATGGTCGATAAACCGGCCAAGTATCAAAGGTCACCAAAAAGCGGCCGCGCGGTATATAGTGCTAGCCTTCTAAAATCGATAGAGTTGTACCGATGCTTTTGTACATGTGAGCACACAATCATGATCGAGTGACAAAAAACAACGAAGTTTAGTTTATAATCAATAGATGTTGTTTGTTTATTTACATATTTCTTTTGAATTGATAAATAACTAAAACGTATGGTATTTGTTTCCTTGTAACCCATACGAATTGGATTCGATTCGAAAACTTTCTCTCGCCATCTCTATCTGTCTTAAGCATGAAGAATGACAGAGACAGATAGTGAGTGGTTTCTGAATCAAAACCTTTCCGATTGGGTTTAGAATACGGAGGCAAGAGCGCGAGACGTCCTTAGCATTTTATTTTGTGTCATTAACTTCCTGAACGAGATTCAAGATTGCATTAGGTACTTCAAATTTTTCCCACAGCTCAACTAATCGAAACATCGGAGCGAAATATTGACAACGCTATCGCTCAAATATCATCAAATATTCTAGGGTTGTATAGTAGCCGGCAAACAACTTGAGCCAACCTTGGCTGCGCAGTAACGATTTTACGGTCTCTTTGCCGGATCGAAGGGTGTGCGAGGGGAGTTCCGACGCCACGCGTCCACGCGATCAACCGGCCGGAAGCAGTGCCACGGCCCCGCGTCCCGCTAGCATCTACACTTGCGTTTTGCTATTTTATTTATATTGTTTTTTTCTTCAAATGTTGTAATTGTTTTGTTGTATTTCTGTTTGTTTGTATTTTTGTTATTACTAATTTGTTTCAAACCTATTTTAGTTAAAAAGAGTTTTATCAATTTCTTTCGAATTATGAATTGAGTTTCAAGAAAGAAGACAAAACACTTATGACTAAAATAGATTTGAAATACTTTTTAGTGCTTTATGCATAAGACGGTAAGTATTAAAAAATTTCGACGTCCACATTGACCATTAATATGTCCATAAGTGTACATGCGCAAACTTACCCCCACTACGTCGCTTTAGGCTCAAGATGTTTGCCGGGCACTATACTAGAACTAAAACAGATTTTAAAAAACTAGAATTATAAAAATAATAATCAGTTGTTTATTTTTAACCCTACTTATATTATGTACTTATACAATCACAGATCAGTTTCAATAATTGACTCATTTATAAAAGCAGCTGTAACAAATTATTATCTAGCTTTCCTAATTATAATGTTCACGCATAATCGAAGCAGCCACTGTGTCGTCGTCAGCCATAAGACGTCCACTGCTGGACGAAGGCCTCCCCCTTAATAGAGGGGTGTTGCCATAATTCCCACGCTTGGCAGGCGGTTTGGCAGTTCATGCATAAACTTTGTATTAAATGATTAAAATAATAATAAATTCAACTAGAAAAAACTAACATGACACACTGACATGTAAAGCTAATTGTCTTATACTAGATAGACTGATTAGGTCATCAGTCTGTCTATTATACAATCTGTAACAAAAAGGTTCAACAATACTGAAGGGTACGTATGTACTCATCATTATGAACAACTTTTACTGTCGGGCCAACCCTGAAAACGCGGAAAATAAAACAGCTGTTCCATCCATTTTGTCCAAGGTCAATGAACTTTTTGTATGGAACAGTTGAGCTGAGCTAAGTTAACATAATGTGTAGCGCGTGTAACAAACGTTGTCGGGGACTTACACAAAAATACTTACTCAAACTTGTTTTATTCTTATAGTATGAAAAAAAATACGTGCATAAGAAACCAAGTAAACGATTTTTTACGAACATGTACCACCCCGATAAAGGTACAATGCCACCAATTATAGAAGGCTAGCACTATATAGCGCGCGGCCGCTTTTTGGTGACCTTTGATACTTGGCCGGTTTATCGACCATTTGAAGTCTTGTTAGGTTTAGATTAATATCTCTTTAATTATCGAGTGCATCGAGCTAAAATTTGGCAGGTAGATAATTGAAAGAATGATCTAATTATTGCGTAACTTTTAGGTTGTCAGTACATAAGGAACTCGTGCAATTCAATGGCGAAAACTGTCATGATTTAGTCGTGTTTTTTTTCACTTAACTCTTAATAACTCGTTAATTACTTACATCACACAAATGATACTTGGCGTGACGTTGTAAGCAGTTGTAAGGCATATATTGACATTGAAATGTAGACTCTAGGACATATGTTTTAAGTACTAGAACCTAAAAACCTTGTTTTACGAATATATTTTTTTCTTCCAAACGGTGTTGTTTTTTCGGATTCTGTTTGCACTAACATTATAAACAAATTCATAGCAATATGTGCAAATAAAATCATAACAGTGCGCCTAACCGTTTACGAAATCCAGCAAATGCGCAAACGTTCCCCCAGCAAAAACTTGAATATCTCGGAGGTCTTATGACAAACAAATTCCATTCTAGCACAAACATTTACGAACAAATATGATCTAATTCGTGGCATACTTTTTTTCTCGAAAGTCCTTTCTTTAGAAAAAAGTGCCGCTGGGGGAACGTTCCCCTGGCGGAATCTCTATTTTTAAAATATCTCAAAAATGGCTGGATGAACAAATTTCAAATTAACACAAACATTTACACGACGTCATGATCTAATTATTTGCCATAAACAAAATTAGATTTTCGATACTTTTCCGCCAGGAGTACGCACACCTAAACGTTGGCATTGTCAAATCGGATTTACATAAAGTTTTCAGGAGTGAGGGTTCTACACGCCACTCCCTGTCTATCAGCTGTTTTGCGGTACGTCCCGCCAAAATCGGGACACCTGGCAACGCTAATTGCATCACCATGCCCTGTACTCCAAGGCATCCAAAAATACCAATTAAAAACAGGATTTTTATTTTTATCAGATATCATTAACTATGTTTTTAGGCCAAATTTTGGTCACATCCGTTGTCAAAAATTAAGTAATACCAAGGGCGATATACACAAGATACCAAAGATAATAATAGTACTACACTAGGTAATACAAACATACTGACAGGACCATATTTTATTTTAGAAGTTTAATCCCAAGAAATCCTTTGCTTCGTGTATTATATTTGTAAGTGTCAATTAGCGTAAAAAGAAAATACAAGCTCACGGGAGTTCTTGTAAGAACAAATAAATTTACCACTGTACCAAGAAATAAAAAAATATGTGTTTTTAAAAGTTTATTATCTTACGGGCTAGGTGATCATTTCTTGGCCTTAGCCTCACGGGTGGCTTTCCTTTCGGCGGCCCTCACCAGTTGCTTTTCTGCCTTCAGGTTGCCTTTCTTGCAAAACCTCTGGTTTTTCAGGAACTTAGGGTCCATCTAGAAATAGAAGATTCAAAATTAAAAAAGATATTGCTTTAGCAAAACGATTCTAATAATAATCTAGCGCTAGCGGGCCCTGAGCACCAACGACATCTATAGATAACAAAAATATAGCCTGTTTAAACATAAAGAACTGACACTGGGCTGTCAATGCCGTATGTTCTTTGGGCCAAGAATACCACTCAAGCAAGATCACACATGACTACACAGACAAAATAAATGATACAAACTCAAAATGCATTGGAAAGACTTAACTAGTTGATTGTAGTTTACAAATCTTTGGGACTGTGCACACTTGAAATAAGTAGGTGTAGCCATGCTTTTTAAGTAACGGCTGAACTGTTTTGCTTGATATTTAGTACCAAAAAGAGTAGCTTATACCATGAATTTACACAATGGCATGATACGCAGGTTACGTGTTGAGATTTCTCATGTAAAAATTTGTTCCTATAGGAAAGTGACCATGCAAGGTTCAACCATGGCACCCTGTAATTTAGGCATTAATAGCATTTTGTGCCGTGGCATGTCAAAATATTATCATTAAATGCGAATGTCCAATATTAACTACTCAATTAATCAAATGTTCAGTATATTTCAAGTTGACTTGACATCGGCTATTTCAGCTCTGTCTTTCCCCAGCTTGCCACTACAGGAAGAAATTTCATCATAAGAGCTAATAATGCATATTGCCATATTCAAGACTGTAAACAGAAACACGATTGTCTTTAGTTAAGCATCCGCTGGGTCGGAATTGGAGCGTATAAAGTCTACAGATTATAAAATGTAGACACAGATCTGCCGATCCAGTGCATGCAGTACCATAGAAAGCAGTATAAAACAAAACAATCCATACACTTCGTTTCCGACTCAGTTGACACATAGCTTTCCTCTTGCTATCTTTCTTTGTTTCTGATTGACATGCACAGTGAATACAGTCATCCAGTGCAATCAATTTAAACACAAAACTTACAGCCATCCATTGTTTATTTTATCATTTGGTCATATAGGTAATGGATAATGAGCTGGTTGATAACATTTACTTACGCATTCACATTTTTACACTGCCCTTTCAGTACTCATCTGACAAAAATTAACATAGGTAGGCACACTTTAACCTCTAAATAAATGCTACTTACACCAAGGGTAGATTCGTGCCTTGTCTTAGTGGGCTTCTTGATGCCATTCCTGTGAGCTTTACGGCCTGAAATCGAAAAACAAATACGTTAGGACCGTGTTATCACCGTGCCAGCCGGTATTGACATATCATAGCATATTGTTATTGTCCTTCAAACTCGATACTTTTTCTATAGGTACAGTTTATAATAATTATATAAAACATCTCATTATATTTGTTTTGTTACAATTATTGTTTACTCACTTTGGTTATGATTTGTGTGGTTCTTTGACTTGGCCATTGCGTCAAATTAATATTCCTGTAACAAAAATACTTTGGCTTTAACACAGAACAACACTGCATTTATGATATTAAGACTAAAAAAAAATCTTTCAGTACAAGATTTGGATGATAATTGTGGAATTAAACAACAAAATTTTAATAAAATATTCGCTAACCTAAACACAGCAAGAATGTTTTTTTTGAAAGAACCAAAACGTCAATCAAACTCGAATCATAACAAGCGCCATTGACAGTGACAGTGTCATTTTTTTCTTAGTTTTGGCTTCGCACTTTGTGCATTATTAATGACAATTCGGTGTAGGCAGGGGTGTAGGTAACAATGTGGTCGATTTAGAAGGTTTTAGTTGATAGAACTAAACTAACAGTAGTATTGCTGTCCTTAACTAACATGCCTAGTAAAAACCAGAGAATATTACTATTAAAAAACTGACAGCAATATTTTAATTAGTTTAGAACTGTCAACTAAAGCCTTCAACATTGACCACAATGACAAAATATACATGCGCCCCGGAGACAATCAAGTTTTGGAAAAACTTACATAGATATCGGAAAAATCACAAATTATAGCTTTTGTTTAGTACGTCCATGGAAAAATCATGTCGCTGCATTCGAATATTTTCTTAAACTTGTGTTTTTTTTGCGACTTACGGCCTTACTTAAAAAACTGCTCAACCGTTAATCACTGCTTAAGATGCTCTGCCATCTTCTCTCTGACGTGAAGTTGCACGTGCTAGAAAAGGACAGAGAAGTTTAAGCAGTGACTAAGGTAGAAATTTTTTTTTAAGTAAGGCTGGTCATGAATAAAAATGGTGGTGTTTTATTCATTGAGTCATTGTAAGGGTTCCTGTTAGAAAATAAACACTTGCACTGTTTAGAACTTTTATATTGTTTATATACACACAACAGGAATTACAACAAAATTATTTTATTTTACTACATGGGCCGCGATAAGAACTTATGAGTAAACACTAATAAAAATCCGAAACTAAACATTCGAGTTGAATACAGAGATAACCAAACGTAGCGAAATGCATATGAGCTCCAACTGCCCGCATTGAGCATTTAACCGTTTCAAAAAGGGCAAGGTGCGCTCGAGTCCCGCCGCCCCGCCTCCCTGCACCCCGCGAGGAACCGTCGGCCAATCAGCGGCGGGTTTGCACAAACATTCCATTTTATGGAAGTGTTTGGGCACGCGCGATATCTATCCACATAGCTACATATGGTAAGATTCTAGCGGCCTTACCTAAAATAATCTCGATTCTCTTAGTCACTGCTTAAACTGCGCTGTCCTTTTCTAGCACGTGCAACTTCACGTCAGAGAGAAGATGGCAGAGCATCTTAAGCAGTGACTAACGGTTGAAAAGTTTTTTTAAGTAAGGCCGTAGATGCGCCGGAACGTTACGGCGCCGCGCGGGGCGCGTCGAAGTTGACTTTACTGCAGAGTGTTATTGTTATTTTTGTCATTGAATTCATTTATTTATTTGATACATAAAACAGAATACAGTCTTTACATTTGTATTGTATAGGTTACTAATAATTTGTTCTAGATTGCATTCCTTAATAAATGTGTACACAACATGAAAAACATAGAAGCAGTAGGTAGCAGTACCTACATCTATAAGTCAATCAATCATAGTATTGTAATTAGCAACGTAACGTAACGTAAGTGCAGACGTAGGTGGCAACTGGAGTGACGTAAGCAAGTGTCACTCCCGGAATGGCAGACCTTGTTTTATTGGATCATGGGAAGTGCGCCTCTTTATGACTAGCAAAGAAAGTAAATTTATCTGATGACTAGTGAGTGTGAGCGTTATCCAAAGTAAATAGTTATAAAACTATCTATCGCAATTCACAACGATCATTCAGACCGCGACCGTGAACCGGAAGACGCAGCGTAGGAAGGCCTCCCACTAGGTGGACCGACGACATTGTAAAAGTCACGCGCAACCGATGGATGCAAGTGGCAGGTTGTCGTACAGTGTGGCGGTCTAAGGGGGAGGCCTTCGTTCAACAGTGGACGTCTCCGGGTTGATGATGATATCAGGCCAAGAAAATTGTCTCGGGGGCTCTTTAATCTCCAAACGAAAAAAAAAGTGTTCACTTAATGTCAATGAGCTGTCAGTTGAATTGACATTACAATGGTGACGTTTCAGAAAATGACAGTCAACAATTTGTTCTATTTCTTATTTAAAGCATGCTCTTTGTATCTTTTTTATGCTCGCCACAATCTCGCCTTAATAAGTATATAGCTATTTCTTTCTAATTTAATTTCATTGCATTAATTTATAAAACGTCTGTCTAGATCTGGAACATTATCATGTACTTCGTGTGCGTGTCGTGAATGTGATCGTGTGGTTAAATTAAAAATTTGATTTGCGATATTTATATTTTAATATTTTTAATAAAAAAGATCCCAAGTGAAAGGGCCAAACAGCGCTATGGTGATACTGGAAGGCCAAGCTGATGAACCAACCACTGTAACCGATAAAGAAATAGAAAAAGTGGAACCACAGTCACAATTATTATCATTAGAAAGTATCCTTTACAAAATTGCTACGAATGTTGATATACCATGCAATATCTCCTATCTTGTTGATTAGATAACTCGTATTCTATATTTAATTTTGCTAGCCGATGGTAAATACCTGCTTTCCATTCTATCTTGTACTCTCAATGGTGTCCTTTACTCCTAGACAGTATTCCGTCTGACGAAGGATGCTCAGCAGCAGCACGGGCTACGTCATGGGGACTACCAGCGGTACCGCGGTTACTGCTCGCGCCGCCTCCGGAGACTGCGCAAAGTACTCAAATTACCTCAGGTAAAAAAATATTGCTGTAAACAAACAGTTGAGTAACAATTGTTTCCATGAAAGATTTGAAGTTAAACATTATAGATCATAAGAAACTCAAATTTAGGAACCTTGCTATGCTAAGAAACTTCATAATTTTTAGTATGAATAAGAGGGTCAACCAGAACTATATTACTAAGTTTTAGCAAATGGGAAAAGCTATTTCACCAATCTGTCCCATCTGTAATAAATTAGACGATGTATACCACATTATAATGGAGTATGCTCGGAACTAATCCATTAGAAGTATAGTTCTGAACCAACCGGCGACAGGTCAAAATGTGGGCTACTGTAACAGTGTTCTGGCCGAGCCTCCTTCAGATTCGGCCAGAAGGCTTTACAGGCTAGCAAATACAGTATGTTTTTAATTACATAAATGTAATGTTTTGTTACCAGGGTGGCATGTTCGCATTAGCGACAAAGCCTTTTATGCAAGAATAAAAAAAAAAATGTTTTTGCAAGATGTTTCATTGATTTTGTCGAGGGTGAATTAAAATTGGCCTTTGTTTCACAAATTCAGGGGACGCCCCATAGTGCCTGCATAATAGCTCAGCCGGTAGCATGTCTGCCTTCAGAGCTGTAGAGCATGGGTTCGATCCCCACAGAGGACAAACATTTATGTGACGAACATAGATGTTTGTTTTGTGTCTAGTATATGTAAATAAAAACTATCTGGTTTCCATATTACAAGCTTTGCTTTGTTTGGGGCTAGATGGCGCTGTGTGAAATGTCCACCAATATATAATTTATTCTTTTTTAATATAGTAAAAGTTGTTCACAATGGTAAGTACAATGAATGAGTAGACTGATTGAATATTTAAACATTTTTGTTACTCTAGGGAGATAGGCGGCACTTTCGTCGTCGTGACGTGACAACCGTCCACCTAACGTCCACCTCGGCTGAGAGTCGGCTGCTTTGTGTGCCGCTCCTACAAGCAGAACGGGCATGGGCATACGCCATGCAGTTGAGGCAGGAAGCCAATACTGAACCAAGGAAGAAGTTCCACCTAGTAGCACGCCTCAAGAAGGCTTGTGCTCATGCACAGACGTTGCTGCAGCTTTGTGAGGTAAAAACCAGTTTTTCTTACAAGTTATTTATTTATTTAATGATAGACGAGCAGCATTATGCTGATGATTTACAGACACAATCTTATATTATGCAATAAGAAACAAAAATTGGTTCAAAGATTGGCTGTATTTACAAAAATAATAATAAAGTAATAAAAATATAGTCACAATACCTGTTTAAGCATGCCCTGAAGGGAAACGGTCTACAAATCCATCACCCCATATAAAGGTTGTCTAAGAATCACAATAAGTACTGGTAATGTAAGCAGTACTTACTTATAGCTTTATTAAGTATACTTATTAGTATTTTTAAGTATACCTAGCGTGAGCTTAAGGTACTTACCGTACGCAAAGGGTGCTAACTAAACCTTTATGAAGATGTCGCTGTTTGTCTATAGTTGTGTCGTTGTAGTATCGTTGTCGTCTTCCTAAACTATAGGGATTGATTTGTCTTTTGTATCGTAGTCGATGTGAAGAATAGATAATTATATCAGCACGTTATAAAAAATATGAAAGGGTTTCTTCCCAAAACGTGTTTCAGTTGATAAAAACACTTCAGATGGTGTCACCGTTGTGTTGCTGTTGCGATGACTAAGTGTTGACGCTCCATCATGTTTAATACAAAAATATCCATGATATTATATGCCACACGGTGCGCTGCGACGTCGTACGACGACTCAGCGCGCGATTATCAGGGAAAGCAGGGAGACGACGCGGGGAAGGTGGAAGCGTCGGGACGTCGTCGTAGCGGCAACGTAGCGCATCGCAGTATTGTTTAAGCTATAGAAGTGTTCAAAGACTGACATGGACGGAACGCTGCGATTCCGCAATACTCGTGCAGCACTACATTTGTCGATATGAATGCGGTGCGACGACGCAACGCACCGACAATGCACTTGTGGCCTCGTTCTTACTTTTGTTAGATCAAACATAAATTGTGTGTTTCAGCAAAGTGGAGTGGTGGATGCACGCAGCACGCTCGAAGCGGGCGCGTACGCCGCGTGGCTGGGCGGGGCGCTCCTGCTGGAGCTGCAGCAGTGGCGCGCCGCCGCCGACGCGCTGCAGCGCGCGCGCCTCGTGCTCGACAACCTGTGCGCCGCGCTGCCGGAGCTCGACCGCGCGCCCTTCCAGCACAAGGTGACTACAGCTTACCACATGTCCCACAATCGTGCAGAATACGCACATGGGCTGATAGTGAAACTTTTGAAAAGAGTTTTGGCGGGCAAGCAATCATGTTGCTACAGTGGGTGAAGGCGGTGGGTGGACGGGGCATGACCCGAAAAAACGTCTAATCTAAACTTAGATATATCTATAACTACAAACTTGGGGTTGCAAACAGAAAAACTTTCTTTGCCAGGTATTGAAATTGGAGGGGGCATAGCTCTTTAGCTCCCGTTTGATGTTAGGGGGGTCATTTGGCCGCCTCTGCCACCCACTTCTGCAGCCGCTGAAGGTTGAAGATGTTCCTCATTAGCCCTCAATATGCACGTGCACAAGTTTATAATAATGATTGTCTGCTCAGATCGAGGAGCTAAAGCCGAGCTTGCGCTACTGTGCGTACAACATCGGCGACGAGTCCGCAGCCGGAGACCTGGTGGCCATGCGCGGCCAGGGCCTCATACACAACCTCGACTCGCTCATGGCGCAGGCCAAGTAAGTGCACACTACAATAATTATAAAGTTTACTGATTATTTCCTTCTTTCCTTCTAACAGGATCATGGCGTTGAACTTTTGTCATGTGCCTTCCGTATTTTAATATTTCAAGTTATTGGGAGGCAATAATGTACGACACAGATAATGTACGGCATAATAATGCACAGCATGATAATTGGTGTACATGTACATCGAATATAATGCTGTGCAATATCGTGCCGTGCAATATTATGCCGTACATTATCGGCTCGGCTCAATAATGCACACCCCGATTTTGTACAGACTGATATTTGATGTACAAGTACACAAATTCCTTATTTGTATAGCAGTTAGGATCAGGTAATATTTTTTTTAGTCAATTTGAGAAATGTACTCGGATTATTGGCTGTACAATATAGGACCGTACTTTATAGACACGAGCCGATAATGGACGGCCAGTATTGTACGACATGGATTGTACAGCATGTATTATCATGCCGTACATTATCGTGTCGGCAAATATCATGTTGTACATTATAGACACCCAAGTTATTGATGAATTCCATTTAAATGTAATGAAATAGTCTAAGTCACAGTAAGTCAAGAGTAAAACATCACGAAAAGACATGTTTCGTCATATGGCTCCGTATCAGAGGGACTATCAGGGTAAATGACGATGTTTGCAGAACGGCATTGTACACGTCTACATGGTGACGACGTCTTGAGTGGAGAACGACTTACTAGTAAAACGTCCATTATACAAAAGGTCAGGGACAGTCAGTAAGAAAACAAAATAGTGACCATAATATCCACTCGTGCGCGTAAATCAGCACTTACTTATTAAAATGCCACTATTTTTATACATTAACACTCGAAAAAACGTTTTGAAAAATAATACTTACAATGTGGGGCGACTTTACTTTTTCTTGTTATAGCAAAAAAAGTTTATAGATTCTAGTACTGAGGGTTCCGTACTACCGCATAATATTTTGTGGTTACCAAAGAATTCACAGCTTAGTAATAGGGTATCGTTGGATGCTCTTTGGATGCAGAATTCAAAAACCTATAACCTACTTCGTATATATGCAGGGAGTCCCATTCCGGCGCGATGCACGAGCGAATTTGATTCATATACAACATGTAACAAAAAGGTTCAACAATACTGAAGGGTGTGTATGTACTCATCATTATGAACAACTGTGAATACAAAATGTTAATTGACCCTGGACAAAATGTATGGACCAGCTGTTTTTTTTTCGTGATTTCAGGGTTGGCTCCACAGTAAAAGCAAAGAATAAACAATAGTACTACGTACAGAAAGTTAACTCTGCAAAGGAATTGAAATAAATAAGGACTCTATTTACTAGGCAATAAAGTAGCAATTCAATTCGCACAGCGCTGGATACCGCTCGCTATATTCACCTAGATATACCGCTCTCTTTCTATCACGTATGCTTAGTTACGTGCGACGAGGCTAGCGTGCGGGCGGCGACTGACTTCTGCTTTGCATTGTCCACCCGGACGGAGCGCCGGCCGAACATACCGAACATATAAACTGCGGAGTGACACCCTCCTGGTAAAAGTTATTCATAATGATGAGTACATGCATACCCTTCAGTATTGTTGAACCTTTTTGTTACACGTTGTATAATTCCATCAAATGAGTTAATTTCAATTAAGTAAGTTGTGTATGTGTGCAGGGAGTCCCGTTCCGGCGCGATGCACGAGGTGGAGTGGCGCGGGCGCCGCGTGCCGGTCCGCCCCGAGAAGGTGCGCCTGTTCCTCATCGCTCTGCAGGACCTGGACAAGTCTGCCGCCGGCGCGCCCACCGCGCAGGCCAAGATCGACGTGCTCGAGAACATTCTCATGGACTGCAAGGACGCCATAGCAGCCATCAAGGACGAAATGAAAACCGATCCCAAGCTTCGAAACGCGACCGAGGCCGAACTCTCCGGAGTCAACTATCTGCTCTCCTACCTGATGTACCTCCGTCTCATGCGCACCATCGAACGCAACAACTTGCTGGTCCAGCAGGCGGAAGAGGCGCGCAAGAGCAACGGCCAGATCGACGGCAAGAAGGTCCGCCCGCACGACTTGACGCGACTCTACGAGATCATTCTGCAGAACTTCACTGAACTACAGCAGCTGCCTGGATTCGAAGACGACGCCGTTTATCAGAAGGAGATCGAGATGCAAATGAAAGCGTACAGAGCTTTCCGGTGTTATTACATCGCTCAAGTGTTGACCGGCTTGAGGCGCTTCCGCGAGGCTTTGGCCATGCTCGAGCGCTGCAGCAACTACGCTGCCGACTCCATCAAGAACAAACCTGATGACAAACAACTTCTAGAGAAGCTGCTAGTGTTGAAGAAGGACGTGGAAAGTTGCAAGTTCGAAGTTCACGCGGACTCTGTACTGGAAGACGACGAAGATGACGAAGAGAACAAATTCTCCGGTAGACCTCACAAGGATAAGAAGCCTTTGGTGGATCGCCTCGATGAGTACCGGGAAGACTCGCAGCTGCTTACTAAAAACCCGAACGTTTATAAGTTGCCTCCTCCGATGGAAGCCATCCCTTGCAAGCCGCTGTTCTTTGACTTGGCCTGCAACTTCTTGGAGTTCCCCAACCTCGATGATAAAACCGGAGCCGCGGACGCTAAGAAGCAGGGCGCGGGGCTCACTGGGCTCGTCAAAGGATTCCTTGGATGGGGAAAGAGCGACAAGTGAGGGTTTCGTTTTTAAACTATCTATGTATGGTTATATGGTTCAAATATACAAAATATATCTATTAATTAGTGTTTTTCTCTTCACCTACTACCGCGAATGCAACTAGAAATGTTTAATTGTGATACAATTATCTTTATCATACAATATACAATGTGTAACAAAAAGGTTCAACAATACTGAAAGGTATGTCTACTCATCATTATGAACTTACAAAATTTTTATTGACCTTGGACAAAATCTATGGAACAGCTGTTTTATTTCTCAATTCCTACTTTCGCTCCATAGTCAAAGTTGTCCATAATGATGAGTACATACATACCCTTCAGTATTGTTCAACCTTTTTGTTACACGTTGTATATCTGTCGTAAAACGTGAAGGGAGATGGATACAAAATTTGTCTTATAAAATGAATTTTAATAAACAAATTGAAGTCGTATTAAACAAAACATATTTTACACAATACAAAGACAAATAAAGTTTTCAGTTTGAACATACAAAAATATATATTATATATTTTCAACGATATATTTTTACATCTTGTAACATTAATTACATTTTAGGTAATCACATTCAACTTATAATGGCGATACAGGCCGTTGTTACAGCTGTTATGAGGGATTAGAACATAAAATTACAATAAATTACGGTCGCCTTTCTGACTCGTTACGGTTAAAAGCACCTACCATTGGACACTCGACTCATGCAGTCGAAGAAATCAAGACCAATGCCTTACTATTTACAAAAGGTTTCTGACCTCCTCACAAAGGAGATTATTATTCGGTCTGTGACTACAAATATTGGTAGTTTTATTTATAATGTGACGTACTTACTATAACAAAAGGTTAAATAGGTATTAATTACCATTGTCATATAGAAAATTTAAGAGAGGCAAAGGCAAGATATAAATATTAACGGTGAAGCATCGTTCAATAAACGTAGTATGCGTACTAACCTTATTTATACACGGTCTCTCAAACTATAGTTACAATTCGGCTAACATCAAAAGAATTTACAAATGTAATTACAGGTTACCCACGGACATTATGCTAAGTCTGTCGCTCACAGCGGCGCAGTCGCAATACTACACACCGATGATTCAGAAGTGAAACTACTGATGCTGTCATTTTCTCTTTACTCTACGCCCATATTTTGTATTGAAAATGAATAGTAGAATTTACACGTACCACATTTTGCCGTCGACCGACCACATCGCAACGCAATCACGAGCTACACAGTGAAACAGCCGCCGGCCACATCGCAGATACAACGTTGCGTCGACGCAACGACAGTGCGCGCTCTATGAAAGCCAGAGTCGAACTGTGTCTGCACTAGTCGCAACCACATCGCAACTGCTAACGACAACGCAACCACATCGACATTTTGTCGGGACCACAACGCAACTGCAAAAAGCTGCAGCGACACTATTCACACGTAGCCACTGCGTCACCACATTTTGTCGTTGCGATGTGGTGTGGTTGTGGTACGTGTGGGTTGACCCTAAAAGAGAGACGAACGTAGTGAAGCGTTGTCGTGATTCACGTTCATGAAAGCTTGTCGGGGTATAATATGAGATGAACACAGCGTTGTGTGAGCGGCAGTATCACAGGGCGGCTAGCGCGGCGCGAGCGGCGGCCAGTGCGCGGCGCGGTGCGCGCCCGCGTCGCCGATCGGTACCAACTGGCCGCAAGTCGCGCACACGTCCAGCGCCGGCAAACTCCGGCCCACGACTAACTCCTGCTGCTTCCCGATATCCGGGAGCAGCGCCACTAGATCCGGGAAAACGTCGTCCAACTGAGATCCCATCGCGTCGCGACAGTGTTTGTAATATTCGTCCGCGCCGATGGCGCCGTGCCTGAAGTCCCGCGACGCGACCTTGAAGTCCTCGACGGCGGCCGGCCCGCCGAGCGCGTGGGTTAACTTGTTCACGAGGTCGCGGTTCCTGCGTTCGAAGTCTGGCGGCGCGATGTACGAGTGCACGGGCGCCGAGAACGTTTGTCCCGAGGAGTTGGTGAACGTCATGCCGTTGCAGGTCGGGCGCGCCTTGAACCCGGGCGGACCGAACCCGGGCGGGACGCCGCCGTTCGACATCTTTTTACTCGGCGCGCTCGGTTCGCTTCTCGTGTTCGCGCTTTTCGTGTTCAACGGCGGGTAGTCTTTGGACGCGAGCGCGAAATCGCCTTTCCCGTTCCGGCTCTTTTCTTGCTTGGTTTCTTTCCCAGCCTCGGTTGCCGCTTCGATCGTTTTGATCTTTCCGACATCGTTGTTATTGTTGATGGTCACGTCCGTGAAAGAAGGATCGCGCGCGTATTTCTTATCGAGTCCGTTCACGAGCGGAATGTCCAATTCTATGTTCTCTTTCTTGGCGAGCTGGTTCTGTTTCTTTTTTTCCTTTTTGGTCGGTTTGATTTCTATTTGAACGGGGGGAGAGGGTGGTGGGGGTTGTGGGGTCGGTTTCTTTTTGGGTTTCGTGTTGATGGGGAGCGTGGGGAAGTCTGCGACGGTGTTGAAGGGGGCTTGTCGGGGCTGCGGCGGCGGTTCGGGCTTGGCTGGCTTCTGTTTGGCTTTGGACTTGGAGACCGCGATCCACTGCGGCGGCGCGGCCGGCGCCGAGGACGACGACAGCGCAGGGAACGCCTCCGAGCCCATTTGTTGAAGCTTCTTCTGCCGCGTGCTCGGTTGGCTGCTCCTTAACGCTTGCATCTCTTCGCTGTTGATCATCGCGACCTGAGAATTATAAATATTTTTTTGCAATAGCCAGCCACTAGTGTTTACCATCTTCCATCACGTCATCTCTTTAAATCAGATGAGTTGTGGCTAAACATTTAGTCTTTCCACCGTAAAAAAACAAACAACTCAATCAAATTATGGCGATTTTGAATACACACTGTATTCAAAGATTGAAAAAAAAAAAATTTTTTTTTTATTAAATCCAAACATAGTAAAAAAACATTATAATTATCTTATTATAATGTATAGTCTAACGTTAAAGGACAACCATATTTATGTTTATGTGATTAACTCTAAACTGTTGATTTGTTCACATCAAAAAGAAGTACAAAGAGTTAAACAGCGTATAAACTAGTGGGTACCTCAAGAATGGACCGTGTGAAAGCTCTAGATAAACTTACTTTAGGTTCTAGTCAAACTTCTCTAGCTAGGTTTTTTATTATTCAAAATAGGCTTACGTTTGACTATATCCTGCCTGATGTTAAGCAACGATGCGGTCTAGGATGGAGCACGATTACCTAGAACAGCCATACTCAAAGTGTGTTCCGCGGAATCCTAGGGTTACGCGCTATAGGGGTTCCGCAAGAATTTAGAAAAAAATTCAAAACACCTCACTCTGTATCCGTATCACGATTCACGAGGCGCAGCCGAACTTAAGTCGCCACCCACCACAGTACCAAGAATACACTTTTAAAAACTATAGTTTACTTGTAGAGTTCCGTCAAGTATTTCGCTTTCCAAAAGGGTTCCGTCACCAAAATGTTTGAGAACCGCTGACCTAGAAGGAACATGTTTACTTAGACTTACTTTAGGCGGCTGCAGCGTTGACGCTCCTAAACTCGGATGGTCATCATTGGGAACGGAGAGGGAAGGGAAGTCATCGTCGAAATCCGGTGCGGGGCGCGGTCGCGGCGGGATGGTGATGCGGTTGCCACTGGCCGGCGTCAGGCGGAAGTTGCTGGCGCTGGCTGGCTGGCTGTGCAGCTGGATCGACACGCCTGGCTTGGCTACGAACATGTACAACCAGTTATAAAAGTAAAGGAATTGGCCCACTATGCCGTACTAGACCATGCCGAAGGACGTGTTAGGGGAAAAAATATTATTTGTATTGAAAAGTATAACACTATTCGCACTAGATCGTTCCGTCACCGACCAACATCGTCGCGTACTATGCACGGAGAGTCAACGAATTGAGGCATTAGCTAATAGGTGTTTAAAATAACAATGCTGTTAGAGATAATTTTAAGAAATTGAGAATTAACAAACCATTAACGCGTGGTGGGACACTCGATAACTATAACAGTTTGTTAATAGGTTTAACAAGTCATTACATAAATAAATATCGGTGGAGATTTCACACAGCGCCATCTAGCCTCAAACTAAACAAATCTTGTATTATGGAAACCACATAGCTGACAGAATACTTATTTTTTTGTAAATACATAGGCACTACAAACTGGGTATGTCCTAAAACTGCATCCAGAACTACCGGAGGACGGACAGCAGCGTCCTCTCGGTTAACGGTGGTGAGAATCCTGCGATCCCCAAGCCGCCTGCCAAGCGTGGGGATTATGGCGTGGGGATTATGATTAAGTTTTTTGTTTTTGTAAGATAATAACAGATAATTACGGTAGAACAAAAAAAAATATATTATGTTTGTAAGTTAGGTTCACTATTTAGGAATTATGCACCCTATATCGATTTTTGTGTACTTTTTTTAGCTATAGTTTGTGCATAAAGCTGTTTGTGAACTTCCAAAAAAAAAAAAAAAAAAAAAAAAAAAAAAAAAAATGGCAAACCCTCCCTAATAAGGGGGAGGCCTTCGTCCTGCAGTGGACGTCTTCCAGCTGATGATGATACTACAAACTACACCCAGACACAGAAGAAACAACTACGTTCGTCACATAAGCCAGCGCCGGTTGTAAGCAACCGGCATCATGCTGAGTTGTGGCCGTTTTGTGGCAAAAAACGATTACATTTTCTTATTTTTCCTCCTTCTTTTCTTTCTTTCTTTACTTCTTTTGTTTGTGTGCTATGTTTTTTGTCGCAAATAAACTATTGTATATTGTCTATAAATGTTTGCCCTGGGTGGGGAACAAACCTACGCCCTACAGCCTCTGAAGGTAGTTTTTTTTTCTTTTTTACGACTTGTTAGCCTCAGATGGCCTCTACAGCGTCACTGGACTTTAAGCAAGCGCAAATGGCGCTAGGCCTAGTTTAGATTATAGGCAACTAGCTCAAGGGCACCTCAGAAGATACGGATGGCTTGGCCGTCGCCGGGAGTGGGGTCAGACTTGCCCTGGCACCCCAGAAGGGGTGTGCCCTGGAGCCCTAGTAGGTTGATCTGGTTGACAATAGACAATAGTTTATTTGGGGCAAAAGTCTAAACAAAAAAGCAGTTACACAGAACACGGAAAAGTAAAACATAAATAAAAATTGTTTACCGTTTGCCACAAACCGGCCCCAACTCAGCAAGATGCCGGTTGCGAGCAACACGCGCTGGTCTACTATCTGGAGTTTTGGAGGTTGACTATTTGGAGAGAATCTAACCGATCTTCTGACAGATCTGGAGAGTCCTCGACCTCGCCGGCGAGGTCGGTGCGTGTTTGTGTGCCTCTGGTAACCGGCGCCTATACCAAAAACGGAATACTTCCTGTTGCTAGGAGTGGTCGGATCGGGCGAGCCCAGCGCCGCCGAGGTGATGACGGCCATGGGGTCGTCCGGCGAGCCCAAGACTTGTCTGGGGCGTCTACGGATGAAGGCAGACTTGCTACCACCCGAGCTATATCTGGCCGTCCCATTAAATAATTAACATGGTATGGTGAAATCAGGCCTAAGTAATATAAACTAACCGTTCCTCAAGATGGTGGCGGCGACTGTGGGCGACTTGCCTGCGGGCGCGGGGGCGGGGGCGGGCTGGGGGCGCGACGGGCCAGCGCCTCCCCCCAGGGTCGGGAAGTTCTTGTCTGTACGCGCCAGGTTGTAGCCACCCGCTGCAAAAGAAACAAATATTTGAATTTGAACACGCCTGTGTCTGTCTCGCTCTCTCGTGGGCACTGATACACTTGATCTTACAAGTTGGTATTTTTGTGTGCGTAAGCAGGGGGGCCTGGGTATGTCCTTAAACTGCAACCAGACCAACCGGAGGGCGAGCAGCAGCGTCCTCTCGGTTAACGGTGGTGAGCATTCTGCGATCCCCAAGCCGCCTGCCAAGCGTGGGGTATTATGGCGACCCCTCCCTATTAAGGGGGAGGCCTTCGTCCAGCAGTGGACGTCTTTTGGCTGTTGATGAATCCTGGTGAGTTGAAATAGTTGTACCTTTATAGGCTTTGTTGGAGCCCGGCTGCAGCAGGCTGGGGTGCGCCGGCGCGGCGGAGAGGCGCGGGAACTGCTCGTCGCTGTGCGTGTCGATGCGCTGCGCGGGCGCCGGCGGCGGCGGCGGGCTCGGCGCTCGCTCGCGCTCCGCGCGCTCGGACCGGCTGTTGTACTCGTTACTGACATACGACAATAAACCAAACATGCGACTTTAAAAAACCCAACCGACTTCACTATTATGGGACCACCTAGAAAGCCAGAGACCAGAGGTATAGAGACTTTATACCCTTTCAAATAAAAATTAAATTAATTGCTCCATTACGGCGAAATCGGTGTTTTTTTTTAAATAACATACGTACAGTCAACAAGAACTTAAAAAAGTAAAACAAAAAAATATATTTAAAAAACGGTCTACAATTGACGGAGAAATCGGTTAATAAACATACATTTAAAAAAATACAGTCGAACATATCTCTTTTTTTGAAATCAGTTATTAATATAGACGCGGAATAGCTTGTGCTTCTTTCTGACATCTAATATCTCAAGGTAACGAGGGCAGTGCATTGCGGCGCAGGATTTTGTTTGCAAGTTCACTATTATTCTGGTACTGCTACACTGTTATGGGCAAGTGTGATACTTACCACTAGTCGAACGTCTCGCTCGTACCATTGCATTAAAAATCAATTGGTAACCTTTTTTTTAAGTTAAACGGTTTTGTCATCAGAACTAAAGGTGTGTACCAAACATCAGATCTCTGTCAACAGGATGGAGGTAAACTTTCAATTATTAAATATGACCCAAAAAACAACAAAAAACAGGGCAAGCTAAATAAAACCGTTTAAAAACCCGTCGTTGGGCGCCAAAATGTTAGTACTCGTAAGGTCGTGTTACCGTGACGTCCTCTGTGCGACGGGGTGCGGCGTGATGTTGAACTGCAGCTCCAGGGTGCGCGCCTGGCGCGCCGCACCACGGTTCAAGCCTTTCCCGTGTACTGTCGCCTTATGCGCTGCAGTTACAAACACGTTTTACAATCTGGCTCGAAGGACCAAAATGCGTAGTTTTTTTTTATAGGCATGCGTTTGACTGCCATCTCGTCTGATGTTAAACGAAGATGCAGTCTACGATGGAGCACGCTTGCCTAGAAGTAAGCGATTCACTCGCGACTTGAGACACCCAGATAGATTAATCTGACTGCCTTATAGCTCAGTTGGTAGTATGTCTGTCTTCAGAGCTATAGAGCGTGGGTTCGATGCCCACCTAGGACATTTTTCTTTGTGGCAAACAAACATAGATGTTTCTTCTGTGTTTGGGTGTTGTATGGATTACAAGTATGTATTTACAACAATAAAAATAGCTATCTAGTTCCCATAGTACAAGCTTTGCTTAGCTTTGGTTAGATGGCGCTGGTAAAAATGTCAACCCAATATGGATTGATTATTCAGTTGTGATTTCCTACCAAAATGGGCTTATAAAAACGAAAGTTATGACCACAGCACACTACACCGACTGTATCAGCAGATTTCCCAGAAACTACGCGATACGAGCACTTGTCGTGCATCGAGGTAAATAATTAATTGTTTTATGCGCGATTAAGTCGCAGTGATAAACATAATCAAAAGAAAACCAACCTATGAGATCAATCTCGCTCCTGAAGACGGCGGTCAAGTGTTGACCCGCGCACTCGCCTTCCTCGCATAGGTAGTGGTCCGTACGGAAGTGGTGCGCGAGCGCAGAGTGCGACGCGTAGTAGAGGTTCTTGCCTGTCGAGTACGTAAACAATATTGTAAAAATTCAAGTATTATACCGATGACGAAGTCTTGCACCGGCGATGACACTGCTTCCATGCGAACATGTGGTAATATTTAAAAGACACAACTATTTATCGATTAGTAGGCACTGTCATTTTGATTTGATGTATAAATAATTATGCATAAATAATTAGTGAGGCTAATTATTTATGTAAATTATTCTCTTTTTGCTCTTTTTTGCTTTTAGTCATATGGATATAACGACAATGTGTGTAAAGAAAGAAAGAGAGAATGGATATTATTCTTCTTGTAAAAAAATTTGTCTGCATACTTTAAATGACTAAAGTATGCAGACACAACTTTCTCAGTATATTGATGGTGAAATACCGACAGGCACGGACGGTTTTTATTTGCTTATGTTTAGTTTTATTTATTACACATTTGCTCGAAAAATGTATTTACGAAGCCTGTATACATCGTTCGAATGTTGAACATTACGCACCATACAACGGAGCGTGCGGTAAAATAGGTACTCTCAGCTAAGTACCTATTTTACCGCACACTTCCTTGTATAGCGCCGTGCGTAAACTTTACGGTATTTTTTTAATTTTCATAATAACAATTTAAGAACTCCACCAAAGAGTTTCACATTACGAAAATAAATAAGCTGAATGATCGAACCTCCTTGGAAGCGCTTTTGCTCAATATATGTTTCTCTTACTTTAATACTAAACAGAAAATGTGACGAAAGAAATTCTCACCAATAATATCTTTTTTTTTCTAATTTTCACCACGCGCACTTAGCACCATCTGTTAATTCACGCTACTTCATCTTTCCTCCTAGGAGGATTATGGCGTCGCACTTTGTGCATTTGCCAGTGTCAAGTATTTATTTATATCAAGTTTTTGATAATTTTCAAGTCGAATGAGTCTAAATCACAGTCAAAGCGATGTCACACTTAGTAAGTCACAGTCAAGTCCAGTCATGCCTTAGTAAAGTCTTGGCTACTTTACTATAAGCTTCTTCGGAGTTTTGGAAACAACACGAAAAGACACTCATATTAGAAACGTTTTAACGAAGACGAACTTTAGAACGAAGTTTTTTCTTCTTCTTTCCTCCTAGGAGGATTATGGCATCGCACTTTGAGCATTTGCCAGTGTCAAGTAGGGATTTAGTTGCGACTTTCCGACCGATATTTATAAAGAAAATTATAGTTTGCCTGATTATTTGTTGTAAGTACTTCTGTTATCTGTTTTCTCTCAAATGTGTTGTAAAACGTTGTATGGCGCTCGTGCGGAATTGGTTTTTACAAACTCGTGACTATGGTAAGCCTTCAATTTCGTCACGGGCTTACATTCGTCTACTCGTTTGTAAAAACCAACTTACCGCACTAGTATCATAAATAACTATTGTTGTAACAACAACTTGTCCGTGCCTGTGTGAGCACTACAATCACACCAAGCTATACGCTAATGTGTTACCGTTTTTTCAATAGAGCAAGAACAAACTACTCTCTACACGTTTCATACATATTTAATAATTCAAAATATACACAAATAAAGTATACAGTCTATACTTTATTATTTATTAACGTATATTCTGTGAATATTTCCACCTATCAATGTTCACATGGTTATCATAGGTCACACAAGAAAACCGTTTGAGACACTTCGGGAAGGAATGCTCTTACCATCAGCGTCGCAGAGATGGCAGTAAAGGTGCTCCTTCCGCAGATGTCGGTACAGTTCGTCAGCATCCATGAACCGTTCCTCGCAGAACTCGCACAGAGGGTGACCCCTAGAAGTGAACGCTAGAGACGGTCATTTTATGTTCATAAACAGCTGGAGTCAGCTCCAAATAGGTAACCCGAGGCAATACAGCCTGGATAAAGGCTTAGGACATTTCCCATACCTATCAACTAGGCAAAAATGACACACGTGTTTACGAAAATGTGCGCTATACTTGGAAAAAAACATAGGGGCGCGTGCGTTCAATATTATTTATGGCTTGACAAAAAAGTCTTCAAACGCAAATATGAAAAAAAAAAAACATTATTTTTTGAAAGTATTTCGCTTTTGAAAATACTGTGAATAACCACATAATTTTGTGAATTTCATCCAACCATCTTCCTCAGCGGTACTACAGGTTTTTTTTAGGGTTGCTAATATTTAAAACTATTTGCGATTGTGGCGCCCCTGTTTGTTTCTATTCTTGTTTGCCAAGCTATATAATAATTTTGATACGCAATGCGAGCATAATGCCGACGTGCCTGTTTCATAGTTGTCATAATGCAGTCGAACGGCTGGCAGGCAAGCAAAGCACTGCAAAAATCGGATCGGATTAGAAAAAATTGGCTACTTTTAATCAGAGAAAAAAATATATTTTTTATTATATAACACACTACAATTATAACACAATACTGGCCTACACTGCAGGGCAAAGGCCTCCTTCCTTCCATTCCTCTCTGTTTTGCGCATCATGGGCCTAACTTTTTAGGTAAGAGTCAAGTTCGTCCCTCCATCTCCGTCTGGGTCGTCCGGGAGGTTGTATGCAAAAAACAAAAACAGAAGAATGTATACCGCTTCTATTATGAAAACTGACGGGGTTTTGACACATTTTTGTTTTATTTATACGGGAATACTCACGTTTAATTAAATCGGATACTCCGACTATAGTTTCGATCACATTCGCTGACCTTTTTCAAAGAGTGAAAACAGAGCCCGACGCGCGTGCAGCTGCGTCCTGCTTAGCACTGAAAAAGGTCACCGGATGTGATCGAAACTATAGTCGGAGTATCCGATTTAATTAAACGTGAGTATTCCCGTATAAATAAAACAATGTATACCGCTATTAATTCTCTAAATAATAGGAAATAAGTTTATTAGTTTGCGCGATTGTATGAAAAATTCTTTGGTTACCTGTGAGACGTGTCATCCAGGTCTCCTTTCCGCCTATGATGAGCTAGCTCTTGCCGTGTGTAACACTTCCGTTCACTGCTGAAAATCTGAAGAAAAAAGGGTAGCTCAATTAGTCTTTCTAGTCCAGCTTCTTAGCATGAAATAAGGTCCCATCCGGCAGAAAGCATGAAACTTGACATGCTTGTAGCTTTTATAAATGTGCTTTAATGTAGAAGGATTGCCTTAATCTTTGGACCACCGTGTCATAATTACGTCGCTGTGCCCGGTACGTCAAGGGACCAAAAAACTACCTATAAAAAACAGGGATTTCAAAATCAGTTAATCAAGCATTTTTAGGCCATATTTTTTGCCACGACAGGCATCACAGACTTAGGAAACTAATATGCCAGGCTCAAATGGGGGAGAGCGTGGGCCACGTTAGCTGAATGCACCCGGACAGATGGGTCAAAGGTCTCTGCGGATTGGGTGCCCCGCGGTCGCCCTCCGGCACGATGGCGCGACGATCTTTGGAAATTTAAAAATGGTTGGACGGTGCTGGCGCAGGATCGAGGCATAGGCATAGGTTAAAAAAAACTATAGACGTCGTCAACTTTAGGCCCACAGGGAATTTTATCGCTCGTCAAGTATTGACGACATTGGCGTAACAAAGATTAATAATCTGCATATGGCCATCAAGAGAATTGGGTAGAACGGCCAATAACCCATATTATAGTACATTTCTCATATTGACATTAAAAAAAATACCTCAACCTATAGCAGTTAGCAAATAAGGAAACAAGGTCATGTACACGGATTACTGGTTGTTCAATACTGGGTTACATTATCGACTCCCGAATTTCGGCTCAGTCACCCTTCTAGGTTAGGCTTTATGCTAAGCAGTGCAAAGGTAAAAAGTGAAACGGTAACCTTACAAAACTTTTGCAAGAAATGCTTTGGTCCTCAGAGATTACAATTTTGCCATTGTTTAAATATGAGTTGCTGTGATAAAAATACAACCAACTGTTGTTTTTATTACACATATAAAGTTTATTGTAAACAATTATTGATAACGGTTTGTTAATTACTTGATAGTGTGTTTAGTTAAATTAATTGGTTATTATTATTGGATGGTATCGGGTATGCTAAAAGTGATATAAATTATGTCATCTAGCTTTTTATACTTTTTAAGTGATGTGTAAAAGTATTGTACAGTTTATGATTAAATATATATTTTTTTAATTTTCTCCTGATCGAGAGAAACCTGGACATGAGTCATCATCATTACCAGCCTATCATAGACATTATAGTCCATTGTTCGGCATAGGCCTCTCTAAATCCACTTAGCCCAATCTTTGGTTTTCTACAGTTGCCAACCACAAACAGCTGTCCATCGTATATCGTCACTCTATCTAATCTCAAGGCCTCCTACACTACGAACGTCGTGTATGCGTCCATAAACACGAAACTAATATAAAAAAACTTATTAGACAAAGTAAACAGTGTTTATCGTTTTTTTTTAAATATAATCAGAGGTTGAAAATCATAATTTTGCAAAGGCAGATGGCAAATGATAAAAGCCTCAGCAGTGAGATAAGGCATTTAGGGTGTGGATGATGATGATGAAATTATTTTTAAGAAACAATTTTATAGGTCTGTAAATGGCCTATAATATACAACGTCTTACAAAATGGAGTAGTAAAAATGAAGGGTATGTATGTAGTCAGTATTATGAACAACTTTTATTATGGAGCCAACCTTGAAATCGCGAAAAAAAAACAGCTGTTCCATACATTATGTCCAAGGTCAATGAAATTTTTGTATGGAACAGCTGTTTTTTTCCCGAATTCAAGGTTGGTCCCATAGTAAAAGTTGTTCATAATGATGAGCATGAGCAACTTATAAGCATTTTAATATCATGCTAGACAGAGAGGCGAAACAGCAAATCGTGACGTCAGTTCTCTGTACGGCATATAAATTCTATACTGACAAGTAAGGCGTGACGTTTTTTTTTGTTTTGTGGGAAAGGGACAGAGTTGTCTCTACCAAAAACTTTAAACGTATATATCAGAACATTAATAACGATTTAAATTATTTTTTCAATAAACATACTATACTTACTTAATTCTTCATGAAAGCTATTGGTTTCTACAATATAAACATCTACCCCATTATAAAAATTAGATACTAGGTATTAGTAAAACCAAACCTGTTAAACAGGAAATTACCTTCAAATGTTTCACACACAAATCACAATAATATTTCTCGTGGACCTTCCTCATGTGGTCGTTGAGCATGCTGAAGTTACGGAACGGTGGTGTCTTATCACAGATGTTGCAGCGGTTCTCTAGCAAAAGCTCATAGGCCTGCTTGATATCCTCACTACAGAATCCGATTTTGAACTGTCGCTCAAACAACCGATCTGTAAACACTCGGTTCCGGAGATCTTTGTATAGCTGGACAGTGTTCGTAAACACAACCTGCAATGAAAGTATGTTTTGTAAGATAAAAATCAAAACTGGCTGTTTAGGTTAAGGTGCTGGCTGGTTGTACGACCTTGCCTTTGAGGTTGTAGGACCAGCTGGGGTCTTTCTAAGATTATGATTTTGATTTTGACTTTTACTTCACTTGACTTGTATTTCAAACCTATTTTAGTTAAAAAGTGTTGGTTTTTTTTTTTTTAAACTCAAATCGTAATTCGAAAGAAATTTAACAAAATACTTTTTAACTAAAATAGGTTTGAAATATGTTTTAGCATTTTCTGCATATAACCGTTAATATAACATTTTCTGTGGTTGAACTCTCATGCTATTGCAAGATACTTGTACATCATAAATACCATTATCAGCCTGTTTAACAGTCCACTGCAGGACTTAGGTCTACCCTCAATGGGTGATTGAGCCTCAGCCTTAACCACCACACTGGCCCAGTTGCTGGTTTGTGAATTCACATACATCATTGAACTTCTTGGTACATCTTAATTTCTTTAGTTCATAGTTGCCAGAGGTTATCTAGATCAGATGAGGTGTTTAGTTAGGAAGGTGCAGAGTACTTATAAATTGACAGATATACTTGACAAATTGCAATTAAATTCTATAAGTATAGCTTAGCAAAAAAGTATTGAAGTAGAAACTTATTTTTCTATTTTTAAAATACTTTTGATAGAATACATCAGTGGGCAAACTAATTTTACACAGACAGTGTGGTCAATTTTGAAGGTTTAAGTTGACAGAACTAAACTAACTAAAGTATTACTGTCCTTAGCTAACATGCCTAGTAAAAAAGTGACAGCAATATTTTAATTAGTTTAGAACTGTCAACAAAAACCGTCAGAATCGACCACACTATACATACATTCAGATTAATACCAGAGTTGCTAGGATTGAATAATATTAATGATTACCCTGTTATGCCCAGATTAATGTATAATGTTCAAAAACAGGCAGAGAAAGCACATTGTAAGAAACAATTAAGAATTGAATAATAATCCAATTGGTAATCAATTGAATAATTAATCAACAGTACAGTTATTATTAAAAAAAAACTTGTTTATATTTAATTTACTTCTTAAGATAAGGTTATTTTCTATTGATGCCTCCAGTATATTTTTGTAAATTTAAAAAGGTAATACTTTTTAAACCTCTTATTATAATTAATCTAAAATCTATTTATGTAGCTACTTATTTATGTCAAATAAATGTATTTGTATTTTTTTTTGTTGATGAGAGCATCAGGGGGTTCCCCCATTTAGAACTGGTTGCAACTATTACTGTGTAGGGATAAAAAGTGGAAGATTCACCGACTATATTAAATTATATTAATAATCATCATTATAAAATGTGTTTTAAGTGGTATTACTTTTTAATATGTCCTGTACGGATAAGAATTTAGTTGTTATGCTACGTCCCATTGAAAAACAGTGTTTGACACCAGCATGTAGCACTCGGTGAGTATACCCAACACATCCGAATTATTAAAACTAAATTACATCCAGATGCTGTAATAGATGAACAAGTATTGCACAATTTCAGTAGCATTATCTGTTTATTCACGAGAAAATTAGTACTTATTGTTTTATAGGGAAATGTAAAAACAAGTTGTGAAAACTCACCCGCGCAAGGTCCTGGCGGCAGATAGGACACTCATTCTGAAGGCACAGCACACGCATGCGAGTAGAACACTCAAAACATACGGGATGGTCGCATTCGCCAATCGAATAGTACAAAACGTTCTTGAAACACACTACGCAAGTGTTGTCGTTCGCCTGGTCGGCCATACTTAGCGACTGATAGAGAGGTTCTGTAATAAATATAATAGTTATTGGTACCCTGAGAGTTATTACGTGGTAAATTATTACGTAGACGTTGAAGATAATTCACTACACCTGCAGAAAAAATGAAAGGACAAAAATTTCGCAGGGCAGCAGTGCTGTGTTCTGAATTTGACAGTGACAGCACTCGGCCGCTCTCCATTTTTTTTTTTCACTGTTTTTTTTTTCTTTCTTAGTTATTGGTATCGCACGTTGTGCATTCTGCCAGTGTCAAGTATATGAATTTTCAAGTTTCTTTTATTAAAATCAAACAAAACAGCTAAACGGATTTGTGTGAAACTCGGAATAGTGATAGATTATTTCCCGGAATAATATATTTTATAGGTCGGAGATAGGTAGGGTTACTAATTACAAGGGGGGACAGTAGTGGACGTCTTCTGGCTGATGATGATATGTTACCTTTTGCCATCATCATCATCAACGCCGCTTTTCACCATCACGTGGGCAAAACAGCGGGATAGTTTTTTTATAATTGCGTGTAGTCAGTTGATAATAAATAATAGATGTCAATATGTATTTAGCAGTTTTAAAGAATTTTCTTCAAAACTTTTGAGCACTCTTTGAGAAGATAATTATTTCGTACTTAGATAATCTTATTCGGTGTGTATGTTTCTGTTCCTTAATCTGTGACAGCGAGTTTATTGTAATTTGTTATGTTAATAGTAGAAAGTTGCTAAAATTGTGGATAGAATTTTTTGCCACCAATATTTTTTATATGTGGCTAAGGTAACGTTAAAAGTTGCCAGATCTAGCCAAGCCAAGCCAAGCTAAGCCAAGCCAAGCCTTGGCAGCACTGGCTAAAATTATGGCAAATGCTGCCAGTTCCAACACCCCACAGTTCCAACAATCTCTTAGTAGAAAAAAACTACCAAAAATCCATTTGATACTCTATTTTTTTGTGCAAATTACGATCAAGAACATACTGTGCTAAATAAAATAAAAGCTGTCAAATTCAAATTGTCTGTGGTTTGTTGCATACACAAAAAAATATATTACGTAGTCTATGGTTTGTTGTTCAGAAAACGACGGTTTGTTTGAAACAAGTTTGAAAATCAATTTGATTTAGAAAAAACTGACACTGGATTTTTGATATTTTGCACGAAATTGGCGAGAATTGGTGTAAAAAATACGATAAACGTTACAATAAAATGATAAATAACAAAGCTATTCAGTGAATAAAATTGTGAGACTCGGAAAATGTATTTCCAGGTAAGAAAACGAATAATTCGAAATCTAGATTTAGCAGGTATTCGAAAATTACTATATTTTGTTAAAACTGTTGATTAAATGTACCTTTATGCGCGCGTACTTTTTATTTTATAGCACACTTAAATCTGCTAATTTGTGTATTGTAGATTGAGAATACTCCTGAGCACATAAGAAAAGCTCGACGCGTAGAAAAAGTACCAAGGGAGTCTCCGAAGGAAGAAAGCCCACGCCTCTTTCTGGCCCCATTTTCTAGGCCACCTCAAGTGGTCTTTGAAAATGTTCTCATCGGCACGTCTTGTGAGAAGACATTGGAAGTGATAAATCCTTCTAAGCAGACACAACAGGTACTTTACAATTATACATTCACTTCACTTCACTTCAACAGCCGAAAGACGTCCAGTGCTAGACGAAGGCCTCCCCCTTAATATGGAGGGGTTGCCATAATCCCCACGCTTGGCAGGTGGCTTGGGGATTGCAGAATGATCACCACCGTTAACTAAGAGGACGCTGCTGCCCATCCTCCGGCGGTTCTGGGTGCAGTGTTAGGACATAATCAGGTCCAATTATACATTATCCTAATTATACTCTGTTCATTAGTTAATTAGTGATGAGCTTATAATATAAAACCATCTATTACACTACGCAACATTTATAGCTGGTTTTCCAATGGCAAACAAAGTAGAATAAACACTATGTCCAAAGGTTGCCTGGAAGAAATCGCTTAAAATGAGTAAATAGATGAATGAAGGCCACTCCTTTTACTGCCAAATAATGTACCCTGATTAGTTGTAAGTTCTATATTTCTGGTGTGCAATAAAGTTATATTGTATTGTATGTTAACAAAAAATATATTTGTAATGTAAAGATCATTCCTTTATTTTTTCTGATACAGTCATTGAATGTTGACCCCATCCCGCTGCTACAGCCTTGCTGGTTGAATGTGATCTGTGCCTCCGCTCGAAATGCTACATTGTTCACCTATGTAATATTTACAATTACAACTTATTTTTACAGATAACTCTCGGTAAAGCGCTACCACCTGGCCTAGTGATTCATTTACCTGGAGAATGGATGGAATTAGAACCAGAATCTTGCTATGAACTGGTGATGGAGTGGACTCCAAACCAGCCTACAGCCATGCGGGAGACTCTACGGTTCACCAATGAAAATAGAGGCAGATATGATGTTAATGTAGTGCTGAAATCAGTCTTGGTTAGAATTATTTTATTTGCTTCTGTCAGATATATTTTTAATAACTTTTGAATCTTAGACAAAATAGTGCCACTTTCGTATAAGTTGCGCTTTTGAGAATAAAGACTCGTATTTTGGAATAACTTGAAAAGCTAAACATTCACATTGTAAAATACATAAGTTTTATTTACAAATTACTTAATTAAGTAGGACTTAGTGAAGCAGCTAACAGCAAAAAATATATATCATCATCATCAGCCCGGAGACGTCCACTGCTGAATGAAGGCCTCCCCCTTAGACCGCCACGCTCTACAACAACCTGCCATTTGCATCCACCACATTTTTTGTCTCAAGGCTTAGATCAAGTATTCTATAGATACGCAGTCTCTATGAAAAACCAACCCAAAAGTAGCCGCACGCCAATGCTTTCTTATACAGATATCAAAACTCTCCAGCTAATATAAAAAAGTACCCAAGCGGATATAGTTTCATTTGAATAATGAATCTTAACACCCTTTAATAGAGTTGTAAAACATTTGTGAAGATGTAAAACATTCGGCATCGTAGCACGTCACATTATATTAAAACAAGACAAATTATGCTATTCGTGCCTTATTTTAACGGTGCCGTTTTCGAGCGGCGATCGGGGATCTACAATATATTGCATCGCAGTCTGAGTGAAAATCAAACAAAATTTGACATATTTTCAAAATTTTTTCAACACATTTATTTTTACCTTTTCATTGTGCACCTTGCACCAGTGGATGCAAATGGCAGGTTGCCGTACAGTGTGGCGGGAAGTCTTCGTTCATCAGTGGACGTCTCCGGGCTGATGATGATGATCCCTTGAGACAGGTCACTGGATGTAATCGAAACTAGTCTAGAGTATCAAATGCAAGTGATCCCATATAAATAAAAGAAAACTTATTATTTATAGTATTATAATATGATACTATTATCCTGACATAAAGTTTCAGTCAGTCTGTAAAGCTTTTTTTTTGGTTTCAGAACATTAAAGGAAAAAATACGCAACCCAAAGGTTTCAAGACATCACCAGGTAAGATGAAGAAAAAGAAAGTTCACACAAAAAAATCTCCAGTTGCAATTTATAAAAAGAAATCTGAAATCATTTACAACACAACTACAAAAGTAGAGAAGACCGTCCATGTTGTTCAATCCGTACAACACAAAGCTTACCAAACATATGATAGAGAAAACTTTGACAGACATGATTACACTATGGACTCGAATCAGGGCATATGCCCATTCGGTTCTCCATCTAGCCAAAATTTTAATTTTGACACTTCTGAAATATTTTCAAACATGAAAAAGACCAACATTTTACAAGACACATATGACAAACCATACAATGTTATCAATAATGAGACCAGTGTGCCTCATAATGTTTTGAAGCCATCAAACAAACAGAATTGTGACTCGCCATCCATAGACGTCTTTGACAACCTTACATTTACACCTTTAAAGAATGCTGCTGCTGCTAAAGTAGATAAGCTAGACAAGGGACCGCGAGTTATCATCAGTGTTAACTCTGAAAGTGATTTGGAGGACAGTCTGGACATCAAGACTTCTAACAAGGAAAATGAGACACATTCTATTATGACAATAACATCTCAACAGCAAATTAATTGGGTTACTTTGGAGACCCCCACTGTTCAGCAAAAAAAACACCCAAACACATCTTCTCCTAAGGAAATGAACAGTCCGAATTTCTCTATTAACACAGACTTTTCGCGTATTAGCGACCTATCATTCAATCCCCAACGGTACTCTACTGAGCGAAAATGTTTTCCTAAGATCAACGAAACTCACGAACTACTCACAGACAAATTGAGTTCAGACACTTACACTAAAGATTCACCCAACACTCCAAGGGAGCATTCTAACCAACCTAACCAAGCCTTTGAAAAACCACCACACTATTTCAATAGGGAACAACCAAAATTTCGCCAATCTTTGTTCAGAGAACAGAGAGATATTTACGATAGAAATTACGTAAATGCTTGGCAAAACGAGATGAGAGTTGATCCAAAGTCTCCACCTCGATCAATAACGCCACCTCTTCAGTCGATCCCTGAAGAAAGCGCTCAGTTTTCACAAACTCAAGTTCATGATAAAACTGACAACCATATGGCGACATTTACTATAGACCGCACATTCGACAGAACTCATGATAAAAGTTCAAATAGCACTAGGCAAACTTGGTCTAAAAAGAACGTCAGGATTGAACCGGATCTTTGGAAAGTACCTGTCGCTTACGTGAAAAAGTCTTTGAAACCAAAAGTGGTAGCTAAAGTTAAAACTTCGAAGGACAGTAACGTATCCAATGTAACTTTTGAAAGTAACAAATCAATGAATCAAAACGTAACTGCTAGCCTGATCGGGAATATCTATTCTCAAACTTCAACAGTGGATCCATTTTCATCTGCAACATATTTTTATGATGAAGAAGCAGTTCATAAGTTTGAAAACGAGTTCAAAAGGTGGCTCAACTGTATTCTTACGCCACCTGCCGACCTTGACAGCAATGTGGAGCAGAAGATTGACGTAGGCAAAGCATGGATCGAGAGTAGAAATAAGGAAGTGCCACTTGCTCCTACTAAAGAGCAAGTGTCCAGCGCTTACCATAACAGCCACAGGTTAGAAAGTCTCCGCCGATCCGCTAGAAATCTTCTCATGAGCAGTGACATGGCTCAAGTCTTTCTGAAATTGAATGCACAAATTGAAAAGAAGTTAATATCTATTCGTACTGACAGAAACCTTCACATGGATGTGGGTTTGCAGAAAGTAATAATGGAAATACTTCTCTCTTACAATCCATTGTGGCTCCGAATCGGACTGGAAGCTATTTACGGTATCGTTTTACCGTTAAAATCCAACAGCGATATCGATGGCCTGACAACATTCATCATTCAGAGAATGTTCAGAAACCCCTTTTTGAAAAACAAAAACTCAAAATCAAGCGCACCAAACATGCTCCTTCCAGCTTACATGGAAGCTACCAAAAAGTTCACATTGAAAAAGTTTTTCATGCTGGTGTTCTTTTTGGATCAGGCCAAGCAGAGAAAACTGATATCGCATGACCCGTGTTTATTCTGTCGCAACGCCATTTGCAAAGAAAGCCGAGAAATTATAATAAGATTCACAAGAGAGGTGATAGCGGGCATAGGCGACATCACAAAACACCTCAGACCTCTCGGTTACGTTGTCTGTCATAAGCAGACTTACTTGGATGAATACAAATACGCCGTTCATAACCTGGCTCTGGATATCAGAGATGGCGTTAGACTGACCAAAGTCATGGAGATAATCATGATGAAGAATGGTTTGGTCAATCAGCTTCGCACTCCGGCCATTTCTCGGCTACAGAAGATACATAACGTACAAGTGGCGATGAATGCCCTGAAAGAAGCAAATTTTGTGATCGTAGGCGAAATAACTGCCACCGATATAGCTGACGGTCATAGAGAGAAAACACTGTCTCTACTGTGGCAAATAATCCACGTCTTTAGAGCACCACTGTTCATGAAAGCAGCGAATGTCATACAAACTTGGTGGAGAAAGAAGTATCAGGTTATTGTAGAGAAAAGGCAAGAAGAGGAAAGGATTCGCCTTAGACTGACCAATGCTGCGGGTATTATCCAACATTGGTGGCGAACGATCCAATATAATCGTCAAGTCGAGTGGCGGATGCAGCAGGTTACAACAGCTACCATCGTGGTTCAGAAATATTGTCGCATGTGGCTCTGCCGTACTCGCTTACAGAAATTCAAAACTAGCGTTCTCAAAATTGAAGAGTGGTTCAGATCTGTAAAATTAATGAGAGAAGCTAAAAACACTCTCACTAGATTGAGAATCGAACGAGAGCAGTTGAGACACAAATGCGCCACTGCTATCCAAAGTTGCGTGAGACGGTGGCTTTGTGAGAAACGGTTCAGAGTTTCAGTTCAACGGATAATCGTAGTTCAAAGCTTAGTCCGAAGATATCTCGTGAGAAGGCAGTATTGCGAGCTCACGAAATCTGTTTCGTATATCCAAAAGATATATCGAGGCAGGCTATTAATGAGAAAAGAAATGCAGACATTTGCTGAACAGAAAAGAAGCGCCATTATAATACAAAGTGCTTACAGGATGATGAAACTACGAAGAGTTTTCTTAAAACTAAAGAAAAGTGCTCTAATCATAGAGGATCGTTATATCGCTCTGAAGAAAATGAAAAAAGAGCGTAAGAACTATTTAGAATTGAAGAGGGTCGCGACTGCTATGCAAGCTTTACACAGAAGGAATAGATGTCGCACAGAGTATCTAAAACAAAGGAGATCAATTATCCTCCTCCAAAGAAAGGTTAGAGCACACCAACTTATGAAGAAAAATAGAGACAGCTTCCTTAAAATGAAAAACTCTGCAATCGTTTTGCAAGTTTACGTGAGAGCGTACATGACTATGAAGAAAGTAAGAGAGGCGTATATCGTTCAGAAAAAGTCGGCAATTTTGATTCAGCAATACTATAGATCCTACTTACTAGCCAAGTCTCAGAGAAAACAGTACATTCAATTGCGAAACGCATCTCTCGTAATGCAGAAATATTACAGAGGTTTGCGTTTAATGAGAAAAGACCAAAGAGCTTACACAGAATTAAAAGATGCTGCGTTACGCATACAGACACAGTATAGAGCACAAATTGATATGAGAACACATAAGGAACGGTTTCTGAAACTGAAAGCGGCGACTGTTTCCATCCAACATCGGTATCGAGCTATTATAAAAATGAAAGAAAAGAGGTCTATTTATCTTAAGTTTAAATCTTCGTGTATCAAGATACAACGCGCATATAGAGCGTACAGAATCGGAAAGCAAGAGAAAGAAAACTACATAAAACTTAAAGAAGCTGCAGTTGAAATTCAAGCATGGTACAGAAATTTCAAATGCGCTAAAAAGATTAAAGAAGAGTTTCAGCAGTCTAAACAAGCGTGCATCGCTATCCAAAGATACTACAAAGCATACATCATCGGAAGACAAGTGAGGCACGAATACTTACGCATAAAAACTGCCACGATATGCATTCAAAGATTTTTCAGATCGTACACAGAAATGAAGACTGTCAGGAAAGAATACATCAGAATAAGAACTTCAACCGTTACAATCCAGAAATTCTACCGATCCTATTTAGAAACAACGAAGCAACGACAAGCGTATTTGAACATGAAATCGGCCGTATCATGCATCGAAAATAGCTACAAGCGGTACAAAGAGTATAAAAGTGTTAGAAAGAATTACTTGCAGTTACGCACCGCGACGATAACACTACAAAGAAGATATCGCAGTATGATTGCCATGAGAATGCATAGAAATGAATTCTTAAAATTAAAACGTACAACAGTTACCATTCAGCAAAAATACAGAGCTTTAATCTCTATGAGGGAAGAGCGCAAATTGTACCTCGAACTACGGTCTACCGTTGTTACCATCCAATCTTTATATAGAGCACAATGTCTTATGAAACAGGAGAGATTAAAATATATTACAATGCAGATGGCTTGCATCTCAATTCAGAGATACTATAGAGCCTACATTCTTGGTAAGAAAGAGAGACAATCGTACTTGAAACAGAGAGAATCTGCTATCGTTTTACAAACTAGATACAAAGCCCTGCTCGCCATGAGGAAAGAGAGAAACTCGTATTTATCGAGGAAAATCGCCGCTATTACTATTCAAAGAAAATTGAGAGCTAACAACCTGATGTTAAAAGAGAAGCAAGAATATGTAAAAACGTTGAAAGCTTGTAAAACTATTCAAGGCTATTTAAGGGCGTATATTGCAGGTAAAAAGCAGAGAGCTGAATATTTAAGAATCAAAAGTTCTGTTATTGTAATCCAGACGCGATTCAGGATGCTGATTGAGACGAGGAAAGTTCGTAAACAATACTTAAATTTGAGGAATACCATCATCACGATACAGAGACGGTTTCGGGAAAAACAGTTGGCGCAGGTCATAAGACTAAATGAAGCAGCTGCAAAAATACAAACTTGGTACAGATCTGTTCAGAAGCGTGATGTATGTCGCAAAGAGTTTTTGTTGATTAGGAAACACGTAATTACTGTTCAATCTGTCGTAAGGATGCACATTATCCGTAAAAAGTTCATTGAAATCAGAACCGCTACAACTACAATCCAACAGAGCTATCGTTCTTACAAACTGACTATACATGAAAGACAACGCTACTTGCGTCTTAGAAGTTCGATAATAAAATTGCAGAGTTACGTGAAGAGTTACATTGCAAGAAAGAGATATCTGAGAATACGCGCCGCTGTTACAACCATTCAGCTCGCCTACAAACTGAAAAGACAAATGGAAATGGAAAGAAAAAGACGAGAAGGCGCTGCCATCACCTTACAGAAACACGTACGACGATACTTGGTGCAATCAAAGTATAGAATATGGCGCCAAAAAGCGATGTTCATACAAAACATCTGGAGAGGGAAATTATTGACAAGACTGATACGCTGTGATTATTTGCAAAAGAAAAGGATCGTGATTAAAATCCAGGCCGTTGCCAGGGGGTACTTAGTACGGAAAGAAATGCAATTGAAGAAAGAGGAGATTGTGAAGATCAGAGAAATCCAGAGGCAAAATTGGGCTGCTTTGAAAATACAGGTACATTTATGTGTTTTTTAATCATGTCCGCGTTTGACTTTTAACTAGCCTGTAAGTAAGCGACAATGTTGTCGAAGATGAAGCATGCAGCCCACAAATCTAGAGGCATGTGTATAGAAAGCAACACCTCTTTTTATTACTGTATCAAAACCATACCTGTAATAGGTAAGTACAACATTTTGGCATGACGTCAGAAAAGCAATTTAATATTCGACTCTTGACAGATTGTCGGATTTGAGACACGAAAGGTGACACGTAAAGAACTTCAACATACGGCATCTATATAGTTCAATAAAGGTCTATGATGCATACCTTGAAGCAGATACATTTTACTAGAAAATTTATCTGCCTAGAAGATACCTATACCTACTAGAAGACCTATTCACTGTCACATTGAAATTATCAAGATTGTATCTCTCAGGTAACAAGGAAAACGGCAGCTTGTGTCATCCCTTGGATGTACGAAATTAAGAAATATTTTAATTTAGTTTATTCATTTTGAAATTGATTGTGTTGGTAATCATGCCATCAATTATTAAGATCATCCTACACTTGACTGATTGCGGACTTGGGTGATCGGATTCAGTGACAAGTGTCTCGGTTTCTCTTCTGCATGTTGTGGATCGAGACCGAGACCGCAACGAGACCGATGGTCCGGGGCAGAGACGGTCGCTGTCTTCGGTCTCGCGTCTCGTGTCTCCTGTCTCGGTCGCGGGCGCAAATTGGCGCCCGTACAAAAAACCTAATGGCAAGAATCGGTCGCAGACTCCTGTCTCGGTATCCGGTTGCGGTCGCGGCGCGAACCGCCAACTTTAGAGATAAAATTGGGTAATTTTCATATTTTTGTAACAGGCTCTATGGCGCGGGAACACAGTTCGCGTGCAGAATACCGATTGTCGCGTAGCGAAGCTCCGCGCGAGGTGGCGCGGCGGAGCGCTGAAATCGAGAGAACAGACCCTCGGGGAGCGCAACGAGGATGCACTGGAAGTTCTGAGAAACGTGTGCGGTATCGAGGCCGTCATCAGGGCGTTTAGGTCTTTAGGTAGGCTTTTTTTAACCGAAAGTCCACCCGCTGAGAGAATGTGTTTGACTACAACAGTATATTTTTATATTTTACTGAATATAGATAATATAATTGTTACTGAACGGAAGACGAAGCGCAGGAAGGCCTAGCACTAGGTGGACCGACGACATTGTAAAAGTCACGGGCAACCGGTGGATGCAAATGGCAGGTTGTCGTACAGTGTGGCGGTCTAAGGGGGAGGCCTTCGTTCAGCAGTGGACGTCTCCGGGCTGATGATGATGATGAATTGTTACTGTTGTTTTTTTTAAATAAATGAGGTAAGTTCCTCCAAAATATTCATGATTGGAAGTTTTTTTTTGTTTTTTTTTAGTATGTCGTCTATATAGTCAGCTACCTAAAAATTAAATTTTGTTGCAGAGCTCCTTTCTGAAGTGACCCCGATGACATACGATCACAACGCGGCTTCGGTCGTGAAGCGAGTGTTCATGTATATGGGCTATACCAACCGGTCCATCTCCAGTATCGAGGTGCTGCAGTCTGCCGCCGCCTTAATGGTCAACTTGGCGCGATACAAAGTCACTGGGCCAAAGATATACTCGGTAAAAGATTATTTTATTTTAATTATGAGTCACCTTTCCGCCTTCCAAATGCTAATGGGGATTTTTAACTGAAGTATAAAAACCCCCTTCAAAGGAGATTGTCCAAATTTCTGGACCAAGCCTTCTTATTCAATGTGGGGGCAAATCCTCGCTAGACTCGGCACTCCATTCCATAAAAAAACTCTGATGACTGTCTTAGTCTTGGTCTGACATCCCGCTTGGGTGTTGCGCATTTCCTCCGCCAGCGTCTACCGGAACCAACCCAGCTCCTTGAAGTACCGGAGCGAGGCTCTGGTCCACTGGCACAGTGTTACTTTATGTTAAGTTCCACCTGTCTTCCTCCGAAATAAAATAAATGATTAAAGCGTTTTTTTTTACTTTTTGTCCAATAATCCATTTCCTAAGCCTCACTAAGGGGTTCTAGGATAAAAAGTGTAAAAATCCCATTCGCAAGGATTGTCCTAGGGCAATTTCTGGACCAAGCCTTATAAATAGGCCTTGTAAAGATTCCTCTTTTTAAACGGTTTTATTTAGCTTGCCCTGTTTGTTGTTGTTTTTTTTGGGTCAAATTTAGTATTTTAAATATTACCCCCCTTTCTGTTAGCAGATTAATCTGATATTTGGTACATACATCTTTAGTTCTGATGACTAAACCATTTAAATTAAAAAAAAGTCATACCATTTTATTTCCTATTTACACAACCCAGCATGTAAATAATATTGTGTTGTTAGAAAACCAATTACATAATTTTATTTTTATAGAGAGACCGCATCTCGACGATGTTGAAATTCATGTGGCGATTCAGCAACAGCGAAAAGCAACTGTTCTGCAAATTCGCGACGTATATGTGGCTGTGCTCCAAATATGATGAAATCAGAGAGGTATGATACTTTTAAGGCATATTATTATAATTATTCTGCGATCATAGATACGGGCAATGCAAAATAGTGGCGAGTTTTATCTAATCCAATAGCTTTTCTAAGCTAAGGTGTTTAAGCGTTTTTTAAATATTAGTTTTATCCCTCAGGACCCAAAAGACAGTCAAACGTGGCCGATAAAAATGCAAACTTCTGAATGTTATCAACCGACTTTTTGTTTTAATATACATTCAAGTGATGAGGCGAACAAGACGTTCGCCTGGTGGTAAGCGTCACGCCTGCCACTAACAGTAGCAGTGCTAGAATTATGAACTTGCGAACACAATCCTGCGCCGCACTGCACTGCGCTCGTCACCCTGAGATATTACATGTTAAATTTCTTCATACCCAGTAATTTCTCTGGTAACATTGCCCTTCAAACCGGAACACAGTAATGCTTGCACACTACTGCTTGGCGGTTGAATAACTGACAAAGTAGTACGTAAGTAGTAGTGGTACTTCCCCAGTCGGACTCTGCAGTGGAGTCCTACCACTACAAAAAAAAAACTTAAAAAAAGGAGGGTCTAACATAGAGTGTTTTTTGTTTGTTACGCGATTACTCCGCCAATTATGAATTAATTTTGATGATTCTTTTTTGTTTTGTAGGTCATACTTGAGACGTGGTCCCATATAAATTTTATCGAAATCGGTTCGGTAGTTTGGTTTTAAAATCCAAATAATCGGGGAAAATACCACATCGTCGCTTACCAACAGGCGAATTGGTGGTCAAACGCAAACTAATAAGCATTAAAAAAAAAAAGATTTCAATCTGGTAATCGAAATTGAAGTAGGTTGTTTTTTTAAAAGTATTATGACGCCTAGTTTTGACGGAGTTTTAAATAAGATGCGGTCAATAGCCCGCAGAGAGAATCAGATTTATTTAGTTTTGTTTAATTAATTATATATTAATTTTATCTAATTAACTAATGTAATTGGCTTTTTGTAGCCGTTTTAGTTGAGAACAATAAATAAATAAAATTAGTGATACAATCTGATAATGGTGATGATACTATTGCACTAGATGGAAAATAAGTTTTTAGTTTTCAAACTACAAATTAACAATCATCGCCTAATCTAAAAATTATCGTCTTATATAAAGACAACAACTAGGTAGGTAGGCAGGCTTAATCTTTATCCCAGGGGCCGTACTGTGAACTGTTTATAAGGACACTGTCCTGCAGGGCTAGGATGCGCAACGCGCGAAAATTTCCTCGTTTCTTAAAAACAGGACAGGACTCTGTATAGGTCTGTCTCGTTTTCGCACGACATAAAGACACTACAAAAATTTCTCGCGGTGCGCATCCTAGCCCTGCTGGACACTGCGCGACCGCGAACCTTATTGCGAGGCGATTAAATTCACAGTCGCACAGCGTCGGCAGCTGAGCGTATTCAGTCCCGCTATAAGCAGTTCACGGTACGGCCCCTGGACTATTTAAATATTGCCAAAAAGTAGCAACACTCGAATTGTCAGATAAGTCCGCTTAATTATGAATCTGCGTATAGTAGTTGGTAGGTATTCTAGAGCATCAACATCCTTATTATAACAATTTTAAAATACCTATAAGCTCTAAAGTAAGTAAGTTCGTATGAATCTGCGTATAGTAGTTGGTAGGTATTCTAGAGCATCAACATCCTTATTATAACAATTTTAAAATACCTATAAGCTCTAAAGTAAGTAAGTTCGTATAGGCTGAGTGGCCAGCCCTAGTGTCAGAGTTATTGAGCCGCCCGAAGGCCTCTGACATGGCTGCCGGTTGTTGCTATAGAAACTAGAACAAACAATCGGGACCAACAATTTAACATGTCATCCGATCCACGGTAGCGCTCTAAAATAAATGCCACTCACGAACATCCATCCGAAGACTGACCGGACCGTCCGTTGCTTAACATCGGTGATCGTTTAGAATCACCTATACAAGCTACGCCACGAGCGCTACAATACCTATAAGCTCTGTCAAAAATGTTATCTAATGCACGTTTCTACATGTTTAATGCAAATAAATGTTTATCTGTTTCCCAGGACTTGACAGACTTTCTACACGTACCTGAAAATCACAAAATGTTGGTGACCATCAAAGGAAACATTGATAGGTTGAAGCGAATGGAGAACAATTCCAAAAATAGGTTTTCGACGCCCCAGCCTTGCAAGAAAATATGTCATACAAACCACTCTATGAACCTCAGCACTTGTAGCAGTAACAGCAATTCAAGCATATTGCCTTCCCTTGATCCGGATTACGGCATCATTAGTATTAATAAGCCTAGATACTTCGAGGATGTGCAGCAAGCCATTAATTGCCTTTTCCATGCATATAATTTATAATAATGGTAAGTGTATAGGGCCTATAGGTAGATTAGACCATAGATTGGCCTAGTAAAAATAAGTAAGTAAAGTAAGTTCGTATAGGCTGAGTGGCCAGCCCTAGGGTCTGAGTTAATGTGCCGCCCCAAGGTTGACGGTTGTTGTTATAGAAATATAGAACAAACAACCGGGAGCAACAATTTAACGTGTCATCCGACCTACGGTAGCACTCAGAAATAAATGCCACTCACGGTCACCCATCCGAAGACTGACCAGACCGTCCGTTGCTTAACATTGGTGATCGTTTAGAATCACATAGTCAAGCTACCCCACGAGGGCTTGGCCTAGTTGTTTGAGCATATTCCGTTGGAGGTGGGAAACCAAGGCGTAGTACCTCTCTGCCAAAATGTATGCTCAGGTTTGGTTTAGTGTGAGTTCTTAAGAATAAGCATTTGGTTTTATTAGTGTGAAAGTATATTTGAAAGTGTGCCAAGTGTGAAAAATTATGCACACAATAGAGATAATAATGATAGATTATCTCAATTGGCATCTCAAATTGTTTATGTTCGGAGGCCTAGTAGCTACATGTATGCGAGTTTCTCTGCAAGGATGGCAGTGCTCCACATGGGTGGATATGAAAAAATTACCCAATTTCATTATCTACTAATAACTAGATAAGGACTTGTTTAAGTAATTTTGTATGTTAACTGATATATTTCATAATTTTTTGTTTTCATGAACTTACTAATTATATTTATTATGTTAAAGTTATAGTTAGTTTATGTTTTTGCTAGCTTCTATTAGATTCATTGCTCATACTCCATCTTCTGTCGTCACGACATCTATTGCCTACCCTCTGTAGTCGTCTCCTCTTGCTCTTATTCCGATCCGCTGAAGAGATAAGTAGGGCTTTCACTTTTTCCTACCCGAATCAGTGAGGAGTGGTCTTGCCGAAGCATCAGGGTCAAAGATGAGAATGGCAATTTTTTTTATACATTCAAGTGACGAGACGAGCAAGGCGCCTGGTGGTAAGCGTCACACCTGCCACTAACAGTAGCAGTTCTAGAATTGTGAACATGCGAACAAAATCCTGCGCCGCACTGCACTGCGCTCGTCACCCTGAGATATTAGATGTTAAATCTCTTCATACCCAGTAATTTTTCTGGTAACATTGCCCTTCAAACCGGAACACAGTAATGCTTGCATTATCTGTATGGATGAGCAGCCTTGACTCTCATTATATTCCTATTTACGTCCTGTAACCGATTCGATGTTATCCTAATCCTGCTTGCCTCGCTCTCCAGTGAAATACGCATTTTAGCATATTTATCAGGAAAAAGTTTACCTATCGAGCTGTAGTTGAAAGTATAGGCTCTGGTTCCCTGTCATTTTGATTTGTCACTCATTGTCAACTTGTCACAATTTGTCAGTGTCAAAGTCAACTTGTTGAATCTGTCACTGTCACAGAGACGTAAATGTCAACAGAAAAAACAAAGGATAAAAACGCGAGAACAATTTTATTGTAATTTCACCAAATTTCTTCTTTTACTAATGAAATGAAATCCCAGAATTATGGACGAATTTGTGAACTATATTCTATTGATTCTTGTACTTCTGCCAGTAGTGTTATTCCTCAATCTGTGGGCTGGTATCGGCTGGGGATTATTTGTAAATAATTGATGTTTTCGACGAATATCTATGGATATGGATATTGAGAATATTATCTTCTAACAAGGACCCTGGGATATTCGAACCAGTTTATACTGCTATGTGCTTAAGTTTGTACATTTTTTTATTGTTTATTAACTTGCTGTGGTGAAATTCACAGTATTAGCCTAAATAATGTTAACTTTAATGTTATTGTAGAAATAAAATACTTCCATACTATAAACTCTTTTATTCATATCATAACACTAGGCTTACCATTTAATTAATATCACATTCAATATCTTCATTTAGTCATAAAAATTTACCAAACAACGGATAATAACTGATCTTCATAATCATTTTAGCCTCACTCTATATTTCTTTCTCAGAACATAATACCTTATTAGTTAATTATAACAATCATAAGAAATGATCATAAAAACTTCTTTTAAAAATCAAATAACATATTTATAAATCTCACGCCTAAACATTATTGGCATAAGAATCCTTGGGTCATACTGCCAGTGAAAACAATACCAATGTGCGAGTTGCAACAATAAATTTAAAAATAAAGGTTATGTTAAACATTTCTTATAATTCATGATCCGCCTATCATTATTAAAGATAAGTAACTGGAGGTGGTTGAGGATTGTGTGCAGCTCCAGTATCCCTTTGGCACGGAACAGGAGAATAAAGATAAATGGAAATTTCTGCTTGAATGTGCTGCATTAGGGCAAGTAGATAACATAAGTGCTTGTGCCCGAAATGAGCACCATGAGTTGTTTACTATATGTATAGTGGTGTGGTATGTTGAAAATTTGTTTTTTTTTGTTAATAAATCATTATTAGGCAGAAAGCGTCCACTGCTGGACGAAGGCCTCTCCCTTAATAGGGAGGTGTTGACATAATCCCCACGCTTGGCAGGTGGGTTGGGGATCGCAAAGTGGTTGCCACTGTTAACTAAGAGAACACTGCTGCCCATCCTCCGGTGGTTTTGGACGCAGTTTTAGGACATACCCAGGTCCAATAAATAAATAACAATAATTATTAAATAAGAAATAATTGAATTGATTAATCAACATACCATAAATGTTTTTACTTCTACACTTACGGATATCACTGCCTAATTTTGAAAATCTTGTTTATGCAATGGAGTGAAAATAGAAGCAGGACGTTTGCCTGGTGGTAAACATCATACCTGCCCATAACTTACAGTGACAAAGCCAGAATTGTGAACTTGCAAACAAAATCCTGCATCGCACGCACACTGCACTCATCAACCTGAGGCATTAGATGTCAAATCTCTTCATGCCCTCTGCTTCAAAAAGATAACTACTATTATTATATTACATTTAGAATTTCTTTCACTGGCATATTGTTTGATAGAACTAAATACAAATACTTGTCAAATAAATTACAAAAAAGTCATGATTTACATCTGTTCAACAAACAAACCTAGAGAAATAGTTTGAATATAAATATCAAGTCCCAATGGTTTTTTAACATGCAAGCATTAACTAGACAATTAAATACTTGTGGTACAGATTCATAAGTTTGTGATGTGGTTCAAATTGAAGAGAAATATATCCACAGTTTACTTACTAAAGTTTCAGATGACAGTACAGCCAGCACCAGATATGTTAGCATTCAGGGAAGAAAAAACTTCATAAATTGATTTATACTTATTTAGGGTTCTGAACTATTGCTCTCTTCACTGAATGACTGCAGTGCTGATACAGAAAAATATTGTTTATGTCAACCGAAACCTTCAATATACCTATACCTATATTTCGCTAGAGAGCACTAGTTCCTCCATGCCCATATGTCCTCGGTGGCGCCAGACACGATACCGCGCGATATCCTTGCGAGTCACCATGCCTACAACCTGTAGAAGCAAGCGATTATAAATAAAACGGTTGCGATTATCTCTTGAGTCTGCATCAGCTATTTTGTAAGTAAATGCTTAGTTGAGAAGTTATTACTTTTTCCCTCTAGAGAGGATCGCACATTGTGCAATTGCCGGAGTCAGATATTTAAAATCGTTCAATTCCATAATTAGATGATTTTGAAATAAATTGTTTTCATAATTTTACTACACACACAACAACAACCACCTTGTGACCATTCACAAATATAGGCAAATGATGGATACAAAGTGATCGAGTTATTTCATGTTGTTTCCAAAACTCCATAAAAACATATTAAATTGTCTCAACCATCCAGTCATAATGCAGTATTTTGCTGCGATATTACTTTATATGGTGGACTACTTGGACTTTGTTGTGACTTCCTTCACTTTACTTTGACTTGTTTGACAATATTAACATGACCAGAATAAAGCTGTACCAGAAAGAGTAGAAAAAAATATGGGGGCGCTACTTTCTATGCAAGCTCTTCGAAATGACGTATAACTTGACAACACTGAATAATATTTTGTATTTAAACTTTTAGTTCCATATTATTTAATTTCCACTCTTTTTGGTACAGCTGTACTTAATTCTGGCAATTGTTAAAACGGTAATATTCTCAGAAGAAAATAAGACAAACATGCATTAGTAAAAAAGTACCTCGTTGACATCGTTGACTATAGGCAGATGTCTAAGACCGAGCGCGCGGAATAGTCGGAAGAGGCGTGGCAGCGAGGCACGGTGTGGCAACGTGTACGGAGACGGATTCATAAATGGGCGCAGATCTATCATGCAAGCCTTCTCCCACTCCTCTATTTCCAACTGCAAGAGAAAATAATCGACGCGTTCTTTTGATGAGAATGCGGCTCTAGACGACGGACATATTGTAGTATACAATTTAACTCATAATTAGAAACAACATTTGCTATGTGACCAACCCTAAAAACCCCCAAAAAAAATCTGTTGTTTCATAGAAAAATGTTTTGCACCGTGTCGACGAAATGTATGGAACAGGTGGTTTTTCTTCGCGATTTCGGGGTTGGCCTTATAGTAAAAGTTGTTCATATTAATGAACACTGTTATCCTAGAATAAATGTTCGTCATCTAGAGATACACCCTATAAAATATATGTTGGGTCATTTTCATCCTACTGATTATTTTTAGGAAAATAAATTTGATTGCCAAAAACTGAAATGAAATAATGTACTATTAAAATTGAGTTGGCATAAAAATTATAGGCTGGCAATTCCATGGAGGATAAGGAGTTGCGATGAGCGACTTGCAGCCGCAGATCCTGTTTTGCGGACGGAGTGTGTGACGTCATACTTATTTTCTCAGTCTGTTAACGTCCGCCACGCGTAACGGTCATTCAAACTTACATATTAGACGTACGATATTTAATGTTTTTACTCAGCAACAGTAAAAATGAAATAAGTAGCACTGTTTCTTTATGTAAAAATGACCGAGGGAAAAATTCAGATGACATGATTGGCATCTCATTTCATTCGTAAGTAATTTTATTTCTATGGTTAGTGATCCGTTCTATAAAATTTAAAAACGCGTCATCTAGCGTGATATTAAGAAATTAAGTGTTAGTTCACTAGTTCGATTCTCAAAAAGTTTTCTTGGAAACCGCTAGATAGCAGTACAATTTGCCACTCCTCCCGCGAACCTCCACCTCCCCGCACAGTCACGCGTCTTTCCAAGGAAAAATCCTTTGATCACATCTCTGCTTCTATTACTCTGTGGGCAATTCAATAAAATGAGAATTTAATCAATGTCAGAGTAATAATAGTCTCCGAAATAATTATTTAACTTTTCGGGATGCTAATCCAAGGCTTGGATATTCACTAAACATTCTAATGACTCGTTTGTAATTCTTATAGCTCAGGAATGGAACAAGCTGCCGGCTTCCCTGTCTCCTGAGAGATATATTCTAACCGTCATATGCATAAAACGCTATAACGTATTTCAAACCTATTTTAGTTAAAAAGTGTTTTGACACTTTTCTTTCTAATTACGATTTGAGTTTGTAAAAAGACAAAACACTTTTTTACAAAAATAGGTTTGAAATACTTTTTAGTGTTTTATGCATAAGACGGTAGATATTTATTGTCCCCCAATATTGATTGATTTATTATTATAAAATTTTTGATGTTCCGAGTGAAAGGGTATAAGTCTGCGCGCTTATCTTCGACCGTATCGTCGCTGTCAACGGGTGATCAAGTTATAAGTACAAAAATTAAGTACGCAGTTTTAACTAAGCATTCTGCGATCCCCAAGCCGCCTGCCTAGCCTGGGGATTGTGGCAACCCCCTAACCCCTCTATTAAAGGGTAGGCCTTCGTCGTGCAGCAGTGGAAATGTTCTAGTTGCTGATGACATTGCATATCAGCCTACCTGTTCTATAGAGGGATACCGCGGATACTCCTCGCGGAACATGTTGATGTCTACGTTGAAGTTAGACCAGGTGGTGTTCGCGTTCTCGTTGTATATCTTGTGCTGGATTAACGTGACCAGCTGCGACCGCAGGATGATGCCGCGGAGGCGCCTGTACGTCGGCACTTCCAACTGACAACAAACATTCATTCAGAATTAGCAACACCCAGCAATTTGGCGCTGTGTGAAAAATGACCATTGATATTTATTTATTTATTTCGTTTAGTATGCTATGGAGTGACGACGAGACGAGCGAGACGTTCGTCTGGTGGTAAGTATCACGCCTGCCCATAACAATAACAGCGTCAGAACTGTGAACTTGCCAACAAAATTTTGCGCGGCACTGCACTGCGATCTTTGTCCTTAGATATTATAATGTTAAATTTCTTCATGCCCAGTAATTACTCTGGTAACATTGCCCTTCACGCAAGGGCGGATCCCCCCCCCCTGACTTGAAAACTGGATCCTTCTAAAATTAGTACGTCTCTTCCCCAACACGCCGTACAACAGCACGTAGGATAGGTAGAGTTGGTAGAGAACGCTTATATCATCAGTTAAATGCGCGTCGACAATACGCGTGTGGCCTAATGTTTAATTTATGACAAATAACAGGCTTAGTGATGAATATAACTAAATACATTACACATACTGAAAATATAAATTGTATTGGCTGATAAATCTCTGAGATATGAGCTTTTAAAGTTTTAGGTGGGGATAGAGAGGGGATGCTCTATCCCTTTCTCGCAAACCACGTGTTAGTATAGCATTTGTATGCCGCGCCTGAGGCTTGACGTCATAGCTCAGTATAGCGCGCTCTCTGTCTAGCTTGAAATTAAAATACTTAGAACTTATTTATTTTTGAATTATTTTAATTTTTGTTTTCGTTGATAGGCTCTATTGATGATCAGCTTTTTTATGAGGTAATAAAAAATTTGTAGTCATCATGCCTATTGGGAACCCGTCTTAAGAGACAAACTTCAGTATCTCGACAGTCGGTCCAATGTTTTTCAAAATGTCCGCAGCAGGTGAGACACTAGTTCTATCGCGACTTGGGACAGTCTAATAAAGAAAGACTAGAATAGGTACGCAATCATATTTTTTTGTATTTTTTGTAGTACTATTTTATTTATTTTTTTCTCCAAATTCTGGCCACTTCCACTGCACCCTCGGGAGCCAGATTTAGGTATTTTTGTGTACAACCTTTGGTACACAACGGGCAAGCCAAAAGATGTGTCATCGTCTGGAAGGCGCGGCAGCACCACAGTCACACTCCTCTTGATTTGTGAAGCCCCATCTGACCAGGTTTTCTCTACAACGGTCAACCCCAGCACGGAGCCGATTAAGGAACTTCCAGACCGGCCATTGCAAGTCATGTCTTGGAGGCTCTCGGATGGGGGTATGTAACCTGTGAGGACAATGCCTAGCATGCCATAATTCGCAATGCTTAATACTTACGTCATCAACTAAGGGCGGGTCGACAACTGGAAACCCGTTATAAGAGACCAACTTCAGTATCTCGACGATATGTCCGACGTTTTCAACGGTCCGCAGCGTGAACACCGGGTGCGACATCACTTCCGACGCGTAGATGTTGTGCGTGAGCGGCGGCGGCTCCCACGGGAGCAGCGGCACGGCGGCCAGCTGGATGTGGATGTCGTAGATACCCTGCAGGCAAGCAGCGTTAACTCAACGTCGGCTGTAGCGGAGGGCTCTACTGCAGAGCCCGCCCGGGGAAGCACCACACCTTTGCCAGTTACTCAACCGCCAAGCAGCAGTGTGCAAGAATTACTGTGTTCCGGTTTGAAGGGCAATGTTACCAGATAAATTACTGGATGTGAAGAGATTTAACATCTATATCTCAGGCTCGGGGATAATAGCTCAGGCTGACGAGCGCAGTGCGGGGCGGCGCAGGATTGTGTTCGCAAGTTCACAATTCTGGCACTGCTACTGTTATGGGCAGGCGTGACGCTTACCACCAGGCGAACGACTCGCTAGTCTCGTAACTTGATTAAAAAAAAAACCTTTTAAACGCCCGAGTCTGGGCATTTTTCCAACAAAAATATTGAACTGCTGAACGAGGCCTCCCCTTTAGTCCGCCACACTGTACGACAACCTTCCATTTGCATCCACCGGTTGCCCGCGACTTTCACAATGTCGTTGGGCCACCTATATATATATATATATAGTGGGTGGCCTTCCTACGCTGCGTCTTCCGGTTCGCGGTCGCCACTCAAGAACCTTTCTTCCCCATCGGTTGTCAGTTCTTCGAGCGAAGTATCCTGCCCAGCGCCACTTCAACTTGCCACGTCAAAGGCGGTTTTTTATTTTTTATAAGTAAGTACCTACTTCCATGTTTTTAAGCTTGATCAGTAAGAAAAACAACAAACCCAAACCCAAAAAGAAAAACCCAAAGTGTGGTAACACTTCATACAAAATATTCAAATACTACCTACTACCTACTAAAATGAATGAAAGTGTCCAAATAATATTATACTAAATAAATATTAGGATGCATGAATAATTATGCGAACTAATTTTATACGAACTGAAAATATATAAAGTGATATTAAGTGAAAAGTACCTACTTGTTTTTAAGTGTTTTTATTTTACCTCATTGAAGAAGTCTCCGACCCACTTGGCGACGACGAGGGTGATGATGATGGGCAGCGCGTTGGAGATCTGTCCCGTGGTCTCGATGATGATGACTGTGAGTGATATGGTCATGCGCACCACGCCGCCGAGCTGCGCCGCCGCTCCCACTAGCGCGTACTTGGCCGGATTTATCGTCTGCGTAGAACAATGGCTACAGTTATTAACCAAAATAAGCGTAAGCTGTAATTTGATCACACTATGGATAGTAAAAAAATACGACATTTAGATTCAAATATTCCTCAATAATGGTTATCTAACTGTAAATTTGTACCTAATGGCAAAATAGTAGATTACTTGTTCCCGTGGTGTGTATACGATTTTACGTGCCGCTGCGGGGAGGAAGTGGTTCCTTTTGCTCCACGTAGCCACTTTAGCCCCGCAGGCACGTAAACGTGATTTAATAACCAATTTTCAATTATCAGATATTTTCCTGGACTTGTGCTATAAGACCTTGCTTCTTGTCTATTTAAATGATTTTAGGTCAACGGGGAGTATCCTATAAATATTGGTTTAGTTAAAAGAACCAACAATTTCGGCGAAAATTTCCGTATCTGTAGGGTGTATTTTTTGATTGCTTTAAGGAATCATATGCCTACGTATTTGATATTAGTTTCAATTTGATATTTCCACTAATTACTGAGAAAGAGTGCCTTGACAAACAGACAGACGGACAAAGAAGTGATCCTAAGAGAGAGAAAAAATATCCTAAAAGTTTTACTGTTTTATTCCATAGAACAGGACCTAGTTTGTGGTTTGGGGGTCCCAAACCACAGGACTAGTGCCAGCAAATATTATACTTCTATGTTAGTGCCTACAATTTTTATTATAATAATCATGTTTTTTTTAAACTCACATTAGAAGGCAGCATGAGCTGTATCATAATCGCCAGGAGCCGTCCCCAGGCCGCGCCCAGCAGCAAGTTAGGTATGAAGAGCCCGCTGGACACGGCCAAGCCGAACGTCCACGTGGACAGCAGGAAGTAGCATATAACGAACAGCAGTATGGACAGCGGTTTGTACGAGCCGATCGGGTCGTGGAGGAACGAGCGCACCGACGCCTCGGGCGTTTGGAACCAGATCGCTGCGAGCGCGTTGTATTCACCGTCGGCGCAGTACAGCTGGAACAATAGGGAATATGCATGTGTTTCTATTATTAAAAATAAAAGGATAAATGGAGAGTTTAACTAATTCTGATGCTCACGTCGAAAAAAATATTGAATTCGGCTGGTAAATTTCTGAAATATAAGCGTTCAAAGTATTTGGGAGGGAGCCATCTGTGCCTTTCTAGCAAAGCACGTGCTAATATAGAATTTGTTTCGAATCGAGGACTTTGACGTCATAAACTTAGTATAGTGCTCTCCCTGTCTAACACGAAACTAAAACGTTTATAACTTCGTTATTTGGGCACATTATTAAAATTTAATTTTCGATGATTTGTGTTGTCGCCTGTCAGCTTTTTTCTTTTCCTTACTTTCGTAACTCAAGGTACGTTTATTAATAAAGAAAGTGTTTTAAATAAGTAATTATTTTCATCTCTTTAAGATCATAAAACGATCTGTGACAGGGTTTATTTTTTAATTTGGCTTGTCATTAGTACAGATAAACCTAAAGACTGTTGATATACTGATATACGAACTGTTAGTTACCTGCAAGGGAACTTTGGTAGGGTCTTCACCTAAAGGCCTGCAGTCGTTCAACAGGAACATCATAAGGAACCCGCAAGTTGCCGTCGTGGCTGCCACCAGGCACGCCTCTACCACCCTCAACCAAGGGGTCGAAATATGCCTGTAATAGAACTAAAGTAAATTTTCACTGGAGTTTACGATAACAGAACAGAAAATAAAGTGTGATGATGATGCAGTATCCATATCGATATGCATTAACTTACATTTTATTTTTAACTCATCATCAACAGCCAGAAGACTTCCACTGCTGGACGAATGCCTCCCCCTTAAAAAGGAGGTTTGCCATAATCCCCACGCTTGGCAGTCGGATCGGGGATCGCAGAATGCTCACCACCGTTAATCGAGAAGACGCTACTGCCCGTCCTCCGGTTGTTCTGGATGCAGTTTCAAGACATAACCAGGTCCATATATATTTTAGGTCATTGTTAAATAATATAATGTGCATAAACTAAATGACTGAATAAAACCTTGACTTTTATTGTAATATTGTTTTTTTCTTATTCAATCATCTGACCATTCACATCATATCATCAGACGTCAGTCATCAAGACGTCCACTGCTGGACGACGGCCTCCCCCTTAAAAGGGAGGGATTGCCATAATCCCCACCCTCCATCATCTGACCATTACCTACTCAATAATACCTATGAAATATTACAAAGTGAGGATGAAGTCTAAAGAAGTGCGCTTGCCAATAATGTGCCTATTCACTTTTGTGGGGATTTTGTTTTTTTCGGTATAGTAATAGAACAGCAAATTCCTGTATGAGATGAGTCATTGAAACCATCTTTATTGCTGCGATGGAAAGCAACATACTTGGAGTTAAAAAAAACTGATGAAGTACGCAACACGTAGCTGCATTTCAAAACTGGTGTAGCGGATCTGGGCAAATAAACTTAACTTTGTGACCCTAATGCCTTGGGTACCTGGACGGATAAGTATATACCCCAAGAAACGAAAAAGTGAGAGCAGGGGGTTTACTTCCTTTGAATACATGAACACGTACCTACGCTTCGATCCAAGGACTACCGAGGATTTCTGCAATTCGCCCCATTTTGCATGGAATGGTACTGGTACTCTATTGCGTAAATACGATTCCACGCAAATTTAAAGCAGTTTACGTAACTCGCGTTACGTATTCATAGATTTATAGGGACCCCAACGACGACATAAAGATGTTTCGTCGACTGGCCTAAGTTTGACGACTTTTGCTCAGCAGAGAGATCTGACAGATAAATGAAAATGCTTACCTTATCCTAAATACGGCGAGCTTGTAATTGATATAGTTCCAGAGGGCGCCCAGGATGCCGCCGACGGCGCCGAAAAACATGAACACTGGCAACTCGTAGAATTGGAACGGAAACGGTTCCATCTTGCCCAGGTTTAGCAGACCTACAACATGTATTGTTTTGAGGGTAGGCAGATTACTAAATTGGTTGACACATCGACCCAAAGTTAGTCCTGCTCCTGCCAACATATTCTAAGCCCAATCCGGATTCGATTCAAAAACTACTCTCAATGTCCCCCTTTTCTGCATCAAGAATGACGGAAATCTGTCTCGGTAATTCCAGTAGCGTAGTGTAGTTTTCGAGTGAAACCCTTTCCGATTGAGTTTAGAAAACGGAACTGGCCTCCAATACCAAGAACCGGGCCCTGTTTTATAAAGCTAGAAGTCTTGTACTTATAGTGAAAAATTGGCAACACCGCAAAACAATATTGAGTACGGCGTTTTCTAAAGCTACAAGACAACCAGTGTACAAGCTACAAGTACAAGCACTTGTGTATAGTTTAAAGACAAACCATCTACCTGTAACTGGTTACTGATACAAGAAGCTAGTAAAATTGTAAGCTTGTACTTGTAGCTTTATAAAACAGGGCCCTGGAGTCATTAATTTCCCAGTCCTGTGCAATTTCCTACCACGGGAAAGCCTCTAGCTCGCACAGGGCACCATATTACTAATGTGGGTAACTGCTGTGGGAGACTGTATCTAGAACCACCGGAGGACGGGCAGCAGCCCTCTCGGCTAACGGTGGTGAGCATTCTGCGATCTCCAAACCGCTTGCCAAGCGTGTGGATTATGGCAGCCCCACCCTATTGAGGGGAGGCCTTCGTTCAGCAGTATACTTCTTATGGCTATTGATGATACAAACGCATCCAAAGCGCAATCCTTACGTGATTGGTATGTCTATATATGTATATATGCAGAAAGCGTTTAGCTTCCATATTTTTCGCATTGCGAGATTGTGAGACACACGGTCGGTCTGTGTTCCCGGAAATGTAAAATATCTAGTCGAGATAGTGACGAGTCTTCAAATCCAGAGATAACAAGTTCCTCATAAAGGTTAACGTGTTTCTAGACCGCATCGTTGCCAGGGCAATGCGGTTCCTAAGAAGTTAAATATTACCCATGGTACCCTTGATTTGAATTGACACTATTTATTCATTTTATTTTTATAGCCTTCTGCAATGGTCACATTATTATAAGGTAAGGATAACAAGTATCCCGAAATATTTGTACAATCTGTAACAAAAAGGTTCAACAATACTGAAGGGTATATTTATGTACTCATCATTATGAACAACTTTAACTATGGGACCAAACTTGAAACCGCGAAAAAAACAGCTGTTCCATACAAAAAGATCATTGCCCTTGAACAAGATGTGTGGAACAGATGTTTTTTTTTGCCGTTTCAGGGTTGGCCCCATAGTAAAAGTTGTTGATAATGTTGAGTACATACATAACCTTCAGTATTGTAGTAGCCCACTGGAGTTACTATGCCAGCGGCCCAGAGCCTCGCTCCGTTATTTCAAGGAGCTGGGTTAGCTCGGGTAGACGCTGGCGGGGGAAATGCACAATACACCCCTAGCGGGACGTCAGTGCAGGACTTATCGCCCCCACGTTGATTAAGAATAAGAATAAGAACCTTCAGTATTGTTGAACCTTTTTGATACACGTTGTATATAAAGTTTTCTAAAAATTACTGAGTCAAAGCATAGTTAACGTCTGTATAGGTATCACAGATAACAGAATGTTACAGTAATAGGTATCTAAGACTGTGTAGTCCCTCTTCGCGGCTTCTATCAGTGTATCCTTCACATCGACTGCATCGTCGCATACCAACAGCCGATGTGGTGGTCAACGCGGACGCATGTATTAAAAAAACAGGCATCATTCACTCTTATCTCAATCTGTTAGAGCATTACGTTAATCTGCTTCGTTATAGTGCTTATCGTATCACATATTGATATAGGTTAGAATACAAGCAAATTGGAGCGTTGACCTTAGATATCAGACGAACACATTTTGTGACTCGAGTTTTTGTTTGCGCTAGGTTTATGGTGAGTATGATGTATATATGATTAATCAGGTGTTTGTTCGTAATTATGTTTTTTTTTTCATTCAATTCAATTCAATTCTTTATTTAATTTAAACACGTAATTTACAGACAGGTCCAAATCATTACATGTTGTAACTAAGATGAGCGAGGAGTATAGCACTGAATCTGCCCAGCTTATCGAAGAAGATATCAAGTTCGGGTCGTTGAGAGAGTATGGAATAATAAGGAATCACCTGCACACCTTAACAAAAATTCAGACGTTCCTTAGAAAAATCAATTACCCTGAACGGAGTACGGGCACAGAATAAATAATAGTACTACGTACAGAAGGTACGGTACAGGCCATTTTTTTTTATCGCGATTATAGTATTGGTTCCTCAGTAAAAGTTGTTCACAATGATGAATACAATGCCATCCTTTCGGCTTAGTGCTACCGTTCCGCTTAGCCCTGTATAAATGTTCAGTATGTCAGTCGTGTAAGCACAGGAGATTGATAAACACCGTGTTTGCACTTATGTATAAAAGGAAATTCAAATAGGCTGAGCGGCAAACCCTAGTGTTAGAATTAATGTGCCACCCGAAAGCCTCTAGCATTGCTTAACGGATGTTGTTATAGAAATAAAGAACCAACAATTAAACGTGTCATCCGAATCACGGTTGCGCTCAGCTGTTGTTTTGCATTGCCGCCAAATATACAGGCTATGTGGCCAACCCAGAAATCACGAAAAAAATAACTGCTGTTCTATACAAAAAGTTCATTGACCTTGGGCAAAACGTATGGAACACCGGTTTTTTTTCGTGATTTCTGGGTTGGCCATAGTAAAAGTTGTTCATAATGATGAGTACATACAGTCAGTATTGTTGAACCTTTTTGGAATCTACCTCTATAAATATTGCGGGAATGCAAAACAGCAGCTTGTATAGTCAATTAAGAGTAGACAAGTTGGTCACTTCTCCATAGAAACGCGGTAGTATTACTACTCCACTATGTCATTTTGTAGGTCCAAGACTAAGTATTATATCGATTAATCTCTTCGTTATCTAGGATTGTATATTATTACGAAAGTAAAAAGTTAATAAACATGAAAGTTATGAGCCAGGAAACATCTTGTATTTTAGCTCAATTTTAACGCCACATTGGACGTAAATAAATAACATAAGGAATACGAAAACTCTAAAATAATTTATCAAGCGGCATAGTTTAGTCCATAAACATTTCAAATAACTTAAGTTGGAATAAATTAACTCAAGAGTTTATTCAACCACATTACTGCAGCCAAAGGTCGACAAAAATATATTTGCGCGCTCATTTATCTTACACTCTCCCTTTCCCACAGTTTGTTTGATGAAGAGAGCATGCTTTTTAGCCGCGCCCACCGATGAGTTCGAGCCGTCAAATTGTCGATCCTTAAGCTATGCTATCATTATAGTACTTACTTATGTATGAAACTGAACGGCTGTGCATTCGGTACCCGTTTTCGTTATCATTGTGCCACTTACCTGGGTAACTGAGCTCCCCGGGCCTTCCATGGTAGGCCGAGAGCGCACAGTTGAGGGTAAACGTGGACACGACCGTCCCAAAGAACGTTCGCCACGTCAGCGCCTGGTTCCAAAAACTTGTCCCCTCTTCCAATGAAAATAATACTCCGCCTAAAACGAGTGATATGATTCAAAACATGTGATGCGTATTATTGCGATTATATAAATAAAACCGTCAAGAGTACGAGTACTTGTGACTCGGATAACGAGGGTTCCGTACCACCACAAGTACAAAGGAAACCCGCGTAAGTATCTAACGAATATTCTATGTCTATGAAAACAACCGACTATCTATTACCATTTACGAGATATTCGTCGTTATAGGTCAAAAACAGACGTACTAACATATAGACAAACAGAGACGGATTGCTTAGTCATAGGGTACTGTTGCACATCCTTACATCCTTTACATCCTTAGGGTAAGGAACCCTAAAAAGGAGTTTCTATTTCCGTTCGACAATATGTTCCAGTTTTTTCAATTTTTTCTCGTTTACGTACTCCGTCTTTTTCTGCAGTTACTATGTATGTGCTAGGGTTACTTATTGATGCCAGTCCTTAGATATAGAGAAACAACGTTTCAGCCCTAGGGAGTACAATTCTTAAGTACGCAGTACGTGCCACCACAAGGACGAATGAAACAGTTGCGATAAAAGAGTCACGAGGGCTAATTTTCTCTGTGGCGCCATCTAGTTTAGTTTTTGGGAACTAAAGACCGGAAGCCAACCGAACGGAATAAGCATTCAAGTTTTGGCTTGAGAAATGATGATTTATCTACAAATTATCAATTTTCTGATTTTTCCCATTACCAGTGTTATGTGACCTTGCTTCTTACCAAATTTCATGATTATATGTCAACGGGAAGTATCCTGTGAATTTTGATTTGCTTGGGAGTCTAAAAACCCCTAAAACACTAGAAAAATCGCTGTAATTTTTGATTGCGTTGACTTAGAAGCTTGGTTTTTTTACAGCTCTAAGGGACCTTGGACTTACACATTCGATATTAATTTCAACTTGATACCCTTGAACCTCCACTCGTTCCAGAGAAAAAGGGTCTTGACAGACAGACAGACAGACGGACAACGGAGTGATCCTATAAAGGTTCCTTTTTTTCTTTTGAGGTACGTAACCCTAAAAATATATAAATAATAACATATAAAAAAAGTGGATGTTTCTAAGTATGTGTTCGATGTTCCCATGGACTCGCCTGGAATAATTTTGAAATTTTCAGGCAATATTCAGATTACAATACAATACGATAGTTTATTGATAACACCAAAGTTCCACGTCAAATTTCATTAAATCACAAAAAAAATGCCAGCGAGTGATCCTGTGGAGTTTGGTACCCGTGCGAAGCCGGGGCGGGTCGCTAGTATTCTATACAAATGCAACAAATTAATATTGACCATACCATATAACACAAACGGCATGCCAAATTTCGGCAAGATCGGATGGATGTTTTTGTTTATTGATGATAAGGTATATTTTAATGTATCTTTAAGGGGGAATAGGGTGAGCGTTTCTCCATACAAACATATTCCCCTATTTTCTTCCTGGATAATGCCTCTAGAGCAATTTTTTTTATAAAATCTTGGTCTACTGTAGACGTGTCCCTGTTTTCCATTTTTTCAGAAACTAATTGCTTAAGAAAATATAGCCCTCCAAAAGTTACTATGAAGATACTTGAAGCATTAAAGTTTTTAGAAAAAAGGAAAACACAGAGATACGTATACAGTAGACCTAGATTTTATTATAAAAAAAAACTTGCTCTAGATTATTCAGGAAGAAAATAGGGGAATACGTTTGGATAGGGAAGCGCTCACCTTTATTACGACAGCAGCGCATCTCTAAATAGTACGCTTCTTCAGGCATACAATGAAGGTCAAGTATAATACCATTAAACTTACATTTCTACTCATGTTTAATGCAAATAAATGCATCTTTATCTTAAGGTTATGTAAATTTTATTTTTATTCATGGCAATGTTGTGATAACGTTGTTACCGGTTTCCATTACTGCATTATATTCGGGAAAATATTGATAAGTACCATAATTACCTATTATTATTCGTAAAACGTTACTTTTATTAGCATAAGCATAGCATATTCAGCCTTTTTAATAGTCCACTTCTGACCATAGGGCTTAACTATAATAGGGCTCGAAGGGCGATTGGGTCATATCCACCAAGCTGGCCCAGTCGCGTGTTGGTGAATTAATAAGATATTCCTCAAAAAACTGGCAACAACTGGGAACAATAGAGAATACCGTTATCTCCTCTTACGTAATTACCCCCCAGTATCAAGCAACTGATAAAATGGCTTGTCGAGCAATCTTTTTATACATTTGACGAATTTTATAAATTTGACTATAATTGATATAATATATATTATGAATTACAATTGCGGATATTGACATGTTTAATTTTTGTGTATTATATACTGTGAGTTTAATTTGAATATTTTAGTATAATACTGGAAATCGAGATGGTGTTTAATATAATTATAATAACATTAATATAAGTTTTTTGTGTAAGTAATTGTAATTATTAATATATTTTAAATACGCTTGACTTGTAAAATACACTTTATCAATAAATATGAATATGAATATCCAAGCCTGAGGGTAGTCTAACGCCAGTCTCACCAATGGGAGCGCCGAAGGCAGCGGACACGCCCGCCGCGGCGCCGGCCGAAACAAAGTCCCTCTTCTCATGGTCCTCCCTAAAATACTGGAATATCTTGAAGTCTTTCTTGAACGTCGTGCTTTTCCCCTGCGATATCCCGGCAGCCACTACCGCGCCGCTGTGGATCATGGGCCCTTCCTGTAGGACAGTACATCATTTATTTAAATTTGGTAGCTTGTCTACGAGGTAAACAAGATATGGGTTGAAAAACTAAAACCCCATAATTTACTTACACGACGCCAAAATAAAAGTAACGCTAACTGCTCATTCATTATGCTCCACACTGCGTTATAGGTTGGCAGCGAGCAAACGAAGTGGACAGGATCGCCTTTCAAAAGCGCTTGTAACCTTTGTTAAGTATTAAGAGGGAATCCAGTGAGCGACTTTTCATACAAACATAATAATAATAATAATAAATATTTATTTCTGGAACATTTTAAAAGTACAGTATTGCTTAAGGTAAGTACATAATTACAGATGGTTTAACCGACACTGTGGTGATATCGCGGTGGGCCCCAAACTAGACAAGCCTGTATCTTGGGCACCCAGAGATTTGACAGGTGAAATTACACATTATCAGCGCTGAGAAAGTTACACATTTAGGTACGTACCTTTACCTCACTACTGACTGCCAAATATTTTTGCAATATTCATTGTTACAAATGTTGAGAAAATGCATGCAAATTAAAAAATAATGAAATGAAATGAAATTATATCAAAATTAAATTAATTCAATAAAATGGTGATGATTATCAAAATATATAAATTACCGAGGGGCCTTGAGTGTTTATTTAGATTTAGATTTAAAATTATTTTGCAGCTTAAATACATTGGAATTATATTAATAAATATTAAAATGATTTATATAAATTTAACTATTGATATGATGCAGTGGGTCCGGGTTCGCAGGTTGCGAGGGTGTGTGGGTTTATGTGTGTGTAGGGGATTATATTCCCCTGTTTTCTTCCTGGATAATGCCTCTTGCCAATATATTTTTTATAAAGTCTAGATCTACTGTAGATTTGTCTGTCACTTACTTTTTTAAGCAACTAATTACCAAAAGAAATATAACCCTTTAAATATTTTCATAGTAATCTTTGGAGGGCTATATTTTCTTTAGCAATTAGTTGCTGAAAATAAGAAAATGACAGAAACATGTCTACAGGTAGATCTAATTTATAAAATTAAATTATTGCTCTAGAGGCAATTATCCAGGAAGAAAATTAGGAAATACGTTTGTATGGACAATCGCTAACCAGATTCCCTCTTGTGTTAAGCACAACAGCATAAGCTATACGTAATACGTAAAATACGTATCGTAAGCGCATTCTTGAATCCCCAATTTAATTTTTTTCTTTTCAAAAAATTCCATTTAAAAAAAACACTAGTACCTTCCCCCCGGCCAGGCCTCCGACGACTGCCGTGATGACTCCGACCGCCTTGACGACGAGCGTCTTGAAGCGGACCACGCGCGGCACCTTCACGCCGTTCAGGTAACACTTGACCTGCGGTATGCCGCTACCGGCCGCGACCGGCTGCAATACATCGCAACATAAGACAGACCGACATACAAAGATGAAGTAAACAAGTAGGTATCTAAAAAAATAGGACTTCATACTAATTTGGGACGACCTCGAAAGTATTTATTTCTTGAAACAAAAAATATATTTTCAAAATCGGTTGTCTCGGTGAACATACATACATAGAGCGACGGTGATAATGGAATGGACGGGCCCAGCGCATGCAAATCGATCAAAATTAACAAAACAACACAATCAAGCATACCTAGCTAAAAGTATGCATATTACATTTGCCGGAAAATAGATATAGCGAATCTAATTACTCCATGACAAACTAGAACACATTTACATGTATTAGAAGTTTGTATTGTCGTATCGTACGGCTCGCATGTCGCAAAGACAGAGTATGACTGAGGCGAGTGGAGAGCCGGCGCTTAACATAATATAGTCTTCAAAATCCGTGCGCTTATTTCCCGTCCATTCATCTTATCATTGTCGCTGCATACACATAGTCGAACATAGAACTTTTTCCTTTTTTTAAGACGGGTGAAAAGTTCTTACAGCATGAATGAGCAACCGGACGCGATAAACTGAGCTATCAGCAGCACTACGGGTTATTTGAGCAATACTTCTTTTATACCTTGTTCTTAGTTCTATGATCTTGTTGTGCCAAGTGCCGATAAATATATGTTCGATAATCCATCGATTATACATAAGTATATTTATATATACACAATATAATATATACAATGTGTAACAAAAAGGTTTAGCAATAATGTAGGGTTTGTATGTACACATCATTATGAACAACCTTTATTATGCGCCAACCATAAAATCGCGAAAAAAAATACAGTTCTTCCATGTTGATATTAAATAGTGATCCGATCTTTTGAAGGAAAGTTATTGAACGAAAATAAATTAAAAGTTATTTATTCAAACTCAATTCATAGGGTTATATTAATAAATTATTGGTCCAGGTTTAGCAACGTTATTGAGTCGAGAGTAGCAGAAAAGCTAGTTTAATTAATCACCCTCCTAAAATGTGAAATTATAGGGAAAACCTAACAAACTGATAAGACCGTAAATTCAACAATAAATTGATTCATCACCGGAACATTGGCACATTGCTGATAACAACTACTAGTTGTTAGTTAAACTATAGTTAGTTAAATAGTACTAAAATATATTAGGCTGTTCAAAACAGTTTAAATACATAATCTGGAAGTTCAATTAGTGAAGTGAGTTTTAGATTCTGATAGACAAAACTTGCATAATATTGATTTGACTCGAGCCAAAAAATCTGATTATGACTGGTACTAGTCGAAGGCAGACAAAAGAAGCAAAAAAAATAAAAATTGAATTTCATAAATTTCAATTCCAATGCGAGACAAACCGGTAATGGGTTACAGAAAACGCGTTTAAATGCAGGTATAACTACAAACATGGCATATTCAGTTCAAGCTAATTTGTAATCTATTTGTAACTAACTATCTATATACAAGCTGTTGTTTTGCATCCCCGCCAAATTTACAGGGGTAGATATACTCATCATTATAAACAACTTTTTCTATGGGGCCAACCCTGAAATCGCAAAAAAAAACAGATGTTCCATACGTTTTGTCCAACTAAGGTCAACTAAAACTTTATGGAACAGTCTGATCTTTTGTCTGACAATTTTTATGCGATTTCATGGTTGGCCCAATAGTAAAAGTTGTTCATAATGATAAGTACATACATATATTGTTAAACCTTTTTGTTACATATTGTATATATGATTTTGTATGTTTAGAGATAGACAAATACTTGTAGATCTTTGTCTAGCATGAGACTAACCAATGATCAGCCAGAAGACGTCCACTACTGGACGAAGGCCTCCCCCATAAACGGGAGGAGTTGCCATAATCCCCACGCTTGGTAGGCGGCATGGAGATTGCAGAGTGTTACCACTGTTAACTAAGAGGACGCTGCTGCCCGTCCTCCGGTGGTTCTGGATGCAGTTTTAGGACATACCCAGGTTGAGACTAATCAAGTTCGTAGAAATATTCTGATTTCTTACCTCGACATAAGCAACCAGCATTGAGCCAATAAACACAATGGAGATGTTCGACAATACCCACAGAAGGTATGGAATGTACAGTCGGTCCTCCAACATATACTTATCAACAGCTGTGACGGAAATGATAAGGAATCATAATGTAAACATAATGGGCCTTATTTTGAAGCTTGCAGAGGCTACTGAATAGAGAAACTGTCTTTTGTTTTTTTCTTTCTTTCAGTACATGGGTAAAGATAAAAAACAGACTAACTATTCCAAACCTATTGCACATCTTATTCCCCCATACCAATTCTTCTATCGGACGGCCAGAACCTCGAAAAAGCGACACCGTTTCATGGTTGATATACCAAAAACTCGTATGAAACGGTTTAATTCCACTTTCTTTATTCGAACTGCTGATCAGTGGAATGCGCTGCCTGAGTGGGTTTTCCCCGATAATTATAATCTGGGTGTCTTCAAGTCGCGAGTGAATCAGTTTCTTTTAGGCAAGCGTGCTCCATCGTAGGCTGCATCTTCATTTAACATCAGACGAGATGGCAGTCAAATGCAAGCCTATAAATATAAAAAATTATAAAACATTTATTAATAAGCCCTGTTTATTGTAAAGGCATGTAGGAGCATACATGCAGATAACCAGCATGACAGAGCATTTCAGTAGAGAACCATTCCAGGTTCATAACATTTCTTAATATAATATTACTTAACATTAGAATAAAACTATAGTGTCTCCTGAAAACGTGATTATCTTTAAACTATGGGGAATTGACAGCAGCTGCCACCAATCAACTGATAGCAATTTAATGTGAAAATATTTCAGAAGCTACTGTTCCTGTTTGCTTATTGATTTAAACTACCGAAGCTGTGATTTCTTTAGTTGACGAAGGGAAATGAAGGTTTAAATTTGAAAAGGATACACTTTTTTAGTTCCCTGTATTTGATTTTTGAGAATTCTTCAATGCAAACATCAATAAAGAATGCAATAAGGGCCGTTATTATACCAATCAGCAGTATAATGAACCAGCGTGCCATATCCTTCCATACTATGAAAGCATAACCTTTCGTCCTCTCTTCATCTAATAGGAGATGATTTTCACATGTGTCATAGTCCAAGCTCTGAAAAAAATATACGTCTATTGTTATATTTTCTGCTCAAGTTTTCATTGGACATGTTTATAAGTTAGTTAGTTGGTGAGTGTATAATTGCAGTTAATGCAACAGACTTAACATTCTGTTTTGAGCTTTTTACAACTTATACTTTTTAATTTAAAAGAGTACATAAGCCATTAACTGTTACGTGTAAAATAACCATTATAATTTTATAATGGAGTTTTGGCGGGAACTCGACAAAATCATAACGCTGCATTCTATTATTATCTTTAACAAGTATTTTTCGCGAATTAATGATTAAAAATGGTGACGTGTTTTATTCATTGAGTGTTGAATTACATGCACAAGTGTGGGCAAGTGATATATATACAGCCTTACCTAAAATAATCTCGATTCTCTTAGTCACTGCTTAAACATCTCTGTCTTGTTCTTGCATGTTTGACTTCATGTCAGAGCATCTTAACAGTGATTAACGGTTGAGAAGTTTTTTTAAGTAAGACTGTAAATGTGGTGAAACATGTCTTTTTATGTTGTTTTCAAACTCCGTAAAAGCTCATAGTAAAGTCGCCACAACTATACTAGAGCATGACTTTGACTCAACTTTGACCAAATTCGTATGACTAACTGTGATTTCATACCATATTTGACTTGATAATACTACATAAACTTGAAAATTCATAAAACTTGACTCTGGTAGAATGCACAATGTGCGATGCCAAAAACAAAGAAAAAAATTTAAAAATATATTATAATTATTACAATACAATATATCTTTATTGCACACCAGAAATATAGAACAACTTACAAATAATCAGGGGATATATTGTGTAGCCAATGTGGGTTAAGTGTTGAATGACATGTTCCATTTGTTGGTATGACTAATATATCAAACATTAACGGTACTGACCTCATACTTTGCAGAGAGAATGTTCATAGATCCGGGCTCAATCTTCTGCATTGGATGTCTACGTCTGACGCCATGGCTGCCTTGCAAGTCATGATCATCTGACTCCTATAGGAAGAAAAAATATTCTTTTAGGTCTTAACGAACGGCACTCCGTTCGTTAAGACCTCTTCATTCATGGCTTTTAATTTGTTAAAGTGGCAATGATAGTTTTTTTTTCAATATTCAACTGCTATTGGAGCAAATCCCACATCAGACATCTTGATTCTAGTAATTTATTGGCATTTAATGTTTTAAACTTCAACCCTTAAAAACTTTGCAATGCCATTTATAAGTACTTGTTGTCATAAGATATAATGTCATAGCACTTCATAATATTATTAGAAGAATAAAGGCTGCAAAAATACTTTGATTTGTTAGATGCATAACTTTAAAACTAATAAAATAAATAAAAAATTAAAATTGGGGGACATAAATGTTTAGATGTTTTCTTAGAGACAACCACAACAACAACCACTAGCTTATTAAAACAATTTCATTACAGGACTACTTTATTGTCACGAAATAACAATAACAAGTACTATATACTTTTAATTAACAATCGATTGTTCCCCAGCTGTATAGCAAATTTAAAAAAAAAATGCAAAATAAATAAATAAATAAACTGTTGCATAAGATAATCCCCAGACCGCGGGTTTCGCCCCCTATCCCGCAGACGCCGTCCTAGGTCTGCCGCAAATTATTAGGACTACTTATGAATAATAACTTATACTTCAATATCTACACCTTTATAACAATTTCTCGAGGTATGAAAGATAATATTGTAAAATTGTTAAAACGACACTGAGTGTTTTTAAATCCTTTTTTCCTCTACCTGAGTTCCAATAGATTTGTTAAGTTGCGCATAGTTTGATGCGCTAGCTTCTTCATTGTCGACTAGCTGCGCCGTGTCCGATGTTGTGACTTCACTAGGAGTACCGTCCACAAGGGACGTAGACGAGTCGCTCATTTTCTAATAAGTCTTCTAATTTTCATTGATAAAGAAAAGGATTGTACTTGGAAAGAATGCAATTTTTTTAATTGGTACTACGAGTAAGGTTGTAAACACTTGTCATCTTAAGAATGTACTTAAATCACTTTATTACAACTGAATTAACAGGAGTTGTAAATAAAAATAATATTATTATGATTTACAAAAACAACAACATGAACCATGAACACGACACAATACTGAACGAATTTGATTTGAGTTGAGGAAAGGAAATACGATGCTGCGTTCCGTAATGCGCTAAAAGCGATAATATCGCGAATCCGACCAAATGTAATAGTCACAAAATACAAGGGCTTTGATTTGATTGAGTAATACTTCTGACTTTGGTCGGATTCGCAATATTATCACTTTTAGCGCATTACGGAACGCAGCACGAAAAAGCAAGAAAAAGGTAACAGGCTGCTGGCTGACAGCGCTTTTTTTGACATAACAGATGTTGCTATGTCCAAAATAGAGAAATGTAAACGCTGCACAAAAAATACGTATATTATCACAGTGACTGGGCAAGTAAAAAACAGTAAATTATGGCATATTATTATAAATAACACAGTAATTTAATTATAATGCTTGACCGTTTAAAGCTTAAACGTTTCTGTAAAAAAAAAGTAGTATCTTTCTACTGCACTTGCAAAATAAAATAATTCAAATCGGGGATGGCCACCCACGTGCAATTATTATTTTCTATAACACAACAAACTGACATGGCAAATAACTGGACTGACAAATAGTTGGACTATCAGAAAATGGTAAAACATTCAGAGATACAACACTACTTACTAACTTAAACATACTAATAAACGTGACAGTGCTTAGAATACCAATGCTATTGTTCTTTAGAAGAAATTCTGTTAATCAGAAGCGATCCATAGTTTTTTTTTATATTCTTGACTATTTTTATTTTACCTACTGTAATGTATGTAATTTCAGCAGATTTCAGTTAGTTGTAATAACATACTTTAACGGTAGATGGTAGATTTGTGCTAACTATGGTCTATTTTCCGTAGATACATTACATATGGCAATACTAAAAATGTGTTTTATGACATTGACTGCTTTACATAGTTTGACATTTACACATTTACATTTACATTTACATTTACTGTACACAACGATTTTTTTTGTATCGATTCTTGTCTATGGTCGAGTCAGTGCTGCCACATATATCATTCAAATTACTACCATAAAACTTCTCATTCTTCTTAGTGCTAATAATTTCTTAAAACACTATTATTAGAACTGAAACGTATCCTTTATTATACAATACGTAATTATTAAGTAACACATTAATCAATTTTAATCATTTTGTAATGTTTGATAATGATAAACTGTTGTGATACGGAGTCTGATAAGTTATCATTTTTATCAGTGCGCAACAAGAACCAGCTTTTCACGCACACTAACACAAAACAAGCCAGCCTTTCGTAAACAACAATAGAAGCTTTCAGTGTGTGTGTAGCTTGCTCGTTTGGTTGACAATCGCGATGTGATGTATTCACATCATCGCATGCTGAGTTATATTTCCAACAAAACCTTTTAGTTTATAATTAAGTTACTCGATTAATTTCTCAATGTTTTCTTTCATCGTGACTAGTTTTCTCAGTTTTCATTTCTAAATATGTGTAATTTGCCGCCGAAGTTCCATTCAGTGTGTCGCCTTTGTTTATCATTCTGTGGCGATAATTGCAGTGATGTTAAACTTCCAATTTTCGACCGTGATAAGGATAAATCACGACTTTCCGAGATGATAATGGCACATTTGTCGCTAATGGTAATGATTTTGCTATATTTTTGTCTAGGATCAACAGGAAGGCGGAGTTTTCTCGTGTGAAAGTTTAGCGTAAGCGTATGAGATTGTGGATGCTGATAAGCGCCATTAACTTTCTCGCGGGTGTTGGGTATTTTCGCATTGTGATATCATATTACGGCCCACGCGTCGAGTGCTCGGCGGTATGACTAATGTCATTCGTGGAAATGATATGCGAGCGAGCGGCAGGCGCGCAGTATCAGCGCTGATAACAAAGGAGCGCGAGATCACCTAGTGGCAGCCGCCTGCGCCCCGCTCTCCCCGCCTCCTGTACAAAACAAACACCCTACTGTGCACTCCACTCTGCTATTTTGAGAATTCAATATTTTCTAAATTTAGATTTATATTTTAAGGGAATCAATCTGCAGGGGGACTTCATCCGTCCTTTCCTGTCTCAATAGAATTTCGAATGTTGGAGCAAACAAGTTCAAATGTATAAGCACTGTGTTATCAGATTGAGTGGAATGACTCATCATCTATGATTACGCCTGTGAAAGGTCACTGGCCACCTCATCTCGATTAACATTCTTTTTGTGCAACTAAGGTAGTGAATAATATTTTTAGGTATCCCCTGTGGACTTGCTGCCTCAAGTTGTCTGTGGGAGCTGTGCACGCAAACTAAATGATTTCCACACCTTCAGAGAGTTAACACATAAATCGGAAAGATTGTTGGAACAATTTCTACAGTATGCCAATTCACTCTCAGGACTCAAAGAGGTGAGTCATCAAAAAGAGAACCCCTAGGTTATATTAACACATGCTTTGGAATTTATAATCTGTTCTGATTTTCACCATCTTTGAAATCTTGAAGAATGGTAACTAGTTGGGGGTAAAACTTTTTTGTATGATATTATAAAAATAAAACAGCGTATTTATATAATAACAGTAATTTATATACATCAATTTATTACCATCTAAAAGTATAATGTATTACATATTTAAAAACAATACTGAAAAGGCATGCTATGCAAAACTAGAATCTTCATTAATGTTTATGTAGCGGATAGGCTGGCTTCTTATCTTTTTATTGTAAAATGATTTGGAAGCATTAACAAGTATGCCACAAAGCATTCCTATAGCCACTATTGTTGCCACACCGAGGATGCTCCATAGCACATGCTTAGGCTTCAAATCAGAGAGGCTGAAGCTCTTTTTTGCAGCAAATGTTGTATCAAAAGCGGGACAGAAACTCACTGTTATGTTGGTTATGTATGCTCCCGCTAATCTCATTGGTGCTACACAGCTGAAAGAGTAAAAGGATATTTCTCAATTAGAATACAACATAAAAATTTGTTGTTTATTAAGTACCTTCTAGGAGTATTGAGGGTTTACCCTCTATTTCTAAGGGGAACTGTTTATGAGGAATAAAAATAGCCTGTGTTCATTTAGATCATGAGCTTCCTTTACCCCGAATTTCATCCAAATCCATTCAGCAGAATTGAATGGGAGTATACTGTTACACAAAGTTACTCAATTAGTATTAACATCACAGATAGATATGAATGAATTAACTGAATGACTGCTGCTTTCCTAGCAATGTTTATAAGTGCTAAAGCAATGAAGGTTTTGGTATAGATATTATTTTTAATATAAGGATAAGCCTTCTTTTATCAGTTCTATTCTGCAATTTAATTGTATGTAGGTTCTGGGGGACTACAATGGCCGCATTAAGCAATAAAAGCCCCTAAAAGCAGTTCACCTTATGAATTCTTAGCACAATGAATTGTAAAAAGTTACTCTCGTGTAACTTCTAACGATTCTGCTAGTTGACTTTATGCAATTCAGCTTTCATCATACATTTTACGACTTTCTATAGAAAACTGTCAAACGAATGAACAAATGATTCTATTGAATCATTTGCGAAATCATAGTAAGAATTGGCGTTTAAGTGACCGTTTTACGATTTGCAAAATGAATCAGGATCATATGCAGAATTGCTAAACGCAAACATTTTAGCCCCCCTGTATTATACATTATTTTTTTACTAGCAATTCCACCAACATTTTAGAGGTCAATTCATTTGAAGACAGCAGCATCTGCCAAACGTTTATGTAATGTATAAGATAAATAGAAAGTTCAAAATCCTGAATTTACAAAGTCATTATGAATCTAGTAACCACATTGAACCAATATTCATAATATTTGCCTCATCATTGTAAGAATGGCTGTAGGATACTTTTCACTTTGAATAAATGAAGAAAAAATTCGAAAATCACAAATGTAATCGGCCAGTTTTGGAGTAGTTGTATTAAAGATAAGTGGTGTTGCAAGGAGGCCCATATATGTCCAACAATGATGAGACATAGGCCAATAAAGATTATGATACTTACTAAGGCACCTCTCCAGGCTTGAACTTAGCACCAGCCCCTTGGCTAGTGACAATATTGGCGAGGTCGCAGTTGCACAGCCAGTTGTTACCCGTCATTCCGAGGGTCTCCAGCTTGCTCCATGGCATCAAGTCGGTGGATAGCTCACTTAAGCTGTTGTCATCTAGGTACACCTGTTGAACAGAAACATATGTGCTGTGTATTAATAAATACGCTTTAAAAAAATACTACTTCAATTTAGACTACCTGGATCTTCATATTTTCCAGTAATATTCATTTAGAAACCAAACTACTAAACCGATTTCGAAAAAAATGATATGGGACCACCTCTGACGTATCACCTGCCAAACAAAAAAATAAATTTCAATATCGATCCACAATTGACTAAGAAATCGGTGCACAACCACAAAAACAAAAAAAAACATACAGTCGAACATAAGAACCTCCTCCTTTTTTGAAGTCGGTTAAAAAAAAAAATTGTCAGTTACATAAATCATAACAACCGAACTTCCTTGACCGATACCACGTCAGGCTTTGTACAAAGTGAAGGAACAAATATCAACCCTGTGATTTAAGGGGTCTGGAATGCTTACTCGAAAACGTAAATACGGAACGTTTACGTGGACGGGAAACGTTGCCCTTTGTATCTATGCTTTAAAATATTGTACAGTAAAAAAAGTTGATTGATTCTACTGACGACGTTAAAATGTTCTTCCTTCATATGCCGTGAAGTCACGTCACGGGCGTGAACTAGTTTACCTCTGTGCGAAGTAGGACATAACTTAACTTTTACTTACTTTACGTAACTTAATAACGTTTACCTTTATTATTGGCCTGTTTCTGTGAGGGACTAGAGCCACCATACATAACTAAAATATCGGAAAATACAGCAAATTGGTTGAACCCGGCGCTTTTAAACCTAATTATTATATGTTTTGACCTACTCTACAAACTACGTTCAGTAGCCGACTCGGCGAAGTTAACGAAAGCTTAGGCCGTGGGGGCGAATGGCACGCCTTTTTCTTTTTTACTTGCTCGTCTTCGCTGTACACGGGCGTTCAAAGATATTAAGAAGTATTATTTATACTACGGACGTACGTATAGTTTGGCAAAAAAGAGTAGAAATGAAAGGCGCGACACTATCGCAAATAGTTCGATCTGCCCTCGTAGTCTTTTTGCTTTGTAGGCAATCTGATTATAAAGGGTTCTAAATACTATAGCAACCACGTAGTACGTCGGAGGAAGATGGTTGGACGATTCACCCATTGACGTAATTATTCACAATAATGCCAGGATCCCTCCTGAAGAAGTTTCAAGTCTTTTTCACTATAATCTTGTATAGAACTTCGACTCTGTCTGACTCTTCATCAGTAAAGAGAATAAGACACAGTTCGATTCCATGTAATGTTAACACAACAATAATTTTGTTAAGGTACTTGTCTTTATGTAAGCTTATGAAAACATAAGCCTACATAAAGACAAGTACACGTACAAGTACTTTTGTAAGTTTTCTATTTTTCCAGAAATTTTGTGGAATAAATAAAAAAATAAAAAATAAATATCGGTGGACATGGTATACATATACCCATGGTCATTCCAATGAATATAGCTATTTATTATCAACAAATAAGTTTGTAGTCAAAATAAAAGGTGGCAAACAAAAAAGCTACGTATACAGGTTTAGTTCTAATCAGTTAGCATTATTTTAAGGGCATATCCGGTACATCAAAACAAACAACTTTTACCATGGGGCCAACATTAAAATCGCAAAAAAAAAACAGCGGTTCCATACATTTTGCCCAAGGTCGAACAACTTTTTGTATGGAACATCTGATGTTTTTTTCGCGATTTAAATGTTGGCCCCATAGTAAAAGTTATTTGATTTGATGTACAGAATATGCCCTTAAAAAGATGCTAACTGATTAAAACTAACCCTGTATATGTCGTAAAACTCGTAAACTGGACTAAACCGTGAAATTTTCCTTTACCTATAGTATGTACCTAGCTCTGGACTCTTCTGCCTCAAATAGCTTAGCTATCTCAAAGTAAGTGGAGCCTTCAAGTAACGCAAGATGGGATTGTCCATCAAAACCACGAACCATGAATTCGGACAATGGAAACAAAGAACCCAACACATAGAACAATACTTTGTATGTGTTAGTAAACACTCGTATAGATAGTAAGCAGATAAAACATCTCTTGTTTATCAGATATTGCATTAGGTACCTAGGTGCTTATCTACGCGAACAGTGGCAAATATCCAAACGCAAGTCAAATAGTCTGTTTACGACAATGTGGATGATTTCAAATAAACTACATTCGAGAATGACAGAATGTCATATAACCGTAGTAAAGTCGTAACTGTTACTGTTATCTGTGGCAGAGGTTGGAGTAATTCCAATAAACATATTCCTGTACAGATCAACAAGAGATTTACCTACAAGGTACATCTACGATCATAGGGTTTTCTGACCCCGCCAGATGTAGGTCGCGTCACATAGGTACTTGTAGGCACTCGGCGTAGACAGGCAAGCAGTAAAAAGGGCAAAGCGGTAGAGAAAATTTAATTGAAGATAGAACGACATAATTGGTAACCTCGAAAGATGGTTCTCGATCTGATGAGGCCCGATTCAGCAAATTGAATAAAATAATAATCTATACAACACATTCTCTCGCTAAATTGATTATTAAATTGAGGAGTCATTCAATTATTATCACTTCCGCTGAGCTGTGATGAATAGATCTCACTTTTTCGCACTTCACACTAATACTATAAATGCGAAAGTGACTCTTTCTGTTTACCTTTTCACGACTGGATGCGATCTTAATTCTCCAAGTAGGCAGAATAAGGAAGATTTTTTCCTTTGGAATGGAAGTTGTATTATAACGGATATAGGTTAATTTAAAACAAACGAAATCCACCAGTCGCATCGTAGCTAGTCTGCCGAAATCCATAGAGGCTTAGTTCATGACCCCATGGACTTAGAGATAAACCCTCTCCGTCCTAGATTTAGGATTTTTGCAATCAGTGATTGATTATCAAAACATCTGAAATGATTAATCAGCTGGCCCACTTCGCGTCTGTCGTGTAAGCGCCCGCAAACTGGGCCAGATCGTATTGCACACATCTGAATAAAATGATTAAAATATGCCTACAGATGTAAATGAAAATAGGATTTTGTTAGAACGTGATAAGCGACGATACCATAGGCTAATAATAGAATCGCAGTTACAACATGGGCCGAGGTGTCGTCACCCTGTATAACATTATACTTGTATAAAATCACAGCGGCCACACGTTAGTTAGATCATCTGGTGCGATATAAATTACAAATGCTTTTTGCCGCCTATGATTTGCTGCACAATAGTTTAGTTGCTGGGTTTTCCATTTACAAGTCGATATTTACGCGAAGATAACTGTGATAATGGTAAACTACTTATATATAATTATCATAGCGTCATTGAAGTTAGTCACGTTATCTATTTAGCTCTTTTAGACATGTTTGTTTGACATAGATGTTCGACGCGAAATGTGCGCGATCCAATACCGCGCAGGTCTATTGTGATCAATTCAATAGTGGCTTGCAGGTGAAGGTATTATTGCAGTTCTGTGTTAGTGTATTTTAACACACTTATATTCTCTTTACTTGTATGCTACTAATAATCTTACTATGTAATACAATCTTGGAAGTCGATTTTAATTTAATGTCGTAACGATATGAAATTTTGCATGCATGAGAATGTAGATCGATGATAATATTCTCGATTTGGTGCTATTGAGCTGATTTGACAATTGATCCAGGAGATGGATATTATTCTCTGCATTGGCTAAAAATAAGCCCTTCGAGTTTAGGCTCATTGGTTTGGTTTTAACGAGTTCCGTACACTAATTACTTGGTTACGTTCGGCTCAGATTGTGAGCTTACGTACTAGTTAGTTTTGCGCTACCACTGTCATGGTTTTTCACAGAGTTTTCTGTCATCAGACGCTACAGCTAATTGTAAGAATTTGGAGTGACACGTAAAGAATCTGCTACATGGTACATTTACCAACCTCTTTCAAGCTCCATCTGTCTTTCAGTGCCCTGAAGGCATTGTGGCTGATGTATCGTAGATTAGGATTGTGGCACAAATGAAGCACCCTCAAATTCTTTAGCGGAGTGAAAGTGCTTCGTTTTACTTCACTTAAGAACTCGTTTTCACCGACTTCTAGCTCTATCAAGTTCGTCAGGCCTGAAAGAAAGAAACAAGATGTAAATTTGAGTTTTTAAGAGGCTGATCTCAACTTCCTTCATGCTATTCTTACTTGCAGAGAAATTTCGATTTAAGATTAATCAATTCAATTGTTGTATTTAAAATAATATTTATGATACTTCTGACGCTTACAGAAATGACCTTCCAAAATTACCAATAAGCAAAAAAAAAATATCCTAGTTCAGTTAGCATAAAATATTAATTATTTGATTAAAATATATACAAAATGTATATTAAATCGTGGTGTTAGCTGGCCGGATGTATCCGGTCACAGGTCTTATCTCAATCTTGGATCTTCAGCTCGTAGTCATTTTCTGGCAGGTTCGAGTGAGTCATATCTTTGTCGAAGCACCCATCCGTACACTTAGCAGATATATAGACGAAAGAGCGAGGAATCGACAAAACTAATTGTTATTGCAACAAAACTACTCTTCGGACGACGCGATGTCCCTATTATTACTTACCACAGAGTAAAATAAATGACTTACCCACAAAGCTGTCGTCATTGAGCTCTACAATGGGGTTGTTGTTGAAGGTGAGGTACTCCAAAGAACTGCCGACCAGGCTCAGGCTTTCAGGCACGGTCACGAACCGGTTATCCGACAAGTCTATCTGCTGTAGCTTTGTGAAACCGCGGAACGCGTCGAGAGGGATATTGTCAAGATCTGTTTTGGATAAATCGAGGACCTGAAACCAATTGCAGAGTTTTACGAAATCGTTAAAACAATTACGGACAGATTTTGTTGTATACAATTTATCTAGGGCTCTGTTCATAAAAATCATGACTACTACAGATAGGTAGAGTAATCAAAAGTAGCGCTAGAAATTACTTCCTGAATGGAACTCGGTATGGTTTTATGAAAGTGTTAAGTTTTAAATGATGTACTGTGATTCTAAAACACTTTGGTGTTTTTATGTAGTTTTTACTGGCTTTGACCAGTAAAAACCATATATTTTTCATGGGAACTGGCGAATAAATTGCTCGTATCACGCCCGTCTTGTCCGTCTCTATAAAGAGCGATAAGATGGAGATGGATTGTTAAGACGCGGTTATTCCACATTTAGCTACCTTAGTTCGTCAGTTTTTAACTTATATAAATTATTAAAAAATACTCATATTGTGTAATTTAACACTCCAAGGGCATCGGAAAAGCAGAAAGGTCAACTAAACTCAACTCACTCAAATCATACTAAAATATGCAAATGTCATAGCAATAAGGTAGTATATTTATTTTTTAAGGATTCAAAATGCAGAGTTGTCTTTAGGTAACCTCAAAAATCGAAGTTTCACACGCCAAATTTTTGCTCCGCTAATTGCGACCCAATCTACTACCGCATAAGTGATTGATACGTGGAGTAACGCTATCTAACATGCACGCCTTAACATACTCAGACTGACATACCACTAGTCTAACATTGTTAAGGTCCAGAATGCTGCGCGCCGCTATCTCGCTCGTGCATTTCACCATTTTTGTGGATATAAAATCACTGAATATAGTATGAAAAATAGCTATCAGGAAATTGCTGTGAATAACACTACAAAGATAAAATATCATTTTGATTGAAACAAGTTTGAGTACCTAAAAATGGGATTTTAGGTTGTGCCCAACCCAAAAAGTTAAAACTATTACAAATGAAAACTTACTTGAAGTCAAAATATTTTTTTTTGCAATTCTATTCTAAGCACCGACTGCGATTTTACGTAACTATATATTCAGTGATTTTATACATTCAAAAATGTTGAAATGCGCGAGCGAGCGGCGCGCAGCATTCTGGACCTTACCGCACCTTACCTCCAAATTAGTAGCACTATTCAACGCCAGTAATGTGACAAGATCGAGGATCTCAATGGGGTTGTTATTTAAGTAAAGTCTTGTCAGGTTGGGCGTGTGCAGGAACAGGTAGCGGTCCAGAGAGTGTATCTCATTGTAACTCAGGTTGAGAGTTTCCAGGGCGATGTCGTGGTACACACCGTCTTCATATGGCCCTTGGAATATTTCGCTCCTTAGCACTTCACCTGCAGGCAAAAGGGAACTTTATATCTTTGCATAAGAGCTTATTGAAACTAAGTACTATGAGAGCAATAACGTGCGATAATCTAAACTAAGTTAATGTAATTTAGCTCATTGTGGCATATTTTGTGTAGGATTGCTGTCGCGCGCAGTACTGGCGAACCATAGACTTATCATTCACCCTCACCCTGAGGTGAATACTCGAAATTTACGGAAATAGACGAACGCACGTTAAACGTTTCCGAGTATCACCTTAGGGAACAACGGACAAACGAAAAAAACCACCAAAGTACCTATATTATAACTGGCCTAACATGTGCTGACTGTTATTTTTCTCAAATCTTCCGAAGACAAGAACAAACCAGAATCAATCTTTATTTGAATCGGCTATACTCTACAAACGCATTTTTATGTCTATGGTCTATGTAAAATTTAAATAAATCTATAATCGACGTTCACACTATCAAAATGAGTTATAATTTTGAATCCAATCTACAGTGTCGATATAACCGAACCTTTCGTGGAATCAGGAAGTATATCGTATAATTTGTGAAATCACAAATTAATTCTTAGTGATTCACTGGTTTTCCTTTCATGTTTCTTACATCCGCTGACTGACATTGGAATATAATTGAAATCTTTCAACAGGTTATCACAAGTTTTCCTGTGATATATACAATACAAATACAAATACAAATATCTTTATTTACCTTAAAATATAATGTAACATAACAGTTTGCTAATAGTCCCCGCACTAGGGCTAGCCTGTATCGCGGGAGACTGTGACCGATTACAAACTACTGTGATTTAAAGAGAACTTAGTACTATTAATATTTTAGGCCAAAAAAAAGGCATTTTGTAAATACCTATATTATTATATTGTGATTGCGTGAGTGTGTGTGGTTGTTGTGTGTGAGTGAGTGTATGGGGCGTGAAGGGTTGCAAATATAGCCATAATAGCGAGTGTGTGTTCTAGATTGATTTTACAGTGTAGTAGTTATCAAAAGAATGACTTTATGATTGAATGATAAACAAAGACTCCGTAGCATCGTAATCAAGTGTGAGGAGCCATTTCCTCACTCTTTCTTTAGCACTGTAAATGGAGCGGTCACTGAGATTACAGAACTTAATCACACGCTGGTATAAAAATGGAAGTGCATAATAGCTAAATCGTTTAGCAAAGGAGGAATTGACAGCTGGAATCTTTACGTTCATTCTACGTTTTTTTCCCGAGGAATTATGGTCATCTGAAATTTGTCTAAAGATTCTATGATATGTGAGTATAGCTTTATGAATGTATAGTTGTCGGACTGACAGTGTTTGGGCATCTTCAAACAGACTCTTAGTTGGATATCTATAAGGTTTACGTAACATGACTTTAAGAACTGCTCTTTGAGCTCTTTCAACTTTAATCATGAAGGTTTTCGCAGCGCTACCCCAAGAGAGAATACAGTAATTTAAAATGGATTGACAGAGGGCTGTATAGACCATCATGAGAAGTTCTTTATCTGCACCATCTCGAAGTAGTTTCATTATATTAATAATTTTTCTAACACGACCCGCGAGAGCTACGATATGAGGCTTAAACGAGAGCATTTCATCAAGAGTTACTCCGAGGTATTTGATTACGGTAACACGATCAATCTTAGGGCAAGAACATGATTGTGTTTGACAAAGGTTTGAGTTTAAACCCTTGTGAATTCTAATCTCATAGGTCATTGGAGGTTTCGAAATACTGGTTTTCTGAAAGCACAAGTATTTAGTTTTGTCCTCATTCAGAGTCAAAAGGTTTGAATCAAGCCATGTTGCTACATATGACAAACCTGCCTCTGCTTGCCTAAAAACACTGTCCCAGGTCTTTCCCTTGAACAGAATCGCTGTATCATCAGCATAGCACACGACCTGAGTATCATCATGTAGTGTCATCAGATCTGCAATATCGTTGATATACACAGTGAAAAGCGTGGGTCCAAGGATACTTCCCTGTGGCACTCCGAAAGACATGTCTTTAGTGCTGCTTACATAGCCATCAAGAGACACAAACTGTTTCCGCCCGGACAGATAGCTACTAAACCAATCCAAGGCAGTTCCTCGTATCCCTATTCGTTCAAGTTTCCTTATGAGAATTTTAGGGGATACGGTATCGAACGCCTTGGCCAGGTCCAAAAAGACCCCGATGCACTTTAGACCGCTGTCAATAGATGATGCTAGATTCTCCAGTAATAGTGAAACTGCTTTCTCAGTTGATTTATTTTGACGGAAACCAAACTGAAAAGGCGTTAAAATATTGCGGCTTTCCAAGAAATGTACTAACCTTTTATTTGCGATTTTTTCGAGAATCTTAGAGAATACAGGAAGAAGTGAGATTGGGCGATAATTGCAGGTGTTTAGCTTTGAGCCAGCCTTATGTATTGGTATTACGGCCGCGGTTTTCCAGCATTCAGGGAAAAGTCCAGAACTTAAACTCAGATTAATGATGTGTGTTAGAGGCTTAAGGATTAAGGGGCACACTCTCTTTATAAGTGAGTTTTTAAGGCCATCGTTTCCTGGTGCCTTATCATTTTTGAGTGAAAGTATGATGTGTCTTATCTCTGCTGGATCAGTCGGAGTCATAAAGAATGAGTTAAGAGTGCTAGACGTTGTGCCAATACCAGCTGCCAGCTCTTCTTGAGTTTTCCCTAGGTTATCTAGTATTTTGCCAGCAAGATTTTGTCCAACATTAACGAAATAATTATTGCATAAATTTAAAGATTTAGATGGGGTAGAGTCAAGATTTAAAAGTTCTAAATTACCGTCTTTTTTATTCTCCAATTCACATACCTTCTTTACCGTTTTCCAGAGTTTACTAGGATTGTTTTTACTCTTCAGGAACAGTTTCTTATTATGCTCAACTTTTAAAGATTTCAAAAGGTCATAGAATACGTTACGATACCTCTTGTACGAATTCTGGACTTCGGGATTATTAGGGTTTTTCCTAGCCAACATATGTAACGCGTCTCTGTGCTTCATACACTTGAGTAATCCAGGTGTTATCCACTCTTTTAAAAGGTATTTTCTACGACTGACTCGAGTCTGTTTAGTGTGCTTCTTTACCAAATCTTCAAGTGTCGCTGTAAAATTTACAGCTGCTTTTGTGACATCTGTTGAAAGCATAATATCAGACCAATCCATGTTTTCTAAGTCATTGTAAATTTTCTCATAATCCGTTTTAGACGTAAACCTGTTTTGACTTATTTTATGTGGTGATGTTACTATTCCAGCCATGACAAGATCATGGTCAGTAATGTCTGTATTACAGACCAAACCTACTGCCTGTGTCCTGACACCCACTAGGATGTGATCGAGACATGAGGCTCCCCTAGTGGGCAAGTTTATCAAGTGCTTAAGTCCTAACTCGGCTGATAAGCAAAGGTATTCATTTACTTGATTGGTATCTTGCAATATATTCAAGTTAATGTCCCCAGTAATTATAATATTTCTTTTTTCTGAAGCCTGTGTTCGCACAACGGTATCCACCGAGGAGAGAAAGCCTTCAATGTTTGCATGAGCTGGAGATCGATACACACCCAAAATCGAGAAACAATTTGGTAAATCGATCAACAAACTATCAGCATCCAAAACTTTCGGTTCGCTCACATTGATGCTCCAATCTGAACGTATATAGGCAACTACGCCTCCAGATCTGTTACAGGCCTCTGAGGTGCAGTAACTTGAATACCCAGGAATGGTTCCTATCAGCGAACAAGTTCCCAGATGACACTCCGTCAGAAATATGACATCAAATTTGATTTTTAATCTCATAAGAATAACTAAAAATGCATCAAAATTTTTCTGAATACTTCTAATGTTAAATGTTAGTATTTTTAGATTGTAGAGATCATTCAGAACACTTTTGCATGATTCTGCAACTTCGTAAGCGTAGCAATCGACTGAAAGAGTTTCGTCAAGTTCATCAACTAATTTTAAAGTGGCCATAATGGCCATATATTATACAGATGTCTTGTAATAATAAAACTCAATACCAGATTGGAAATTGCCACGCTTTTATCGCCCATATAGTTAAGGTTTTTGTGTAGTGTGAGAGTGTAAGATTGTGTTTCATTTGTGTACCGTGTTAAAAATATTAGGTGTGTTATATTGTTTTTTAGTTGATTGTTATTATACAAATTAAAGGTTTTGCTAGCTCTATACAAAAAAAAATTGCAGCGAGGTTAAGGAAATACTTGAAAAGTTTGTTTCGAGTTTAAAATCAAGGTTTAGATGCTTATGAATCGACTCCCGCAGCTTCGATTGGACCTCTGAGCTGAATAGCGAGGTCTTTGATACTCCGGATCCGAATAGCAGGGCTACCCTCTCTTCTGCGGATGTTAATAAAACCGTTGCTGGTCCAGCAGAACTTAAAGCCTGCTTCTGCGGCTTGTCTCCTAGTTTCGCGAAATAATAAGCGGTTTTCGCGGGTCAGGCGTTCATTGAAGAAAACTTTAGTAGGTTGATCGCCAACTCCAAGATCGCTAGCTATAAGTGGCTTTCTGCTTTTAGCTAATTTTAAGAACTCGTCTCTTCTCGCACGCCTGGTAAGTCTTAACACAATCGGACGCGGTAGGTGATCGGCGGGGTTGTCCGATCCTGAATCACTAGTCGGTTTAGTATTTTTTCTTCTAGGTCCAGCTCTTTCAATCCAGTCAATGTCCTCTTGTACTATATCGACACCAACTTTCTTAGCAGCAACAAAAACGATGTGATATAGGTTTTCAGAGGGAGTTTCAGGTAACCCTACGATCTCGATCTGGTTCCGCAACGACGCCTGCGCCTGATTTCTTAGTTGCTCTTCCAAGCACGTGACTTGTTGTCTAAGCGACGTGTTTTCTGTTTCATAGCATAGTTTCATATAAAAGAGACACTTCGTATGTTTAATCGACATAATGTTTTATTTTATTGGAATAAGTACGTTTATCTTACTTATGCTTATTGCTTACTTATACTATAGTAAAAGTCGGGATATCGCAAACTTATTTTCGCCTTCAAAAAATACTTCGCTTTTATTAATGGTTCACTATCGAAATTTTTACTGATAAATTATTCAATTCAATAGACTTTAATTTTGTTAAATATGACTAATTAATAATACATTGTTTAGCACGCACATACATATTCATAAACCGTCTCCTAGATGTCTCGTGCCCAATGCGTTGCATTTAGTTTATATTAGTTTGCCTTTTGCCATAAATTAATAACGTGACATATATTATGGAAATTAAAAATAAACAAAACGCTTACAGAAGACCAAAGGGAGATAGATAACCACGAAATACTTACGCTCGATCAGAAAAATGTTTGACCAAGCGAAGCGAAAGTCTCCGAGTCAGTTTGCTGCAAGCTACTAGTCAGTTAAAATAAGTCAAATGTTATTGATAAATATGTATAATGCGTTATTACAAACGATCTGAAAACACTAGCTTTCTCGGAAATGATATCGACTAAAATACGCCGCGCCCTCTCCGATGACTAATAGATAATAATTAGGGTATGACGATTTCAATAACAGCACATATTACCTAATGGTTCGTTGTATAAGGCCTCTCCTAACAGCTTGCAAGCAAAGACAAAATGCTTTTTTTATTGGCGATACTTAAAAAAAAATTACATCCGTTCACATACAGAGCTTCCTCCGGGTATCAGGATATTTCGTGCTAATCTTGTTCATTTTTAAAAACCTCTGATAAGCTACACTTAACGTTTTAACTTGGAGGATTCAGCTCCTCTCTCCGTTTTAATCACGTGTTGCGTGATTTACATTATGTTATTTGCCATTGACAAATTTACTAAACAAAAGTAAAAACTTGCATCTAAATCAGTTGAAAGCCGAGACTCGAGACCAAGACCCAGATAAAATCCAACTAAACACGTTGCTCAATATTATTAAAATTTTGAATGTGTAAGCTGTCTTGGGGTTTTTCCGTAAAACACATTGAAAATGTTCCGTATAGTTGAGCTGAACTCGTTTTGAGTGCTCTTGAGTGAAGTATGAGTACCTACGGCCAAGTGATGGAGATTGAGACATTTAAGTTTCGAGCTTGGAAACTTCCAAAGTCTTAGCAGTATTTCCATTGCAATAAAAGTTAATATTCCATAGCTTCAAGTGCTCCTCGGTGCTGTGAGTAGGCTGTGTTATAAGATGAATTGCTGTCAACATTATATAAATACGAAATAGTTGTAGAGAAAGCGGTAGGCATACTATGAGAGGTTTGCATTATTACGTTAATGGAATAAATCACCAAAAATTTACGACCCTATGACGTTAATATTCGTACAAAATAATGCAAATCAAGATTAGATCTATTGGTAACTGTTATCTATTTGCATATTAATAACGTCGATGTAAATTCGTATTTAATGTAGTTTAGAGCTAGGGTTGGCGAGCGTTTAATCTTTGCTTTTACGATTTATGTAAATATGGTTTAATTTTTGTTTTATTTATACGGGAATACTCACGTTTAATTAAAATGTTAAACGTTTTATGGTTTAATTTGTTACGAAAATGTATTATCGTTTAGTTTTTTAGTCAGACATGATAAAATAGGTACCTATTTATTTTACACATATCGCATTAAAATTTGACGTTATTTTGTGGAATCATATCGAACGATAAGCAAAAGATAGCATAGAAGAGGATCTATCTATTTAGATAATAGGATGTTTATGACAACCTTAATAATAATAATAACTTGTGTCTAATTTAGCTGATGCTCGTTAAGTATCGGATCCGTCTGATAATAACCCACTGACTTCCACTTTAATGACTTCATAGATAGATTGTATATTTCGTCTTGTCCAAAAAAGGACCGTAGCTGTTAGAACTAAATGCACTTGTTTTGAATTGACGCCTTGGAGGATTTAGCTCTCTAAGATTGACGCACATACAATATTGATAACAAGATTGACGTCAAATTATTCAAAGAAAGCAATGTGATGTGTTAGACTGACACATCATAGACAGGGCCCGATCTAAGGGGCAGCGAGCCGGGCAAATGCCCAGAGCGGCAAAAATCAGGGGCGGCAAAACTATTATTTTTTGCTAGGGTTGACTTAAAGGGGTGAAAATGGAGAAGAAAAAATAATTGAATTATCTAGCGGTATGCAAGATATTTGGGAGCGTGGCGAATTTCTTCCCTACGCAGACGGACTCACGTGGTGACCTCTAATGACTTATATGGTGTTAGTGTAAAGGCCGGCGATTATTATTTTTGCCCGGAGCGGCTAAATAGCTAGACCGGGGCCTGATGATAGAAGAAGGGTAAGCGTATGACTGGAGTATAATTATACTCCAGTATATGAGTACGCAGCTTGGAGGATCTTGCTCTCTTCTCTCTCTTGTACGGAGTAACTCAAGAACGGCTGGACCGATTTTTATGATCTTTGATTTGTCGGATTTGTCTCCGCCCCGAATAGCAGATTAACTATTAAAACATCGGAAAATTCACGAAATAAATATTACAGGCGGTACGAAGTTTGCCAGTTTTGTTTACATTTTAAACTAGCTATAAATATGATGATAATATTTTCAACGTCATGTTATGCTTGAAAAGGCGTTTAAATCGGAGATATATTATCAGAGATATGACCTCGCACTTTCTATAACTTGGCAACGCAATTCTTCCCATATTCAAAATCAAAATAGTTTTTGCATTAGATAATCTGATTATCTACAAAATTAACGGCTATCATTAAACACCTAAATAAACAAACGCCATTTTTTTTTTAATTCTGAGACCTATGCTTAGTTGTAGGTCAACAATCACGAGGACAAATAAGAGGACAGTTGATAAACAATCTATATTTGGCAGGAGTTATTCGAGTTGAGCGTGTTGAATAGATTCATCTCTACAACAGAATTTTGCAGATTGAAGCCACGCAAGCTACCTCATCGATATTTAGCGACTGCTGAATATTTTTACACGTATTAAGCTATAGAAAGCGTTATTTTCATCCAGATACATGTATCGAGTCGTCGATGATAGGTCGAGTCTTCTCTTCACCCATCCCGCAAAGACTCGAGACGAAAGTCTTTAATCAGTGCGTTCTACCCGTTATGTCCTACGGCGCTGAAACATGGACACTCACAGTTGGATCGGTCCACAAGTTTAAAGTCGCTCAGCGAGCCATGGAAAGAGCTATGCTCAGCGTTTCTCTGAGCAATTGTATCCGGACCGGAACGAAGTAATTCGCCAGAGAACAAAGGTTACCGACATAGGTCAGCGTATTAGTAAGCTGAAGTGGCAGTGGGCTGATCATATCTGTCGCAGAACCGATAACCGCTGGGGTAGACGTGTTCTAAAATCTGCATACGTAGTGTAGGACGCCCTGAGACTCGAGGGAGTGACGATATACGTAGGAAAGCTAGCAGTGGTTGGAACCGTATAGCTGAAGGTCGGGCTGAGTGGTGTGCCTTGTGAGAGGCCTATGTCCAGCAGTGGACTATGATAAGCGGATTATGATGATGATGACATTGTATCAAAATATCTTACGATTCCGTAATCGTAAGTCTTTGTTCCTACATTCGTCAAGTGTTATCTGTGATTGATGATTGATTGCGTTCTTGGGAATGCATTTACAAATCAACGGTTTGTTTTGTCAATCACCTTAAATCTCAAACGGAACATGAATAATGTTTTGAGGTGGTGTGAAAGTGCTCTGGATTGGATCTCAATGTTCTCGGTAGCATTTGGTTTATTTATAAGTTTGTAGGAATATAGTATGGCGTGACTGTCTCACGTATGTAAAGAAGGGCATTAGTCATTTCATTATGAACTGGCTTTTCCCCGGCATTTTGCCCGCGTTGGATATAAAACAGACTCACTAACTAATGAATATTGTAGATTTCAACGCCAATACTTTCACGTGCCTGCGGGGCTAAAGTAGCCACTTTAGCCTCGCTACGCGGAGCGAACGGAACCACTGTGGCACGTAAAATCGTATACACGCCATGGGAGCAAGTAATGAAGCCTCAGATTTCATGTATATTGTGACAAACATGAGATCTGAGACACTCTTTATTTTTGCTCCCTTGGTGAGTAATCTACTATTGTATCGGATCTATCGCAAAATTTACCCCTACGTTCAAACTAACTTTACCTCATATTTTTACACGACTGCCCAAAAAAAGGAGTGTTATGTTTTCAGGGTTCATGTTAAAATTATTACTTGTGACTGTAGATTCTGTTGTTATAGTCGCATTGATTTACCGTAACAAACGTTTTGCTACTAGATTCTTAAGCGATTAGCAGAAGGTAGCAAAAAATATCGTGCCGTTTTGGTCGGAGTGGCGGTAATAGTGTGGATCTTAAACCTTCGTGGCTCAGTGGTAGAGTTTGGTTCCCGGCCGGACAGAGGTGAATAGTGAATTTGAATATCTGATTTATGTCCTGGGTGTTAGTTGTCCCGTATCTGTCCTGGGTGTCTCATTGCTTCCCCGACAGAAAACCCTACACAGAGAATCCTAGTTATGAATGTCATATATTACAATAACATAAGTTACAATGAATTCGACAACAACATCTGGTTCAGTCCGGTTTTTTGAAGTTCAGAAATGCAAAACTTTTGGTCTTACTTCCCTTAACAGGGGGTCTAGACAAGAACCACTTTCTGTTAGCGTTAACGCCTGCGGAAAGATAAAATTGTATGAAAATTACATTAGCTTGAGAAATGTCACGTGACTGCTAATGTCATTTTCATACAATTTTATCTTTCCGCAAGCGTTAACGCTAACAGAAAGTGGTTCTTGTCTAGCTCTGCAGATACGCTACTAACATCAATGGAGGTACGTGTAATCGTATTGTCTTCGAGTGCTTCTGGTGGGTGTCGGCAGAAGTAGAACAACAAGATAACTGACGTCTTAGAACAAAACTCTCGTTAAGGGGAGACAAATTTACAGCGCCTCATGGGCGGGTCATCCACATTGATTAAACCGTATTTAAGGTTCACAATGTATAAATTAATACTGCTGGACATTTTACATAGCGCCATCTAGTCCCAATCTAAGCAAATCATATGCTATGGGAATCAGACAGGTCTTAGAATACTTAATATACATATTTTTTTAAATACATACTTATAATACAGCTAAACACAAAACAAACATCTAAGTTGATCTCATAAATGTTTGGGTGGGATTCGAACCCACGCCCTACAGCTCACAAGAAATATACTAACAAATAGGCCATAAGGTAAAATAAATATATATTGTAATAGGCAGTGTAGAATAAGTCTTGCTTACCAGAGATGCGATTGTTACTGAGGTCCAGATAGACCAGCCGATCGATATTTCTGAAGGCGTCGTCCTCGATTTCGACGATCTTGTTCGACTTGAAGCTGATAGCGATCCTGGTGCCGGGTAGCTTCGGCAGCTGTGTTACATTCGCTATACTGTTGTTGAAGAACGTGATCAGCACGTGTCCATCTGAAAATTATATCAATCTCATTTCTTCTATTCTCGACTAGTTCGTTATATGTTTTTAAAGCTTAAACATTAAGAAAAATTATGACCTCTGGTAGGACTCGAGCCTGCATACAGCAATCTCTGGGTTTCCGTCCCAACTGCTTTGCCAATACATGGAAAAATCCAATGTGTGGAAACATTTCATATAAAAATATTCAATAGTTTGTTATAGTCTTCAACCTTTGACTAGTCAGTTCGATGAGTTGTCTTCGTTTCTTGACTATATAGTTACTGCGAGATGTCTAACCCGATCCTAACCTGCTTTAACTTCGAGTGCCAGGATAGTGTAGTACCCCAGTGAAATGTTTGAGTTGACATATTATTTATTTATTCTCAAATATAAATGTAAGTTACAATATAGGTTTTATTAACTTGCACCTTTTAAACCTCGTAGAGGTTTGTCTTAGGGCTAAGCCCTCTGCTAGCAAACAAAAGGAATATAATCTACAAGTAACCACAATCATAATTACTTACTAGTTACTACATGCATGATTACAATATTATTTTTGCATGGTGACTTTATTTAGGTTAAAAGTAGTCTTCAGACTCTTCCGTCTGTTCTCTTGACACACACTAAGTAAGTGTCTCTTTGCAAAATTTGCTATCAAAAGACAATTTTGTTAACTGATATTTTTTTTTTACGTTTTTCCGGATTTCTCAGATCGGTATTCTTCGGTATACTCTTTTATTGACTTACTAAACTTTATCTGACCTAGTATTTAGGTACTTAATTAAATTAATGGAACTGATGATACATAATTATCTTGCAATCATGTAGATATATAGAATGTAGATAGTCTGTCTGTAGAAAAAGTATCTTCCAGTCTCTCTCTCTCTCTCTCTCTGTTCCAGTCTATTTAATTAAATTAATGGAACTGATGGTACATAATTATCTTGCAATCATGTAGATAGTCCGTCTGTAGAAAAAGTATCTTCTAGTCTCTCTCTCTCTCTCTCTCTCTCTCTCTCTCTCTCTCTCTCTCTCTTCCAGTCTATTTTTTGCTCGTAAAGTTCTGTCATAATACAACGAGTATAAAAATAAGGTACGTCAGTTGTGAAACACTTTGTTTTCTAGTACCATACAATACGTTTTGTAAATAAATAGATACCTTAAAAGTTAAGTATCACTAGTATGATAATCTTGCTAAATTGTTTGTTTTTAAACTTTTGCGGTCGCTGTTGCACAAACGTTAGTGCACATTAGTGCCTGTATAGCATTATAAAGATGGTATAAAGCATATTTTAACAAGTTTATAGCTAGTATATGTATAAAAATGAAATGAATTATATTTTATTGTCTAAAACTGTGTACAGTTTGATATTAAATAATCTGAAAACAGTGTGTTTGGCTCTGTTTGTCAGGATTAGGTGAGAATGGTAGTAGAGATAAAAAAAACTGTTTTATTTTCGCAATAAACGCTATCATTGCTCTACCGCGCTCATACATATTTATTTTTACCTATATATATTTAACGTTGGCTCAGGTATGCCTATGTAAGTATGTACAATTATGCCAACAAGTACAGGATATAAAAACAAGCTACGTTTCTCACGGTAAATAAAATAGACATATTTTGTTGTAAATTATTCGAACTCGATAAAAGAGGCCGATCGAGAGCGGTTATTTGTTTTGTTTACGTCATTAAGCGTGATAGCGGTACTGATAAATATACCTGTTCTGTAATCCGCGTTACCTTTTTGGAAGTCGTTTATTTGGTCCGTCCAGTTGGGCACTCGGTCGATGTCTCGCCGCGAACAGTTGAGCGTGAGGTTCGATTCTTGGACAGAGATATCGCAGGGGGCGCCGCTATCGGCCGCCTCTCGGGCGCCCACAGAAACTAGGACGCATAATATCATTAACACCTACAACAAAGAACACACCATAACTTATGTAACTTGTACGACACACAGACGGCTTCTGTTCAAAGTTAACGTCACTACACCCGCGTTCACTCACTTTGCCTATTTGGGAGCGCATTTTCCTCAAAATTAGAAAGGGTACTGCGAGCACACCTTTAGATCTCGGATACGTTTTATCTTATCAGTGCGAGGCGGGTGTTATCACGAGTGACACAAAACGAGCGCTCGCCTCATTGGTCGCTGTTTATTTGTATATCTACGACTAATAAGGTGTTGTTTATCGTTCAAACATTGTCTTTATTCGTAGGAGGTGCTGAGCGTGACGGCGGCAAAGTTGGAAGAGATAATAAAGCCACTGAACGAGCAAGAATTCGACCGGCACTCGAAAAACAACTACGCGGAGGTCGGCTCGCCGGACTCCACAGAGGAGATGAAAAACTTGGAGAGCCGGCAGGCGGCCGTCACCTTACTGCAGATAAAAAATTACGACCCCAGTAAATATGCAGTAAAACCGGAGGAGGAGCCGCATATCATTTTCAAGAGCGGGTCTGGTTTACCGCCCTCGGACCGAGCGAGAGAGGTGATGCACTGCAATGCCGTCATCGATATTATAAGCAAGGCTGTTGCGGTCGCGCAGCGGGAAAACGAGGACGCGCAGAAGTACCCCGCGAGCTACACGAGCGTGATCGACAGGACGGGCGCGCAAGCGCCGGCGGGGCCCGAGGCGAGCTACGCGCACGATTACTCGGACGAGAAGTACGCGTACAGCGCGTGCCCGGCGGCCGCCAGCCCGGCCAGCAACGACGAACATGACAAGGAGATGGACCTCTCGCTTTACGGCTCCGTCAAGAACGAGCCGGCGGAGCCCGACCACGACGACAGGGAGCAGCACTACTTCAGTCGGTCGTCGCACAACTTCACCGACGATTACAAGCCGCAAGTGTTCGGCCGAGCGGCCAGTAAACCGAAGGCGTCCAAGGACAACTCCTCGGTGTACGAAGACTGCAGTCAGAGCAGTAGCGGGTCCGATCCCGACCGTCTGCAAATGGACATCTCGCAAATGTCGCAGGTGAGCCACTACACCTACGTGATGTTAAATTACATCCTACTGCACAGCATTATTGACTGTGTATTTTTTTACTTAGAGGAAAAATCTTCGCGTTAGTACAAAGGTCATCGACATACGCAATCAGCTCATACTAAAAAACAAAAAATAATGAACCGTTGTTTCGTTCAGTCAGCTTATCTCAATTAATAGAACTAAAGCCGAAACTAAATCACATCACTGTAAAACAATTTATAAAAACATTGAGAGAAATATACATGGAGCTAAACTTTATAAACAAACCCCACCCTCTTATTATAACTAGAAGCATCTTCTAGTTGACATCATTGAGATACCTGACACAAACTTTGTTATGTAAATGACCACAACAAATAATTTTTCACGTGACTTTGTTTCGCTCTTCTCCTTGACATATTGTTAATTATGTAATGTCTCCAAAATCGCAAAGACTGAACAAAACGGCTAAACACATTAATAAATGAAAAACAAAGAAGAGCGACTGTATTATTTCAACGTTTTCAACACCAACCAATTGGTTTTTATTTATTGTACACATGTGCCAGTTACGTTCTGATACCGCAATGTAATACAAATATTAGAACAGTATATCGTTTGTAAGAGTAAAAGGTTAAATGTATTTTTTTTTTTTGAATTTCTCATTAATATCTTAGACGCGAGAGAAAATGTATATTGTACAACCCACTCCAAAATAGGAAGTTATACAGTTTTAGAAATCAGATGACTATGCTTCTACATCCTTATCATTTAAGGCGTGATTGAATAACCAACAAATGAATAAAGAAATAATTTTCTGTTGGTAAATGTTAGACGTTATTTAGTTACACTTTTCAGTAGGTTAACCTTGCTATTATCGTAAAAGATGACGCGGTGAATTTGATAAGTCATAAGACAATACAAGACTGCACACGAAAATACCAAAAGAACCGGAACCCATCAGTCGAAACTAAACGTACATGCCAACAACAAGCTTTAATATTGTACGTTAACCTGTTTCAGGACGACCCAGAAGAAACGCAATCGGCGCGATCCACGCAGTCGTCCCCACAACAACAATCGAATCCCGAGCAAGAGTCAAAAGAATCGCTGTGGCAGGCCCTACACGGACAAAACGGTAATCCAGATTGTACGTTAACTGCGCTACGAGGTTTTATTTTATATTTTAATAGTCTATCCGATGTACTATCTTCCTTAGTTGCGTTTCAATAAGGTTTCGATTCAGACTGCTCCCGATGGCGCGTGCCACCTCGTGACCCATGTCGGAATGTTACCATACTGCCATGTCTTTAGGGTAGATATTCGCGTGCGAAGGAAACGACGAGTGCACGTCCGACCCTAATAAGAATACCATTTTAATGAAGGAAGAAATTTTTAATGTCCACATCCAAAGTCAACATAATATTAACATTATCGAGGACTGTTTACAGGTCGTAGCGGTGAAGCCACGCAACTTCTTCGGCGGTTGATCAACAGCAAACACCTCGGCATGACGGTGTCACCACTACGGGCGTCGACATCGCCGTCGCCGCTACCAGCGCCTCTTCAACAGCCAATTAACGGCTCTGTCTCACCAGTGAGTAGTTTTCGACGACAATCAACTGCTCCGTCTCCCGGTGCGTAGTTTTCGATAGGCAAAAAAACGGTTTTTTATCACCGGTGAGTAGTTTTCAACAGCTGATCAACGGCACCGTCCTACTGGCTAATGCTATCAGTGGAACTACTGTACATGTCAGAATACGATTTTGACAATCAGCCTGATGGGCGATTTTCTGACAGCCAGTAAAAATCCGTTACGATGGCTATGAAGTAACATGTGCCTGAACAATTTCACTATCTTTTCTGTGGTTTTGAAGATTTTGAACGAATGAACCAAAGTAAAAAGGACAAAAAATAAAAAGTAACCTTATTTCATTTATATCAGATCTGTCATGCGTTTTTTTGTGGTTATTGTTTTTCTAACAAAGTGCTTGCCCATAGTATTTCTTAAGCTTTCGTTATTCCACGCAAATTAGTAAGTGCACCTTGCCAATTAATTAATTAATTACTACAAATTGATAGTTATCAACAAAAAATAATAACAATAACGTAACGCTCCATAACGTAATTTTTTTAACAAAATGATACAAGAAAACTTGGAAAGGCACTTCATCAACAAACGCGAACTGTGAAGTGAAGCAGTGAAGGTGACTGAACGGCTTTTTGAAAAATGCGAAAAAAAGGAGCCATATCTCGCCAGCGCCGTCTATCCTTTGGCTGTAGAACTACGTACTGACAGCTGTCAGAAAACTTCCCATTCTCGAAGCTGTAAGTTTAAATCTGTCAACAACAAAATCGGCTGTAATGTATCAATTGAGATTGAGAAAAGGATTGATTTCAACCTAGACCTTGCTAATACTACTATTCTAAAAGTCAATAATACCGTTTAACCTGTTTATATGCAATTTAAATGCTTAACATCACTTGCATCTTTAATAATACCTCCATAGGAGCTTGAATTATGACATGAATATAAATTAGTTTTGTCTAGACATTCCTCTAACATAGTATGTTTTTTTTAATAATACGCGCTTACTCGTAAAATAAGGCGTTTTTTTAATAACTATCTACACTATGCGGTTTCTCTAGATATCCTACAAGAACAATTATTTGACTTTTTATTAAACGTAGCCTATGTAATACGGAATATACATATGTTACTCTCTGCCAAAGCGAACTACCCAGCTTTGACAGAGAGTAACGAGTGGCAAAGAACCGACTGACAGTTATAAACGATACCGGGGTAGATGACACTTGATGTGTGCCATCCACCCCGTTAAACACCGAACCCGGTACCGGGGTGTATGGGACCCACTCTTACTTTCCGTCGCAAAATATCACAATCGTTAAATACACAAACAATACAATACAATAAAACCTCATTGGCAGCACATAATGAATATTACAAAATGAATAGATAAAAATAAAAATAGATAGCTTCACTCAAACAAACAACACACACAACTACCAAACACGCAACTCAAGCCTATAAACAAATAAAAAAAAATACTTATAATCTTCGCATTTCTAATATCACTAAATGTCTGAATTGTTAAAATAAAATTTTGCGTGTCAGCTTAGTTCTCCTAAACTAACAGAACAAACATATAACAGAATTGTGGTACGTCTTTCACTATCATTTCGAAATTTTCTTCCGAAAGGTTTATAAATGTATAAACTGATTGTTCTTTCTATAGCTAACGTATGTTCTTAATCCTTGCGAAGCCGGAGCGGATCGCTAGTCAGAACTTAATAAAGGTGCGGACGGCATAGATAAAAAAAGCTTTACAAACATAAACGTCTTCCATTCATAAGACTTTCTTATACAGCGTGGCGCTACGGTACCGACATTAACACACATGCAGAGTTAATGATCAGTAGCCATAAAAATTATGTAAAAAAAAACACGAAAAAAATAAACAGATGTTCCACCCACAAAAAGTTCATCGACGTTGGACAAAACGTGTAAAATATTTTTTTTCGCGTTTTTTTTATATTAATTTTTATGGTTACTTATCATTAACTCTACACGTGTGTTAAATTTAATGCCGGCACCGTAGCGCCACGCTGTATAATATTCTTAATAATTTATTATAAACAGTTTGTTGCGCCAGAACATTTTCATTGAGTTCCAACAAAAAGTTTTAAAGTGATATTCTCTCATACACAGTCCCTACCATGTGATTCAGTACAATCACAAATAACTTTTTGCAGTAATTTAATGCCATTGAACTCTCAAATCATTATTATCGTCTCTAGATTTCAGTCACATTGCTCGAGCACATTATCTGAGAGGACATAGAAAAAATATTTATGTAGTACATATTTGGTACATTTGCGGTGTTCATGTTTTAACTAGCTTTACTGGCGATGGCCCGTGGTTTCACTCGGTTTTTTTTTAGTGTTTATACATTGTGCTGAATGTGTCCGAGAGTTATAAAGGGTCATTGGTAACTAACTAACGACTTCACGAGGAAAAAGAAATGGAATGTTAAGATTCGTTGGAAAAATATAATGTGTCGTCGATACATATTCCGAGGATAAACGTGGTTACAGGCTATCTGTTTGACCACAACTTACCTGATTTTTAATGACAATTCGAAGATGATAAATAATACTATCCTGGAATAGCAACTGGCTTTCAAGTAAGGAAGCCGGTACACCGGTAGATATTTGGCGCTCGTTTTTTTTATTTAAGGGTCGCTAGCTAGCTCAGAACTAGTACCACCATGCAAACGGGTCGTTAAAAAAACTGTAGAAAACATCAATGATATTCAGTAGTTAGAAACAATAATTATAAGATCAATGCTTTATTTAAGTTTTAAGTTTAATGATAAATAAAATAATACGAACGTGAATCGAATCCATTTGAGTGTACTTCTTTTACAATACATGCAAGGTAAAAACCCCCAAAACTCCCAAAACTTGCACTCATAAAAGTCGGTCAAAAATCGCGGCGTGAGAAAAAAACATGAAATAACTCGAGGAAAACTGGCTCAAAAGAAAGAAAAAAACTCGAAAAGTTCGAGACATAGAGGCGTCCGTAAGTTGCACTGTTCAACGCCCGCCTTCACACTGACAGCCTTACTCTTTGAATGCTATGTGAATATAGGAAAACTGAATAAATTAGGTGCTTTATTGACGCCGCGAAGGTTGTTATGTTAATCCTCGTCGCAGGTAAATACACGGGTTTCCTTGAGCACAAACGTGCGGTGTCAACTGTCAACTGCATCGCTGGAACTTTGTCACAGTGAGAAATTTCGCTCCCATCGTATTTATAGGTGGACCTAAAAGTGTTTCAATATCTTCGACTAAGTACCAAGATGTTTTAAGTAAAGAGCTTGTTATAAATATACGACATGCACTTATACCTATTTCAGTGATTCTTTTTATTTGTATCGTACTTTAAATTAATGTTGTCTTCCATCCATTGTTGCTTTAGTAGAATTTATTACATGAAGCACAATGCGAAATGAAGAAATTCGAAGAAAATGTTCACGTATTACCTATAACAATAAATTTCAAAGATAAGATTCAATTCAAGATAAAGTAACTGTTTTGTTTTGTAATTCTGGTACCGGGACTTTCGAATATGTATGTTGCTTTTACATATCAAATACCATGTTTATCGTAAGAGTACACAGTTGTGGTTTCTGTCTAGCGTATTTTCCGCATGGCGCCGGATGCAAACCTAGCTCGGGCGCCACTAGGCGTTTTAGAGTCGGCTTGTTCTTTTTTTACTACATTGATGTAACGGGATGTGCGAGATGTTTGCCTGGCGGTAAGCAGCACGCCTGCCTAAGTAAAAGTGCTAGAATTGTGTACTTGCGAACAAAATCCTGCGCCGCACTGCACTGCGCTAGTCACGCAGAGATATAGATGTCAAATCTATTCATGCCCAGTAATTTCTCTAATAATAATGTCCTTCTAACCGAAACACAGTAATTCAGGCGGACTCTGCAATAGACTCCGATTTCTTTTCAAACAGTTAGACATTGTTACTTTCGCACTTACAATAGTGTTGTGTATGTTACAGAACGGCGAGTGGCAGGGTGGAGGTCGGTGCGGCGGCGGCGGCGGCGCGGCGGGTACGGCACGCAGGAAGCAGAGCTTCCCGGCGCGCGCGCAGCCCGTGCCCGCGCCCGACGCGCCCGCCGCCGCGCCCTGGCCGCAACCCGCCTCCGAGAACGTAAGCTATCCCACCCGTTCTGCTCTAGGATGATACGCGAAATCTTCTCACGTTGTTCTGCTCAACGACAATAAAACAAAACCAACTGACTGATACATAAAGATAGTATTCTATAGAGAGGCGCTAAGTCTCGTGACTCTTTCAGTCCTAGCAAAGTCACTAGCATTACATGTATATAATGATATAACGAAACGCTTATTCTAAATAAATAAAATAAAAATTCCATCACAATTACCAAGTGGTTAGAAAATTAAGGCCTACCTACCCTAGCAGGAAGACCCTAATAGTGAGGAAAGAAAAGACGAAATTACCTCGCAAATACAATTTTTAATTCATGATTATAAAAACAAACAGATTACAATTAAAAAAAAGTAAAGGTTCCTAATGAATTTCGTTATCAACGCAAGTCGATCCAAAGTAATCAATTTAACGTAGCGAAGCGAAGCGCATCGAAGCGCAATGCAAGGTAGCGCAGCGTAGTATAGCGTAAGCGTAGAGGATGGTCCAATCAGCTGGATTAGGTCGTCTAGGCGTTCTCTCTCTTAGTTTTAGATGTAATTCCAATCGCTAAGCTGTTGATAATGAGAATGGTTTTCCTTGAGGGAAGATTGGGCAGATATAGATGAGAGGATGTTAGACTCTGGTCATGTTTTGTATTAGTAAACGGAGTAACTCACGACGTCATCTTCAATACTTATTATGGCTTACGGTGTTGTGGTAAAAGCTCCTTTTCAAATATTGGAGATTAAGTTTATACTGGTACGTCAGCGACAATTTTTTTTAAACTTCTCCATGACTTTTCCTCCTCACTGTTTAGAGATCTGCTTCAGACTGCCGTCCTTTCTCTAGGGTGATAGTTATTTCTATTCGATAAAAAAAAACTTTGACTTGCGAGGCTGCCGAACACGAAGGCCAAAAACTTTTAATATAGATAAATAAGTTTACATATTTTTTTAGAAAAGATGGATATGATATGGATAATGATGATGAAAAGAAATGAATACTACAATGGACGTCAAAATTCTAACACATACATAACGACGCGCGCGCACACAGTAAATAATTGCGTGCACAGCGAAGCGGATGCTTCCGTAGCTCCCCGCGTCCGCCTCGCTCTGAACGCGCTTGGCCTAGTATTTGTTACACGTTTAGTATTATGCCGTCCGTCGTGGACGTTCGCGTCGCACTGTAGGACCCCTCAGTGTAGCGCGCTACACATCCGTTTGAATGTCGGTGTGTCACTTGCAGCAGGAGCCGCTAGAAGCGATGGGGCCCGGCGCGCGGTCCGGGCCGCGCGTGGAGCTCGCGTGCACCAACTGCGGCACGCACACCACCACCATCTGGCGGCGCGACGCGCGCGGCGAGATGGTGTGCAACGCGTGCGGGCTCTACTACAAGCTGCACGGCGTGCCGCGCCCCACCGCCATGCGCCGCGACACCATCCACACGCGCCGCCGCCGCCCGAGGCACGACGCCAAGCACGCCAGGAACAGTACGTACCACTAACTTCACGACTGCCCAAAAAAATAACTCATGTTTTCAGGGTTTCATGTATTTATGTGAGTTTATCTGTTCCACCATAACTTCTAAATGGCTGGACTGATTTTGATGTATGGGGTATCGTTCGAATCCTAACAATCACCCCGAGTAACACTATTGTTTTTGAAAAAAAAATATAACTATATGGCGGCTGTATAGCGCCATTTTCAAATGTGAAAATAGTTTTTTGGTGTTAGTATTTTTTTATACATTCAAGTGACGAGACGAGCAAGACGTTCGCCTGGTGGTAAGCGTCACGCCTGCTACTAACAGTAGCAGTTTCAGAATTGTGAACTTCCGAACACAATCCTGCGCCGCACTGCACTCGTCACCCTGAGATATTAGATGTTAAATCTCTTCATACCCATTAATTTCGCTGTTGTTTGTTATTTAATGTTTTTAATTAGATGTCTTGTATTAGTACAATTTTTAACGTGTCAAAATGTTCCTGATTCAGACATGGTTGATGTTATTTCCGATAAGTGAAACTACTGAGCACATCCAAAAAAAACGTCACTGGACGTCTTCTGGATAAGGGGGAGGTCTTCTCCCCCTTAACAGGGAGGTGTTGTCATTATCTCCACGCTTGGTAGGCGGCTTGGAGATCGCAGAATGCTCACCACCGTTCACTGAGAGGACGCTGTTGCCCATCCTCCGGTGGTTCGAATGCAGTTTCAGGACATACCCAGGTTTAAAAAAATTAAAGCCTAGCATTTATTATTATCAGAGTCCCGTCGTAGCGGCGGAAATGCCAGCGCTTGTCCGGCGTCAGAGGGCGGCGGCGGGGGCGGGGGTGGCGGCGCGGTGGAGGCGACGGGCGGCGGGGGCGGCGCGCCCGAGGAGGCCGTGCTGGCAGCGCTGCGGCGCCAGCTGCAGCCGCACCTGCTGGCCGCGCTGCACGCGCACAACACGCGCACGCACTGCGCGCAGGTACGTCACGGTGGCGGGGCGGAGGCGGCAGGCGGGGGTGGCGGGGCGGAGGCGGCAGGCGGCGGCCGCATGCGCCTTCCGAATGAGAGCAACTAACCGCTTACCCGAAGGAGGTCATTATACTTATCATTGTAACTTTTACTACGGGGCAAACCACAAAATCGTGAAAAATAAAGCCGTCAAGAGAAAGAGTACTTGCGACTCGAATAACGAGGGTTCCGTACCACCACAAGTTCAAAGAAAATCCGCGTCAGTATCTAACGAATATTCTATGTCTATGAAAACAACCGGCTATCTATTACGATTTACGATCTATACGTCGTTATTGATCAAAAACAGACGAACGAACATATAGACAAACAGAGCCGGATTGCTTAGTCATAGGGTACTGTTGAACATCCTTTGGGTAAGGAACCCTAAAAGGGAGTTTCAATTTACGTTCGACAATATGTTCCAGTTTTTCTATCGTTTACGTACTCCGTCTTTTTCTGTAGCTACTATGAATGTGCTAGGATTACTTAAGAGTAGACAAGTTGATCACTTCTCTATAGAAACGCGGTAGTATTACTACTCCACTATGTAATTTTGTAGGTACAAGACTAAGTATTATATCGATTAATCTCTTCATTATCTAGGATTGTAAATTATTACGAAAGTAAAAAGTTAATAAACATGAAAGTTATGAGCCAGGAAACATCTTGTATTTTAGCTCAATTTTAACGCCACATTGGACTTAAATAAATAATATAAGGAATACGAAAACTCTAAAATAATTTATCAAGCGGCATAGTTTAGTCCATAAACATTTCAAATAACTTAAGTTGGAATAAATTAACTCAGAGTTTATTCAACCACACTACTGCAGCCAAAGGTCATAAAAAAATATTTGCGCGCTCATTTATCTTTCTTTCTCCCTTTCCCACAGTTTGTTTGATGAAGAGAGCATGCTTTTTAGCCGCGCCCACCGATGAGTTCGAGCCGTCAACTTGTCGATCCTTAATGATGCCAGTCCTTAGATGTCCTCAGACCACGTTTCAGCCCTAGGGTGTACAATTTTTATGTACGCACGTGCCACCACACGGACGAATGAAACAGTTGCGATAAAAGAGTCGCGCGGGCTAATTTTCTCTGTGGCGCCATCTAGTTCAGTTTTTGGGAACTAAAGAACGGAAGCCACCCGAACGGAATAAGCATTCAAGTTTTGGCTTGAGAAATGATGATACATCTACAAATTATCAATTTTCAAATTTTGCCCATAACCAGTGTTATGTGACCTTGCTTCTTAACAAATTTTGTGATTATAGGCCTACGGGAAGTACCCTATTAATTTTGGTTTACTTGCGAGTCTAAAAAAACCCTAAAAACACTAGAAAAATCGCTGTAATTTGTGATTGAGTTGACTTAAAAGCTTGGTTTTTTTACAGCTCTAAGGAACCTTGGACTTACACATTCGATATTAATTTCAACTTGATACCTCCACTCGTTTCAGAGAAAAAGGGTCTTGACAGACAGACAGACGGACAACGGAGTAATCCTATAAGGGTTCCTTTTTTCCTTTTGAGGTACGGAACACTAAAAATGAGCTGCTTAGCTGAAATGTGTGAAACAGCTGATGAACAAACTCAAGTTAATACAAAAAATATAACTTTTGGACTTTTTCTTCAACAATAAATGTAACTTTTGGACTTTTTCTTTAACAATAATAATAATAATAATAATAATAAATTTTATTCCAGAATTAAAATTCCATATCAAATTATCAATATTAAATAAGTTAACATAACATAAATTACTTAAGCAAAATAATGTGCAACTACATAAAAATGCTACTTTCGTGAAGCTCGTTCCACCTTTTTAGGATCGGTCCGTGAACTTGCAGGATCGTGGCAAGCACCGAGTTGTCCAAGCGGTAGAAACGCTCGCGTGTGTTTGCCGACCTTTGTCTTATCAGAGCCGCAAAGCCAGGAAGTCGTCTTTCTGTAAACATGTTGGAGGCACTGCAGAATTTTGGTAGCCTCATAATTATTCTTAATGCATTGTTGTATTGTACCCTGAGTGCGTTATACTCCACTTTTGTGTGGTTAGTCCAGAGCTCACAGGTGTACATGTTCGTGCAATACGTTCGAAACAGTAGTGTTTTGACTTCTTCGCTGCATCTGGAGAACCTTCGTGCGAGCATATTTGATCTGACACTCAGGGCACGCCTCTGTCTGTCAATGTCTAGTGAGTCCGAAAGATTGCTGGTTACGATATGGCCCAAATATTTAAATTCGTCAACCCATTCAAGGTTTTGGCCAGCCATTGTAATCGGTAGTGGCGTACTCTTTGCCGCAGACTTTGATTTGAACATCATGGCTTTCGTCTTTTTTACGTTGTAGATTAGACCATGTGATTGTGCATACTTTTCGCATACAAGTAGTAGTCGACGCAATGCTGAAACTGTTGGTGCGAGAAGGACCATATCATCTGCGTACGCAATGTGGTTAGTGCACACTCCAGCAATGTGACACCCTACTGCAGTATCCTTAAGTTGTTGGCTGAGTTCATCCATATAGACGTTAAAAAATACTGGGGATGCCGATCCGCCCTGCCTTACTCCACAGCGTAATGGCGCAGGCTTGGAAATAACATTATTCCATCTCACGACATTTTCCTGTTCTTTATGCCATTTAGCCAGAATGTCAACAATCCGATCTGGCAACTGTCTGGCCCGTAATTTCTGCCATAGCTTCGTATGTACGACGCGGTCAAATGCCTTTGACAGATCGAGATAACAGACATATATGGACGTGTCACGACGAATATAATGACTTACGACATGTTTCAGGGTAAAAATACCAATGTCTGTAGAGCCTCCAGTTTTAAAGCCGACTTGTGAGTCAGATACCTTCAGTTTTTTGGAGTATTTCAACAAAAGAACCTTCTCAAATACTCTTGCACAGACTGCTGCCAATGAAATAGGCCGATAGTTTGAGCTGTCCGAGGCATCTAGCTGACGGCTTTTCAGTATAGGGACCACTATAGTCTTAGTGAACTGAATAGGTAAATAATTCCATTTGATCATAGCCGTGAAAAGATTTGCTAACAGTAATGGGACTATCCATCCCGCGTTTTTTATGTGCTCCAAGGTAAGCGTGTCGTGCCCGGGTGATTTTCCAGCCCCCATTCTCTTTAGCGCAAGTTTTATTTCATCTATTGTAATCTCTATATCGTTATCTTCTATAAATTGTATGTCCTTTTTAGTTTCTTCTGCAATTAATGGCACCGTATCCATAAAATTACCACAGAAAATATTTGCTATGTCAACATCTTTTGTTTTCCCATCTACATGTGTTGGGACGATGTTCCGGCTTCTTGTGGCAGTACTAGTTTTAGACCAGAAAGCAACAAAATTTTTGTTTTCGATATCTCGGGCCATTGCATCCATTTTCATCTGCTCTTCCATGTTTTGACAGTCCGTTAACGCCTTCTTAAATATTTGTTTTGTTTTGTTCCTTTCTTCCCAGACTAGACCACTCTTCGGTCTTCCAGCTTTAATCCAACGGAGAAATGCTTGTCGTGATTTGTCATATTTGCTCTTTACATAATCATTCCACCCAGGTACGACCAACCGACGAACACTTTCGCGTCTAATGAAGACTCGTTCCGCAGCTGCCTTCATATTACTTACAATGTCGTTGTACAGTCTATTTATTTCATTTTTGCCATCTTCCGGAGATAGATTCATGTCTATAGGACACACATTGCAAAATAAGGCATGAGCTACATCTTGATATCTCCTTACATCTTCGACAGATCTTGGCTTCCACATTGATGGCCTGTTTATTTTCTCGGACAACGAGTTTACTCTCACTAAACATGCCACCTCCAGTTTTAAGTGCAGAAGGCGGTGATCTGTCCAGTCAATTGTATAGTCGATTCTCATTTCCATTTTTAACTTGGTCAGAGGCTCAGTGACCAAACAATGATCGAGCCAGGATACCGAATGATGGGCATCACTAATGTAAGTGTAGCTGTCTGTCGGAAGGGCGTCCAGATCCAGCCATTTTATGTGAAATTCCTCACAGAATCTTTTCAGTTCATTACCAAATAATGAACCAGGGTTAGCGTTATAATCTCCAATCATTATACAATTATGGGCTTGATTTTCTTCAATCACAGCCAAGATCTGAGACAAGCATTCCACAAACTCGGTAAGATTATCTTTGTCGTCAGTAGGCATATAAACATTAAAGAGAAATAGCGACGTACTTTCGTTCAGGATAAGCTCCATAGCTCCTAGTCTAGGTGTACTACATGGTATATATTTCACCAGTAGGCTTTTTCTAGTCAGGATAGCCAGTCCTCCAAAAGGTCTACCGACTAGCGGCCCTTTGTCGAGGTTAACTGCGGAGTTTCCCCATCCGTTAAATTGCGGGTGGATATCTTGAATCAGGTCGATGTTTGTGGGCAGTGCCCAAGTTTCTTGTATGCAGAGTACATCTAGAGAATCGCACAAATCCCGTATAAATTTAATTTTTCGCTTCATACCTCGACAATTAATGCTTCCTATGTACTATGTACAATAAATGTAACTTTTGGCTTAGTGCTGCCATTCCGCGTATTCCCGTTTATAAGAAAACGTAAAGGCTAACACGGTTGGTGATCGAGCACACTGAAAATCTATAGGTTTTTGCAATGAAGACATAAATAACCTTATAGTGCAGACCTGAAAGTGTTCGATGTATAGCTTGGCCAAAAGGTTTGAATTTTCCTCACCTGACAGTAATGTGGATAATCTTGTCTTTGGGTAAATTCATCCAATGAGTTGTCATCTTCCTCCGCCGGACCATGGGTTTTCTAGCATCTATTTAGAATTATTTGCGATAGTAACGCCCCTATTAGTTTTCTGGGGCCGTACCATGAGCGTTTATTCCGGGACCGAATACGCTCAGCTGCAGACGCTGCGCGACTGAATTTTATCGCCTCGCAATAAGGTACGCGGTCGCGCAGTGTCGGCAGCTGAACCTATTCGGTCCCGCTATAAGTGGTTCACGGTAAGGCCCCTGGTCTTTTTTTTGCGCCTTGTAAGTACTTCAAAATAAAACAATTGTATTTACAGGTGGGTATAAACGCGCCGGCCGAATACGACGACGCGCCTCTGAACCTCGTCGCCAGCCACGTAGCGGCCGAGGAGATGCACTGACCGCACTGTGATACCGACTACCGTGGGGATACTACCTAGAGGGGACGCTGCGACAACCATCTACCACCTTGACGGACTCATACAAGCCTTGATGGATCAATTATCGAGGTACAATTTAGGTCGTTGCAACTATCAGGTACATCCTCGAGGACTGTTAATACTCTCGAAGGATCAACTTTCAAAATGCAATGTCAATTTGGAAGGTTCCTGCAAATGTCAAGATATAACCTTGCAGGATTGCCACACCTGTCCTAGACAAACTTGAAGGGTCGCTGCGACCGTCTTCTGGTGTTGCCAGATTCAGAAGGGTTCTAATGTATGTTTGTACGAATGCTGCAACCTCGAGGTATTGTTGCAGTTATTAAGATTAACCTTGAGCGATCGGGTCAAGATACAACCTTGGAATATCGATGAAGTACAGTTGTCACACTGTTAAGTATTCATCAATTGGTACATTATGAGACCTCTCTTTCGAAACTATGAGAAAAGAAAATATTTTGTCTAACTATCAAAGCTCTCTGTGTAACGATTTCACTCTAAAAGAAACTCATGTGTCAACGCGAATATTCCGCAAAGGTTTCCCCAAAAGTAAAAATGTACATGTTTTTTAACACCAAGCCTTTTAGACTCTTGTGGTATAAGCGCGGGGACACAACACCTCTATCTAGAATCTCAATTATAATCTGATTCAATTATAAATCATAGTATAAACGTTAAAAGCAATAATAAATAATAAATTTTTGATAATAAGTAAATTACTTAACATGATTAGTGATAGTGAGGCCAGTGTTTAAAGGCAATAGTAAAAAAATCGTATAAGGTTTTTAATTAAAATATTGTTTTAATAAATAACTCTATTTATACAGGGTTATTGGTAAAAAAGAAAATTTAGTACTTTTACTGCTTAAGATACTGATTCTGTACAGCAATATAAAAAACTTGATCTATTACTTTAAAAATTTACGAGAAAAAAAAACAAGCAACTAAAATAATTGCCAATAACCTTGTGTAATGGTTACAACATGATATGCAACTATTTTATATTTTGTGCCTGTAGCAAAATATATGTCATAATTGTATTTATCTATTTAACTGAGAACAACTCTATTTTAAATTTAATATTTAAATGCGAATATTTTTAAAAGCCCAAATGAACTAGCAATTTACATTTTTTTTGCTACAGGCTCAGCGAATAGTGATAATAACAATATACAATGTGTAACAAAAAGGTTCAACAATAAGGTCATGTATGTACTCATCATTGTGAACATATTTTACTATTGGGCCAACCCTGAAATCAAGGAAAAAAAAACAGCTGTTCCATACATTTTGTCCTAGGTTAACGAACTTTTTGTATGGAACAGCTGATTTTTTTGTCGCGATTTCAAGGATGGCCCCACATTGAAAGTTGTTCATAATGATGAACACATACATACCCTTTTAACTTCAGTATTGTTGTCCTGGTTGTTTGTTCTAGTTTCTATAACAACAACCGTCAGCCATGTCAGAGGCCTTCGGGCGGCACTTTAACTCTGACACTAGGGCTGGCCACTCAGCCTATACGTACTTACTTACTTTTTAGTATTGTTGAACCTTTTTGTTACACATGGTATAGTAATTTCAATGATATTTAAATATTTTACAAGTATTACGTTCAAGGCAATATTCAGTAGAAACAAAAGAAAGCAATATTTACATACTTAGTGCCTATTATTATAGGATATACCCGAAATAAGTAAGGAAGAGTATTCTCCAACTGTGTATTTTTTCCCCACTAAAATTGTGATATTGTATGATTGGCATTCAGGCGATATATTTTATTAAACAGGTTACAGGAAAATTCGGAGGTTGCATTATTTTTGCACATTTGAATTTTGAATGAGGAAAGATTATCTCAATACCACATGGTATTAATTATTATTCTTAATCTAATGTTTATGATATTCGACTATTTTAAAAACCTTGCCTTATAATGCTCTCTTGATAATTTTGAAATTATTTTTACGGTTACCTTTTGCAGGAAGAAAGTATTCGTTTAGTTATAGGTATTATTGTAAATTTTATTATTTACTTAGAGGTAGACTAGCGGTAATATTGATTGCATTGAATTTTATAGTTATCTTAATTTATTTCCCACTTCGGTCAGTATTTACAGTAAGGTATTTTGTTTTTTTTTTTAATTTCTGTCGAGTATTTTTTTATGTGTAGGTAAAAATGTGAAACGAAGCAATGATATAACACTCAATGTTACTCGCTGCAGAATCATACAGTGAGTCTTCTATTTATTTAAGAGTTCACTGTACCAGTTTGATCAGGCAGCTAATTTTATTCTCAATGTATACATCTTACCATCTAGTACTCGTAGTAAATATATTCTAACCTATTCAATTAGTATTTACGAAACATTGCCTTTATACTTCCTTTGACAAATCATTATAACATTTGGCATTATCTTAGTACATAAACGTATACATAGTTAAAGTATTTATTTTAAGTATTAATGTTTCGATCAATAATAACATTATTTGGGCATTTTGATCGTTATGCATTGTAACAAAACGTGTAACAAACGAATGGCATTATTTTGTTTGAGTAATAGTTTACCGGAATCACCTCACGATGGTCAGTATGTGAAATCAGGTGTATTTAACGGAAAGCATTTACGTCTTGTCCATGAACTTGGCTGTTTTTTTGTTGTTGCTTCAACTCACACTATAGCTGTGAAGCTCTTATTGTCACCGTCCTTTACTTGACGTCTCTACTTAATTTAGTATTAGTTGGTTTATTATAATCAGTACCCGAGGGCCAGTAAAGTGCAGCTGTCTTAGAGACATTGTGATATACTACTTAGCTAGAACGGGCGCTTATAGCCCGTGACTCACGCAGCTCTTCAATACGTCAAGCTTATTCTTACTCGTATTTATAAAGCTTTAACATTGAAATTGAGATTATTTATTCGATTTTGTATTCGGGTCAGTCGGTAGTGAGTACCGATTAGTATTGCTTCTACTCTGTATTTCTCGTAGCTGTTTATCCTTGACAATAACTGTTTGATAGTTTTTCGTGAGACGATATTTCGCGCGTTACCGTAACAATTTTCTAGCGCTCTCTATTTTTTAACCTTTTAGCTCTCTGTTTTGATATTATATAGTAACTGTACCTTTTCCATAATCATCTAAATCAGCACATGCGTGTGCTTATTTTTCTAAAATGTTTAGTAGAAATACGCTCATTAAGTTTAAACTAAAATAGGAGATCCTGTCTCCATAGTACTCCTATCCAAATACCGGCTAAAAAGTGTTAGCTGTCTAAGAGTTCTTTTCTTTGTAGATTTCCAGCTAATTTGTAATTAACTCTTAAGGAATACTGGATAAGCACTACCAGTAAATTTGCAGCAGTATTGCAGTAGTCATTTGTGATGGAAATCTCAAAATACAATTCTCACGAATTAATAAATATTGCTGCTCGCAGTAGTGATACAGTATTATTTTATTACTCTGTACATTTTGTGTTAGGTTTATTATTTTTTTACTTTCGTAAAAAAACGTATCTAGGCGTCCGAATTTTTTAATGATTATTATATTGATAGCTATTTGTGTAACAGGTTGTATTTATGATTGACGATAATATCAATTACGGAAACCATCTAATCATACTCGATGATCGTCCATGACATGCGATATAATGAGAAACAGAATAGCTACGTTATGAGATCTTCCAATTTGGTTATTTATTACGTTAGTTTAGGTTAGATTACTGATGTAACGGTATTAAGAGTTGATGAACAATGTATAACGTGTCGTGTTACTAACAAACAGGTTGTGTTGTGTGTGCTTCGCCTAACAAGCATGTGTTTGTGATTTTTGTTTTGTCTCGTCTGCGCTCGCGGACTGTACCAATCCTGAATTGTATTATAATAATTTATGCTGGAATGTAAGCCTCGTATTAACATTTGAATTCCATTTGACAACGTCATTTTTCGAAGACCCAAAGACTGACAAACTATACGTCTTCATGCTCATGACATCATCCATGTAACGTTCGAAAAATGATTAACGTAAAAGTATTTTTAATTCAATTGTGATATGTATTTCGTTTGATAATGTAGTTTGTGTGTATCCGAAAAGCAATAACTTTGTGATAAGTGGTGATTTGTATGGACATAATGTAGAATGAATATTGTCAATTATATCTAAATAATAGCTACTGAGCGCTTAGTGGTTCATCTTCCAATTTGTACTGATACTTGCAAAAAAATGTAGAACGAAACAAATTATTTTTATTTCGACCTTTTGGACATGTTTCGGATAAACATAATTTTTGTTCAACACGCGAAAGTTTGAAAGTTTTTCACGTATGAAGCTGGCAACCCATTGTGCAACAAATTCGATTTCGATTAGCAGATGCAACTTGTGAGATTCGGACCACTGAGCGCAAACTGTAATCGTGTCTCTTTCAATTCAATTTATAAAAGATTACCTGTAGACAGAATTTACGTATTTCTTCTAAAAATAAGAAAGCAATAATTTCCAATATAGAAAGCTTATGGACCATTCGTTGTTGTTGTAAACATAATGTAACTGTATTAATGTAAGTTTCAGCATAAATTATCGTCTTGAGATTGATAGGAAGAACATTTAATATGTATGTGGCCGGAATACTCATTGTGAAAACATTAGTTATTGTTGTATAGATGATAAATAATGTGACTTACGCAGGGATGGATACTTAAATTATTAAAGTTTTAACTGATATATTGGCTATGTAGTGAGTAGAATATTTTTTTACAAATAAATTATAGCAGCTATTTTTGTTTTTTTTTCGCCACCAATTCACACATCTCTAACAGAAAAGTACAGTTTATACGGAGACAGTTGCTGTCGTTAAAAACACCGTCATGCAGCGTTGGACAGTCCATAGCCGGCGCTTTGGTAATGGAATAACAATACGACTCACTCAAATTTGTTATTGGTTAAACTCACCCTTCGATCAAGGAAACAATGGATTTCGCGCTATTCGTAGATGGTAGGTACATTGCAAATGGCAGGTTGTCGTACAGTGTGGCGGTCTAAGGGCCTTCTAGAGGCCTTCGTTCAGCAGTGGACGTCTCCGGGCTGATGATGAGGTACATTGCATAATGTACTCTTTGACGTTTTTCAAATAAACTGTAACTCAACCCTTATGCTGCTGCACGTTTCGCGTAGGAGTGTTCGAGGACGCATTTATTTCTTCGAAGACCACGCCGTACGCTTATAGACCAGGGGCCTTATTTTTGAATTGTGCGCAAAGTTGCGCATGCGAAAGGAGCTGACTTTCAAACGATATTGAACCTTATTCCAAACAGTATCGTTCGAAGGTCAGCTCCTTTCGCATGCGCTACGCTTGCGTACGATTCAAAAATAAGGCCCCATGTTCACTGTCAAAGTAACTGGTGGGATCACAGAAAAGCGAAAGCTCTACTTCTTAGGTAGAACGGCTATCAATTATATGGAAAACCGCTGTCGCCAGTTTCACACTTATTTGTATAGAAACTACGAAGAAAAAATGCCAATCATTAGGCGCGCATTTGAAGTAAAACGCTAGAAATGCTATTTTGCAATAGATTAAAATTGATCTAATTACGATGCAATGTGGGTTGGTTTCCTACGCGTCTATCTAAATTGTCTTTTGAGTAGGTATTGTCAGTTTAAAAACATGTATATTGGTAGAGTTGTCATTAAGCGCATTTGCACTTAATGCCGGCTAGCGTGGCCCGTCACATTTCCTTTCTATTCACTTCTCTCTTCAGTGGTTGGGATCAACAAGTTATAAAGAGGAGATTATGAATCGGCAAACGTAGCGTAGGACGCCCTGGGGCTCAATGGATTGACGATATGGTGCTACAAACCCTACTCACTACCTGCCGGCAGTATAATAGCTGCCTGTTGCTAATTAGATATGTTATTCACCAACAGATGTTTATATTAGGCAAGAGTATTAAAATTGAGACTTTTTATCTCCTGGTATTTTGTTGTATAAACATCTGTTTTGTATTAACAACTGTGTGCAATAGTAGCGCCCCTTACTCTCTACTCTTTTTTTGCATTGCTATAATGTGTGGATTTTGTAGTGGTAGGACTCTACTGCAGAGTCCGCCTGGAGAAGTACCACAGCTTTGCCAGTTATTCAACCGCCAAGCAGTAGTATGCAAGCATTACTGTGTTCCGGTTTAAAGGGCAATGTTACCAGAGAAATTACTGGGTATGAAGAGATTTAACATCTAATATTTTAGGGTGACGAGCGCAGTGCAGTGCGGCGCAAGATTGTGTTCGCAAGTTCACAATTCTGGAACTGTTAGTGGCAGGCGTGACGTACCACCAGGTGATAGTCTTGCTCGTCTCGTCACTTGAACGTATAAAAAAAAGTATATTCTAGGTAGGTAAGGTACTTTAAAAATACTGTCCATATAATCTTAAACTTCAATGTATTATCACGTAAACATGTTTATCGTCAAGTGACGGTAACTATAGGCCGCTTGAGGGCCTGCCTGGTGCGCCGGCGCCGGTCGCGCACGCGCCGCTGCACCGTGGCCTCGCGGAACAGCTGCTCGCTCTCCGCGGCCTCCGCGTCGCGCCGCACCCACTGCAGCGCGTGCACGTTGTACCCCACCATGTCCTGGAAATGTCACATCGTGAGCTGTGGCCAAACTGCCTTAGATCAAATATACTATAGATGCAGTGATTGATTTTGAAGGTTTTAGTTGACATAACTAAAGTAGTGCTGTCCTTAGCTAACATGCCTAGTAATAATACGCTATTTAAAAAAAAAATTACCGACTTCAACTTCGAATACCTGGATGACATCTTCATATTTTCTAGTCATTTTGATTTAAAAACTATACTGAACCGATTTTGGTAAAAATTATTTATGGGACCACCTTTGAAGTATTACCTACCAAACAAAAAAAATATCATTAAAATCAGTTCATAATTGGCGGAGTAATCGCGTAACATACATATTTTAAAAAACATAGTGTCGAATTGTGAACCTCCTTTTTTGAAGTAAAAAAACTGTCAATTAAAAGCCTTCAAAATTGACCACAGTCTTTATGAAAATCAAACTTCAAAAGTGGCCCGCGCCAATGCTTACTTATACAGATATCATACCTCTCATAGCTAATATAAAAAAGTCCACAAGCGGGTATTGTTTCGCTATGTTGTAAAACATTTGTGAGCGTGTTAAATATTCGGCATCGTATCACGTCATACGATTGGCGCGGTCACACGCGACTGCAATACAAGGCATATTACTCTCGATGACAGCTTCGTATCATGTTGCTGATAGTGCCGACGCCGCCGACATTTAGAAAATTTGACAGCTCCTTTGGCCTCGATAGTAGGAGTTTTGGCGTAAACACGGAAAAATCATCTCGCATTCTATTATTTTCTTAAACTTGTTATTTTTGCGATTTAATGTTTAGATTGTGTAATGAACTACACGCACGAGTGTGGGCAAGTGATATAGTTTTGTGAAACAGTATTTTCGTGTTGCTTGCACAACTCCGTAAAAGCTTACAGTCGCCACAACTTTAGTAGAGCATGAGTCATGCATGATCATGACTTTGACTCCACTATAACTAATTTCGTGTGGCTGTGGCTAACCGTTTTTTTTTAATATATTTAACTTGGTACTTTGTAATCTTGAAAATTAACAGACATGACACTGGCAGAATGCACAAAGTGCGATGCCAAAAATGAAGATTAAAAAATCGATAGTAGCAACTTACCCGCAACTCAGCGAGTCTCAGCGCCGCTTTCGCCTGTATCTGTATCATGTGTTTGAGCAGAGCTTGGTTCGCGACCAGCGGCGCGTGATGGATCTTCAGGAGGAATATAGCCAGCCGGCAGAACAACTCGGTGTTATCCCCGCGGTCTAATAGCTTTGGTAACATTTTCACTACATCGCACGCCACGCTGAACGGAATCAGGAGTAAGGCTTCTTCGAGGTCGCTGAAAAAATAATTTTAAATATAGTGGGAACAAAGAAAAATAGATAGACAGATTAACTCTTTCTTGCTCACACCAAAGAAACATACATACAAAGGATTAAATAAATTTAATACTAGTGCACAAATGGCAGCCTTATCGCTAAAAGCGATCTCTTCCAGGCAACCTTAGGATGGAGAAAAATTATAAAGACGGAACACATGGAAAACACGGGAAAAACGGAACGGGGAATAGGGGTTAAAATATGGAATAGAGCGACGGAGGCAATAATAAGTCAAGAACAATGATGTCTTCGAAGTTTATGTACGGATTTCCTTACCACTGGCTTAACATCTTACGTCTAACATTGGAGGAATCCTGCTTAAGTCAGGAGAAGAATTCAATGTCGTATTTGAATCAACGAACCCGCAACTGGGTCAGCATGGTGGATATGGCCGCTTCGCCCTTTAAGAGTAGGCCTAAGTCTAGCAGTGGACTATTAAAAAGGCTGTTTATGCTATTATGAGCGACGGAGCCAATATCGTACTTTCTATACTAACTACTGTAACTGCGCTACATTGCGTGAATTGTTTTTTTTTACAAATACGATTTGTTTGATTTTTCTAAAGGCTTAATTATTGGAAGTGGTTTAGACTATTAGCTGTTGATTTTTATACTTTTTGAAAACATTTATCATTAAAAGATTATTTTATTTTGTGTTAATAATATAATAACTGTCTTATGCACAAAACGCTAAAACGTATTTCAAACCTATTTTAGTTAAAAAGTGTTTTGTCTTCTTTTTTCAACCTCAATTCATAATAATTCGAAAGTAATTGACACACACTTTTGAACTAAAATGGGTTTTAGTGTTATATATGCATAAGACGGTAATTATAGGTAGTAAGAAACATAAGATGTAAGTTATTATATTTTTTTTATTTTTGTTAATTATTATTATTAATGAATTATATTTTTTCATAATTATTCTTCTTTTTGACGACCGTGCGATAGTGCCATCTGACATTTGTACGCCTAATCGGCACAACATGCTAGCTCTGTAAGACACTTTTATATTTGTCATTTTGTGCACAAATTGTATAAAACCAACCATGTTGTATGCAAATAAATGATCTTTTATCTTTATATAGATAAACATATGCTCGAATTTCCGTAATTAGCGTCCGCACCTCGCCCGTATCCTCTTGACAGTCTCGACGAGGAAGTCCTCGGGCGTGGAGCAGCCGTAGGCCGCCATGAGCACGGGCGGCTGCGCGGGCTGCCCGCGCGCCTCGCGCAGCTCGCTCGCGTACGCCGCGCCTATTTGCAGGCACTCCAGGATCGAGTCCGCCTACAAACCATTTTGAACGCTTTAATACATGAGGCAACATGGTTTTGGTACATGAGGTTAACGGTGGTGAGCATTCTGCGATCCCCAAGCCGCCTACCAAACGTTATGCGTTATTATGCCCCCCGCCCCCCCTCTTTTATTCTCTTTTGCGGACCAGAATCTAGCCACCACATCCTCACCATTCGGGTTCTGTTACAATAATA